>CM068374.1:102574677-102898224 GCA_034769895.1 Magicicada septendecula | reverse complement strand
TTCCCCTTCTCGTTCTCTGTAACCACGACCATCCTTAAGTTATCCAATATTATCTCATTCTTCCTCTCTACACTTCATCTTTCCCTCACTTACCGTTACAAACTAGTCTACTGAATGCCGCTTTTCCACTTGGAATTTTGCTTCTGATTTCTTCTGGTCAACTTCTATTAAACTTTACTAAGCTGCTTCTTTATTTAAATGTCTTAACCTACTCCAATTGCTTCCTTCTCACGACGGACTATTTATGTCGCTTAAGTTGATATTCCCAATACTTTCGATTTATCCCATTTCTGAAACTCTCCCATTTTCTCACATATTCTGTACAACTGTCCTTCACTCTATCAACTGTCCAGCAGTCCAGCACTGCCATATCATCTGCTTACTTATCGTTTTTATCTCCTAACCGTCTCCTCAAATATAATCCACGTCTTCAAGACTATTATCGGTTATAATATAAACTAATCCACGTCTTAATCGGTTGGTCTTTATCAGGCGAGCGGATTCCCGGGGGGGGGGGGGGATTTCGCCTCCCAAATGGTCAGATCAGAAGGATTTTTTGTCGTTTTGTGATTGTCGAGCGGTTTTGGGATTGTGAACGTGATAAAAAATTAATATCACGTTATGTAGGTTCATGGTTTTTATAACTGCACCTTACCAACATGTTAATTTTGTTTTATGCATACCATAAACGAGATATGTGTATTTTAAACTGTGAATTAATGAAAGAACAATGAACTGACAAAACACAGAGACGATTTTATACTTGTATGCCAATAAACGTATTGTGTTGATAATAACAAAGTGTATTTGTATCTTCTCTCGTTACTATTGTTTATACTTTAGGCACTTAAAGAGTGTTCTATAAAGTATGGAAACCCTTTCCATAATTCTCCAAAGTCAACTCTCCCCCTCCACGCTTACTAGTTCCGCCCGTGTGGTTTTTATAATGTTAAACAGAGTTAGTGACGTAAAACGTCTCTGTCCCATATTTCTTCGAAAATTAACATCGTTTCTTAGTTTCATATTCTTTTCACCACTTTATGTCATGTATAGGCTAAAATGTCGTGATAAATCTTCTGCCCCTCCAGTCAAGACGTAGATTCCCCAAAGTTGTCATAAACCTTATGCCTGACAAAAGACATCTTCCAGTCAATGAAGCAGATATAGATGTACATCTCTCTTCACTTCCAGCATTCTCTCTACCAATATCCTCATACATCCTAGTCCTAATCCTTCAATAAATCGTGCACTTATTGAACCTTTACAGTATTTTATGCAGTTTAGATTATTTTACAAAATGTCTGTTACAGAAAATTACGCGGATTATGCGTTGTTCTTTATTAACCAATTAACTCGTTTTCTCCATTACCCTGAATAATAAATACCTGAAAGCCGACTGTAATTTTTCAAAAATTACTGAAACACGAGTAACGAATTCGACTGCTTAATTTAATTTTATTTTGAAATTTTCGTTTCGTACGTTATTTATAGTATGCTCCCTGAGCTGCAGAACGCGCGCAGGGTTTTCAACGGAGCTCAGCTGTTAAATTTTATTATTAGACTACATAAATATGGATATTAGATAATTTTACAATTATGGGATAAACTAGAAAAATCCCGATTACTCCGCTATTTCTTTAGTAATATAATACACATTATATAAGTATTATATATTTGTAATATTTTTACAAATATTATATATTTGTATGTTTGTGTATAGCACACAATTATACAAAAACCACTAAACATTCGAAACATTCCTTATTTGGGTTACAATTCCTTTTAGTCTGACATTTTCATCTCCTTTATGGGCCCTCGGTCCAAAATTTTTGAAATTTCCAAAACTTAACACTACATACAGGTGTTAGTTAAAGTTCTCTTTAATCTGATATCCCACATGAATTTTTGCGATTTTATCAACATTTTCACCCAACGCACTGAAGTTAAACATTTTTTAAATTTCCAAAAATAAACAATATACTCAGATTGTGGTTAAAATTCTCTTTACTTTGATTCCTCACATGGGATTTTGCGATTTTTTTCACAATTTTGACTTCCTCCATTTTTGCTCCTGCCCCTTCCCCATTTCGGAGTGTCAATTTTAAAAATCGGTATGGAGAACCATACATGACTTCCATGTTCTAAGATTTATATTTAAAGTCATTTACTTGAATTCGGTTCGATAATTTCTAAAAAAATATCCTCCACCTTTTAAATCGAGTTTTATGCTTGATAAAATGAAATGAAATATTTCCATAGAAACTGCTTCTTTGTTGCCGATAACGTAATACAGATATAAAATATCGGTATGGAAAACAATACATGACTTCCGGGTTCTAAGATTTATATTTTAAAATCATTTTCGAAATGAAATATTTCCATAGAAACTACTTCTTTCTTCAGCCTTAACCACAGTACTGTGGTCAATAACGTATGACACCTCACGTTAGCGCACTCGATTTTCACTGATGTGGGAGCCGATGGCACTGCCGAAATGTCTGTTTTGCAGAAAATATTGGACCACGGCCAAACAGCCCGGGAAGGAATTTCAACAAAAAACTACTTCTTTGTAGCCGATAACGTAGTACACGTATAGAAAATTATCCCCTCACCTTCAACTATCATTTTCATTTATAGAAAATTACCCCCTCCCCCTACAAACTACCCTTTTCATTTATAGATATTTCATCTACCTTTCTACAGTGGATTATTATGACCTTCTTTTCAGGATACTTTATTTATCAAAATTAAGTACTTTACTCTTGTTAAAACGTGAAACGCTGCAGGTAAACTACCCCTTCCCCTTATCCCATCTTCACCAAAAACAATAAGCCTTGAGTCTTCTACAACTCGGGCACATATGCAAAAAAGTATTTGATTCTGCTTGAATTTGCGGCAGTTATCGTTCGCCATAGAAAAAATTCTACATATAGGCCTACACACTTTTCGGAAAATGACTTTTCTTCAAGTTTTGAAGGTAGTACAATCAGAATCAGCCCTTATCTCGAACACGATTTTTTCACGATCACCGTACTTCCATTTCCTTACGGAACATGGAAGTAAAAACAATAGAGTTCTCTTGGATAAAAGTGTGAGAACACAATTTTTTCTAAAATTAGTTGCTGCGTTCAAAGGTCATCGTGAGACATACCCCAAGCAGAAGACAGACAGACAAATGCCAAACGGTCGAGTTAAAACTGAAACTCGCTTCGTACGTTGTTTATAAGCTTACATAAAAGAATCCAAGCAATCGAGTTGTTTACTCAGAACTCTACAAAAACAGTAACAAAACTAAACGGATAACGATAGTAGTGGCACTGCTATTATCCACAAGTGGACTTCTGTGATCGATATTTACACGTCTTTCTGCCGTATCAATCGATGCCTGCGCTTCGTAACACTAATGTAGACGAACCAGTTAGGCCGCATTCGAACACATTAACTTAATTGAGCATCTCGCCATTAACGTTCTATTTTTAAATATCAGGTGTCGATGATACTTTGTTGATGTTACAATACGCGCTGACAGATGTGTCCGATTTGGGCTATTATCTAATACGTTTGTATGTACGCCTATCAGAGATACTGGCAAGAAGTAAACTCAATGGCATTCATTAAAATACTCAACAGAAATGCATAACCGTCAGCAACTCATAGCACACTCGTTCAGGACGAGCGCGCGCCTATAAACAGATATAGACATTATTAAAAATACTAATACAAATACTTTTAATGAATAAAGTTGTGTTAGTGGTTATAATCACAAACAGAATTTACACTGTTGCATACCACTATAGAAAAATTATTCCGATTAGCACTTTCAAGCTTCACAGCTTATCGTCACGAATATTTTTAGCCTAAAGGAAGAAAAATATTTAGTCCTTCCAAGTGGCACATGCGGTAGTGTGGCGCTTCAAAAAACTGAATTATTTCGCAATTCGGAATTAAATTTAAAAAAAAAATACATTTTTAAAACAATCATCGATCTCGGCCTTCTGTGAAAGTCTGATAGGAACGAACGAAAACTCGTAAATGATTCTATGAAGATCATAAAAAAAATGATCCCGTGACGATCGTAGGAAGATTATATGACGTAGAGTACCCGTATACGTGGAAAGAAAATTAAAAAGATAAGGAATAGACAAAATACGACAGACGGCACACGCGGTGGTCTATAATCTCCAATGTTTCGTCCACAAACAGCGGAAACCTTAGCTGCCATGAACAGGATTTGATTTAGGAGGATGACGGGAAATGAAACATAGTTAAAAACGAGAATAAGATATTGTGACAATACCGAAAAAAGGTAGGTAGCAAAAGCCTGAGATCCTTTTGTAAATATGGAAACCCCAATAAGTCTGCGAGACGTAGGCGTCCGCTAAGCAAACGCCACGGCAACTGGGCGCGGTGATGTGAGATCGTCGTCCCTCTGACTATTGTCCCACAGATGTTTATCACTGAAGCCCTTTTGCACTGCTTTTGTTAATATAAATACCCTTAGATCTCTAATCTAGGTCTGTTGATTTCCTTCAGCTGTACGTCATACCGTATGCAACTGAGGCCACAATGTGGACAATGACACGAAATCTACGGGGATATAAAACCTGTAGCTGGTAGTAGAACAGTTCATGTGGAACCTTTTCTCCTCAACCTGTCAACCAAGTGAACATTAAATTCTTTGTATAATTCGTGATTAATATCTTCAAATATGCATTAATATATTTTTAATATTAAAAATATCTTCAATTCTTGATTAACGCATCTGACTATAACTGAGTCTACATCTAAATTCATACCTGCAACATACTATATTTACCCATTTCCACGTTCTTCCAGAAGGATTATGTTTAAATTTTCCCGAGACCATCATCTCGGAAATGTTGGTTTCCATTTGGGAAATCTCCCTTCACTAACAGCTGTGTCTCTCGTTTACGTTTACATTGTTTTAAATCGTCGATTTCCTGGTGGCTCAGCAGCTTACGGATGATTTGCCAGCTATACGGCACGCGATACTGAGTACTCTGATCGTCGTCTACATCGTAAACAACTGTGTCTTCAGTAGGTGGAGAAATAGAAATTGTAGAGAAATAGATACTATCAAGACTTCTAACAAAAAATCACGCTCGTCAGACAATAACTCTTCTATGAAATAGACACAAAAACAATACATGTACTGAGTCAATAAAACTGAACCGCAGTTATAAACACTCCATTCCATTTTTGATAACTCTTCACGCTACTACCGCACTCAAATCGCTGTAAAACAGCTCGCTATTTGACTGCCCGTTTCCCTTGCAGGGCATATTAATGTAATGGTAATTTGCCATACTGTTTACTCGTTGTTCTATGATCTTACCCAAAACACTGGAAGATCTCTGCTTATATTAGATGACACAGGAGTATTCTGTCTAGTTACAGATGCTTATGCTCACGCCTCCACGTGATAAGTCCTCAACACTCCATGCCAAACGTAAATTTTTCCCACATAATTTTTTTTTATACGTTTGGAATCTGATAATACATAACAATAAGCACAATTGTTCACAGAATACATGGCACGAAGTACGTTGACCAGTTCTCTGTATGAGTATTTGAAAGTAACCTATTATGTAAGTCCAGCGGAAAAACTTTAAACATTTTGTCTGCAGGCTGTTGTCTAGTAGATTCATGTACTTACTCTTCAAGCCGTTTCACATACCTTTCGCTGCACATCGCAATGGTTTTCACTGACCGAGGACAGGTCCAGGACCCTACAGATGTCTTTGTTGCTGGCGAACGACGGTGCGTTGGTTATGGCACGCAGCACCTTGGTCTGAAACCTTTCCATAATGGCGATATTGGATTTAGATGCAGTTCCCCCAAAGCTGTAAGCCGTATGTCCACACAGGCTTGAAGACAGCGTTGTGCACCAACAGCTTGTTTCTTATTGACAGTAACGATTTTCTGCCCAGGAGCCAATAATGCTTGTGAAACTTGTTGTCCAGTATGTTGATTTCTCTTCAACCACATGTGGTTGCGCCAAGTCAGTTTTTTATCTAGGTGGATGTCCAAGTATTTTACAGAGTCAGCTACCGGATAGCCTTGTTAATTAATTTCACAACTGATGTTGTCCCGTGGCATTTTGTGAAGGTGGTGTGTGCTGATTTAGTTTCATTCAATTGTATTCTCCACTTCTTTGGCCATTTTTCAATCTCATGTACCGAATTCTGTAGTAAAACAGTTGCTCCCGCCGTACTTCCCATATAATAATTTATACAATTATTTACAGTTATGTAACACACCCAACTGGCTTAGAAAATAATCATACGTTAAGTGATTAGTGATTTTCAGTAAACGTTTTAACAGCTCTGGGGGGGGGCGGAATAAATCCCCCTGATCCTCCAAGTAGTGACGCCACTGACCCCATCCAAGTTCTTTTATTGTCTGAATCAATACACGATAGTCACTTTCTTACGCCAACAGTTTTTTAATCCAAATAAATGCAAAACGTACTGTACGTACACCAGCTTTGCTGTCGAGACGCCTGAGGAGCGGGGGGTCTACTGAATGATAGTATGTGCTTGTGTTGGTGTGGTATTACTGGTTCTGAAAACATTGTTCATACGTATTTAGTTGTAATGTTGTGTGCGTATTAGACTGAACGTTCGTACATTGTACGTAAGTGTAATTTACTGAATATTTTGTTAAAGTGTTATTTTTTATTCGCTACAAGAAATACCTTGTGAGAGACAGTCAAGTAATACCGAAACTGTGTTAAACGTATTTTAAATGTGTAGTATTACAGTGATGCGTGCAGTGGAATGGTATACGTCACCTCATTCCTTGTTCGGTTGCAAAGGCGGACTGCTGATAGTATATAGCCATCTGGATTACGATCGGGAGCGGTATGCACACGTCTACGAATGCTGGCTGCAACGGATTATGTAGATTACGAAGCCGTATTTGAACTAAACACGACCACGGGCTGACATGATAATGGCTCTTCACATATCATTTCAAACCGTATTACCGCGGATTTCTGTACCGCTGAGGTGTCACGTACCATCCCAATTTTCCTTGAACCAAAGGCTGATGTCGAACGCGTGCTTAATCAACATAAATTCCGGTGCCGTTTCGGCGAACGTGTGGCGCACACTTACGCCTCTACCGCTCTATTAAATGTGCCGTTATTTTAAAATAATTCGAGTACAACAAAACGTATCTCGCTTAATTTGTGGTGAGACGCAGAATCGAGGGCACAACACTTTTCCTAAGTAAAGACAATGTTTATGCAGGCCCGTGGCCAGAGGGGTGGCAGGACGGGTACCGCCCGGCCTAGAATAAATTTTCCTCGACCTAAAGCGTTTTATAAAAATTCTTCATCAATTTCGAATCACAAATGTTTAGTTCTAAAAGTCTTTACCGCATTTGAAAATCTGGAAAAAGTCACAGACTTGGGGGTTTCAGACCCCCCCCCCCCCGAAAAAGTGAAAGAAGCCGAGAACTACTTACAACACATTGGGTTAAAAGTTTAGTATCTTTCAAAGAAAGACGGAATTCAGGCTAATCAAACTTATATTGGGTACATTGTTTAATGTTATCTCATTATACACTTATAGGGTCACATTAAGAAAACTTTGTTTTCAGAAAGTACAATTTAGGAACGTAACGTCATTTTATTTTACATTTTTTTTAATGTTAAATGTAAAAAAATAATGATATAGTTTGTGACAGGTTTTATCAGACTGTAGTAAGAATTATGTCATACATTATAGGGACGGAATAACTCTTAATTCAGATTTTGATATTCACTTTTCTTTATTCAAATCTGATAAGAAAATTAGAAAACGACGGAATGTTTCTTTCATTATCCTCTTTCTTTTCTTTAATTCCACGATTCCAGAATGTCCTAAAACCTGACTTTATTTTCCTCATGTCCGTCTTGCTCCGGGGGAAAATCTAGAGCCCACAACTTTCTGGAAGGAAACATCGCGGGATGGGTACTGTCGACTTTGATTCCCTGTCTCCACTGTAATCTGGAGCACCCCCCCCCCCTCAAAAATATTGACAATATTTATTTAGCGATATTAATAGTAATTGTGATTGGAAAACACAATTATGGAGACAAAACACATTTTTTTTAACTTTTATCATTATTATCGTTGAAATAATTTTTTCTAATGTTAGAGGGTTGCTTCTTTTATAAAATGCTTTTAAAATCAGCATTATTTATGTTACTAAATAAAATTAACAAACAAATGAGTATCTTTATAAAGTATCGTTTTTCCATCTGTTATCGTGTGAAGACATGCATGTATACTTGGCACCCACTTTTTTAAAATCGTTTTTAAGTCAGTAACTGTCTAGTGGCTCATTAGCTTTTATACGTCATTGCGGCATTGTATTGTTAGAGGAAGATTTAACCCCGGCATAAGTTAACACAGACGAAACTAACCGGAAACTAACTTATCGACTGTTCACTAACCGGTAAAGCGGTTTTAAAATTTACGTATAGAATTACAGAAATATTACATTTTTACGTTCAATTTGAGCATGACTGTTCACATCCTACATCTTCCTGAATTATAATACGCGTGTAACTGGTCAGTTTTATAATAAACATGAATTTCAACTATGGCAGATTTAGCGAGGATCGGTCAATGAATATAACACAAATTTTACATTATTTGTGTCAACGTTTCGACAATATTTATTGTCATCATCAGGGCCTGCGTATACGGATACAAGAAAAATATCAAACACAACAAGATCAGGTAACTGAGTGAATATGCTGTGTATGTGAATGTTATTTAAAATACTGATAATGCAATAAGGGATATAATTAAGGGATTATTGCAATAGGCTAATATAAAATACTGACAATGCAATAATCCCTTAATTATAACCCTTACTGTATTATAAATATTTTAAATTGTAATATTATATTAATTATGTATTGTAGTACTATAATTTTGTCTGTTTGTAAGTAAAACAATATGTAAGGAATGCAATTATTTTGCTGATGTGAAACAAACTGCCTCAGCTCCCTCACACACATACGCAAACACATTCACACATTAACTGACCTAGTTGTGTTTGATAATTTCTCTTGTATCCGTAACCAGGTTCTGATGATGACAATAAATACTGTCGAAACGTCGACACAAATAATGTAAAATTTGTGTTGTACTTGTTGACCGATCCTCGCTAACCTTTCGTCGTTAGAATTTATTGATCGACGGTCACTACTAAATTAAGGATTCATAATGAACACGTTTAATACAGGGGTGCAGAAAATGTTCAGACCCCTGGAATTTCCCCCGAACACAATTTTCGCGGTGGGAAATTTCCCTAAAACTAACGCGAGGGTTTATTATGTTTTACTAACCAATTTACTGTACGTGTTTAATGATAGAAAGAGAAGTAATAAAAAATACAGGTTGCAGACACTTAATTTACTCAAAAAATTATCTTATGAAGAAGAACTACATTAATAATCACAACTCAACAAACACAATAGGCTAATATTGGCTGTAACGTGATGGCTGGAAGGGAAGATGATCACCGAAGAGGGCACTGAAATAAAATACATGTGTTAGGCTTAATCTACGAGACATGCCAATAATATTACTTACTAAATACGGCAATTATTAACATACAAATTTATCCTGTTTTATTATGAGAACGTAAATAGTAAATATGTACTAAATTTGTAAATATTTCGCCTTATCGCTCCGTCCCTTCCTTGCCAGTCATTGCTCGCAAGGAATGATGTTGCTGTCTTTGTTCTCACTAGGATGAATGTTTCTTTTCAAAAGTTATTTTAAAGATTAATTATTCTAGTTAATAACTGTAAAAATGATGTGAATAAAACATCAGTTGATATTTTCGTCGTGATTTCTATTTTTCGTAACTGATAAAAATTTCCACGGGCAGCCCAAATTTTCCCCGAATCACGTTCGCGCGTTCGGACATATTCTACACTCCTGGTTTAATATTATTCCGATGGTATCATGGTCACACCAAAGACGCAGACCACCCCACTGTTGCACGTGCGTGCAGATACAAAAGCAACGACGGTTACCGCGTCAGATCAGACGCCACGGTGGTAAACTTTAAAAATAACAATTAGCTTTTAAACACAAAGTCAGAAAAAAATAATGACAGCCGACAAAGATAGAAAGAAATTTTTTGACAGGGTGACAGTGAATGAATACGACGGTCAACCCTCGTTAACCGTACCGCGTGGTCAAAAGGTCAGTTTCACGCGAGAGGGTGTGTAAACACGTGTGTGTGAGCGCGCGCTGACACGAATCCAGACCGACAGATTTCAGGGCGTGTCGTGTACTTCCTGACAAGTGCACCCTACAAAACGGAGCGAGTGATTTGTCGTTCCCAGAAGTACAGGCCATTATCTTAATGAAAACTACAGCAAGTTTCTTGTTTCCAGAACAAAAACTAAGACAGAAAGTTATTGTTTCCGCTGACGACCGTGTTGACGAGAGCAGATTCGAAGAAACCTTGCGAACAGCGGAGGGGGGGAGATAGGACTGCAGCTCTCTCCGAAAGTAAGCAAAAGATTTGGCTTAATTGAGAAATATAGTTTAAAAACGATTGGCCAAATGATGTTTCTAAAAACAGAAAAAAAAACTGCAGCACACCACTATCTAGACAACTCCCTATTAACGCATCTTCAGATTGGAAACACACAGTAGCAACTGTAATTTTAAAAAATCGTTATACACATACAACAAAAATTTACAGCACACGTACAGATGCGTTATTTTCCGTTTATGGATATACCCACTGAAAAAAGTTTATTTATTATTCAAATGACTTTTGAGGTGAATACAAATTTGTTTTCAATTTTAAACGATGGAAGGGTTAGCTAGGATACCACAAATTTTACATTATTTGTGACGATGTTTCGACAATACTTATTGTCATCATTAGGACCTGCGTACGGGTACAAGAGAAAATATCAAACACAACAAGATCAATTGTGTGCGTGCGTGTGTGTGTGTGTGTGTGTGTGTGTGTGTGTGTGCGTGTGCGTGTGTGTGTGTGCGCGCGCGTGTGTGTGTGTGTGTGTGTGTGTGGGAGTTGAGAGTTTGTTTTACATCAGCAAATTAATTATTACATTCCTTACATACTGTTTTACTTAAACAGCCTACATAAACAAAATTATATACACCTATTTCATTAACGACTCGGAACACAGTCGTTAATGTTCCGACTGTTCCGAGTCGTTAATGAAATAGTTTTATTTAGTTAAGTAACGGACACGTCATGGATAACGAAATCCAAGAACAAAATTATAGTACTCCAAAACATATGTAATACATTATTACAATTTAAAATATCGATAATGCAATAATCCCTTAATTATATTTGTAATGAATGTTATAGTGGATGATTAGTGAGGATCGGTCAATAATACAAATTTTAGCTATTTTGCGTCGACGTTTCGACAATATTTATTGTCATCTTCAGGACCTGTGTATGAAATACAATAGAAATATCAAACATAACGAAACAATTAAATATTTGGTGAACGTGTTGGTGTATGTGAGTGTGTGCGTGCGTATGGATGTATCATTTTATATGTGAGGACTTATGATAGTTTGTTTACATCTTCAAATTATCTTTAAGAAAACGAGCAAATTATAGTATGAGAGAACTTAATTTATACAGTATTACAATTTAAATTGCTAAAGGTAATGATATTTTAATTAATTAAACACACAGTAATCAACAAATGGATATTAGATTGGTACATAAATTGTTTATACCTACAGCAGTCAACATATAGCAAAGTAATATATTACCTACAACTAAAACAGATTAGGGGATGTTCACTACGTAATTATTAAAAGTTATTTTTACCATGTTTCACTCCCTACTGGTATTAACAAAACATTCATAATTTAGAAACATACAATTTACACAATAACTGTAGAGCATTACGACTTACATCAGATAGTTGACAATCATTATTGTGTAAATTGTATGTTTCTAAATTATGAATGTTTTGTTAATTCCAGTAGGGAGTGAAACATGGTAAAAATAACTTTTAATAATTACGTAGTGAACATCCCCTAATCTGTTTTAGTTATAGGTAATATATTACTTTGCTATATGTTGACTGCTGTAGGTATAAACAATTTATGTACCAATCTAATATCCAATTGTTGATTACTGTGTGTTTAATTAATTAAAATATCATTACATTTAGTAATTTAAATTGTAATACTGTATATATTAAGTTCTCCCGTACTATATTTTGGTCGTTTTCTTAAAGATAATTTGAAGATGTAAACAAACTATCATAAGTCTTCACATATAAAATGATACATACATACGCACGCACACACTCACATACACCAACACGTTCACCCAAATATTTAATTGTTTCGTTATGTTTGATATTTCTATTGTATTTCATACACAGGTCCTGAAGATGACAATAAATACTGTCGAAACGTCGACGCAAAATAGCTAAAATTTGTATTATTGACCGATCCTCACTAACCATCCACTAAAACATTCATTGATTGACGGTCACTAAAAATTAAGGATATATTTGTAATAATTATAGATGCAGTAGGCTAATCATCGAATGTATATTAGAATTGGTACAGATAGCCACACATGTCCTACATATAGCATAGTAAAATATGTTACAAGTGGATACACATTGTAAGGATGTTCACATATGTGTATTATTAAAAGTTATCATTTTTCACCCACTACTGGTATTGAACAAGCTTATCCATATTAATTACCTGATTGAATGTGTTTTTAACGTTTGGCGCAAAAATTCCAACACACCATACTGAATATTTGTTTTTTTTTTGTTTATAAAGTGACTATGCTTTAATGTTCATAACAATTCCTTAAATTCGTAGTGACCGACAATCAATGAATTTTTCAGTGAAGGGTTTGTGAGGATCGGTCAAAAATATAACACAAGTTAGTGGTGTGCAACAGTGATCATTCTGATTTTAACTTATTTGTGTCGACAATGTTTATTGTCATCATCAGGACCTGTGTATGAATACAAAATAAATGTCAAACACAACGGAACAATTATTTGAGTGAACATGTTCGTGTATGTGAGCGTGTGCGCGTACACGTGCGTGCGTGCGTATGTATGTATCATTGTATATGTGAAGGAGTTGAGATAGAAGAAAACGAGAAAATGATAATATTCATTATAATGAAAACAAATTATAAAGAAAACATTTGAAGATGTAAACAAACTATCTCGACTCCTTCACATATACAGTGATACATACTGTACATACGCACGCACACACACTCACATACATGAACACATTCACCCAAATAATTGTTCCGATGTGTTTGACATTTCTTTTGTATTCATACACAGGTCCTGATGATGACAATAAACATTGTCGAAACGTCGACACAAATAAGTTAAAATTTGTGTTATATTTTTGACCGATCCTCACACGCCCTTCGCTGAAAAGTTCATAATAATAAATTACGACAGATTTAGGGACTTTTGGTCAGACAAATCAACTAAATTCATATAATCGGTATTCTGTGGTGAGGCAGGTCTCAGACACTATATCTAACTACGATCGTTAGGTTTTATATCTTCACGGGAAACCCATTTTGTTTTATTATACACGAGCTTCAATCTCCTTCTCCCTCTTTCCTTGCACAGTTCCCTCAAAAATTGTTTTTATAGGCGACTTTCCCTCAGGACATCTGCAATCCAAGTTCTTCTCTTCATATATGTTCTATCTTCCTTCACCTTTCTACACCTCTTCGTTGCTGATTTTTATCTGTTTTCATTTTAGTACTGCCCGCGGCGCAATAAATGAATAGACAATTTTTAAAAAGATTTGTGTGGAAGTTTTGACAATTTTTATTGTCACCCTCAGGACAATAATATACGAGTAACTGCACCATTAATTGTATACTGCGGCATAATTTGTACGAGTTGTTGAGGCAGTTAACACACAACTGAATTAGGTGTTGTGTTGGGAAATAATGGAATGGTACGAGAGATAAAAAGAAGCCGAACTAACCATGTTAATAGTATTCCGACAAAATCACCAGCTTGCCGGAGAAATGGAAGAGAAGTCTGTAGAGCAACAGAAAATAACGGAGTTTAAAAAAAGTAAAACATAGAAATAACAAAGATACAAATGAAACAATAACTACTGAATTATATTTTCACAATTTACCGGGCTGTTGTGCCGTGGTATAAGTTGTTCATGGGGAAATAGGACATAAGTTCCGATCCAAAAGTGCCAAGACAAAAGTTCCAAAAAGTTGAAGTTCACATTTCAAATAATTGTTTTTTCATTACTATTTTGTTTCCGAGCCACGAACTGTAATGTCCGATTTCGAATTGGCCATCATTAATGCGGCTCAAACTCACATAGGAAATGTTCGCGCGCATTTATTTCATCTATGCCGAATATTTCGAAGTGACATATGTACGTGGTAAAGCAGGCAGAGGTAGAAGGAGAGCGTTATGCCCCAGAACTGTGGAATCAATATGATGGTGTTCTTCAAAGAATGGCACGAACCAATAATTCATCCGAAGGGTGGCATAATCGCTTTCAGGTAGTGGTGGGACGGTGCCATCCAAGCTTATATAATTTTCTGAACGAGCTACAACATGAACAAGGTGACACAGAAAGCATGATACGACAACTCAATCTAGGACAAAAAATAAAAAATCCAACGTCAGCTCGTCGACGAAATTTTGAAGAAAGAATTTTCAACATTGTTCAGCGACATCAAGAATACGTTGAAAATGATACAATCATAGATTACCTGAAAGCTATAGGCTATTATTTACATTTTTACATTTATTTGGAAATTTTGTACTTTTGAAACTTCATGCTAATGGAACTTTGTGCAATTGGAAAATAAAAATGGGAACTTTCGAACTGGAACTTTTGTCACACAATCGTTCATGGTTTTTCACAAGACGTTTCGTCCGTAGCGACGACGGACATCTTCAGTGACGCGGGAACACAAACCACAACACCCGCGAACGAATGCAAACTTTCAATCGGTGTGGACGAAACGTCTGGTGATAAACATGAACAACTTAGAATACGGTCTAAAAGCCCGGAAAATTCTGATAATAGCCTATAAGCATCAGCCGTGAAAGTTTACGTTCATTTAAAACTATTGAAATTATAAACAAATTAAACTTTACGTTACCTGTGTTAAGTGTCTTAATATTTTTTTGTTTCATATGTTCTATTTACCGTGTTTGCACTTTGTGTATATTTCAAAACTTTTTATAGTCGGTTTCTCTACTCTTTGTTATTCTGTTGAAAAAAATTATATAACGCACTGATTTCTCTCGACATTAGTGTAAAAAATAATTTTACAGTAATTTTGTTTTCTGAAAGATTATAAGTAGACCATATTACACTTACTTTCGTTTTTTTAAATTACTGAAGTCTCTACGTTCGGTTATCCATCTTCACTTTCTTCACTTTGTTCCCCCGCGTTCTGTGACAAATTATGGATGGCGTGCTTCCTTTGTATTAAATGACAATATGTGCTCCAATCTAATTCTATTTTATTCTAAAAACCACACACACAACATCGCAAATAATAATCTGAAACGTGCATAAATATTATTACGAAGCAAAGTAATGTTTGCTTCTTGTTCAATTATAATCCTTGTACCGAGCACGATTTACCAGTATATCACCTACGTACACCGCAGATGTAATGATATTATTAAACAGGAATTGTACACCACTCTGAAACACATTATTCTTGCGTTTGGCAAATTACCAGCTTACGATCCTGGTTCTACACGCAAACAAAGATGATCACGCGCGCGTGTTCACGCGGCAATTCCGTGTTTTCCTGTAAAACAGAAAGATTTATTACCGACTGTAACCACTGCTGGCGCCACAACCCACGATGACCCTTGGCCTCCATCAGCATCCGTCGTCATTGATTTCTTTCATCTGCAGACTTCCTTCCAGTTTCCGCCATACGTTCTCTTCAAATCAAATACTCCTTTATATCTTGCAGTCGCCTCTTCCTGGTCACCCTCATCTTCTCTATTTTTTTGTATTTCCCCTAATGCACCTCTCCCCTCGGAATATGCGATCCATTCCTCCCCCCGGAGGAATGTGTTATCTCTTTTGTCGAGACCGTTGTCTTGTAATATCGCATCAGACAAACGGTTAACAGCCGGAAGCGTCTAATATAATAAAAGTGTGGCACTGTCCCGACACAATCCCTGTCCACCAATCATATTGCTCCGTTAGTAAAAACGACATTCTCGTGTTGATTCCACGTGGACGCGGCGTTGGCACAATTAGTATTCATAAACCGCAACGTTCCGCCTCAATGAAGCCGACCCGTTGTATCGTTGTCATTCTGCTGTCGGTGTAGCCGCTGTTTTCTGTATTGTGCAGAAACATGTCAACAACGTAAGACACGTTGCTGGTGGAGATAAAAAATTAACTATAACTGATAACAGTGGCTTTGTTCAAATGAGGAAGCCGTATATTCTTACTTCAATCCATTACAACAACGTTGGTCGCTGTACAGTATAAAAGTCACAGTGTACAGCCTTGGGTTCATTATCAGCAACTGCTACATAGAGTAAAGCCTCTCCTCATACGGTAACCGGTTATTCTTGACATCATACGCCATTCTCATAAGTTAAGTGAGGATCGGTCAGTAAGTACAGACACAATTTTTACATTATTTGTGTCGACAGTAATTTATTGCCATCATCAGGACCTGTGTATGGACAACAGAGAACTATTTAACTAATAAAGTTGTGTTAGTGGTTATAATTACAAACAGAATTAACACTGTTGCACACCAATATAGAAAAATTATTCAGATTAGCGCTTTCAAGCTTCACAGCTCATCATCAGATAGGAAATCAGCTGATAATAATGTTAATAGGGAAATAATAGATCAGTGTTAACAGAGAAATAATCAAACACATAAACAGATCAATTAATTGATGGAATCCGTACGCGCGCGCGCGTGATAGTGTTACATCTGCAAAATAATTACCATTATTGCATACTGTTTTACTTAAATAGATAGACATAATTATAATATTCCGAAAATATTATAAAATACAATATTACAATTTGATATAATGATAATATAATAATCGCTTAATTATAATTATAAATAATAATAGATGCCTTTGTAATTGAATGTAGGCTATATTTAGAATTAGTACAGACAGCGATACATGTCTAAATGTATCGTGGTAAAGTTACGCTAGTCCGCTTAGGTGAATTTACGGAAAACTGAAATTA
The DNA here is from genome assembly GCA_034769895.1 of Magicicada septendecula. Lineage (NCBI taxonomy): Eukaryota > Metazoa > Arthropoda > Insecta > Hemiptera > Cicadidae > Magicicada > Magicicada septendecula. The sequence continues at coordinate 102,880,939 of CM068374.1, read as the reverse complement.
AAGGTTTTCAAGTGCAACGATAAATTATAAAATTATGAAACTGATTTTTGAGGATACTTCTTATAATTAACAGAGTTTTTATTGATTAAATAGGTTTTGAAAAAAAAAGAAAAATAGAAATGAATAAAATAATAAAATGTGTTTTTTAAAACATCATTAGTTTTACCACTAATCCCACTGATCCCAGTTTTACACTAAGCTGAAAACATAGTGTAGGGATATTAGGCAGATTCCTATCTGTACTAATTCCAGTATCCATTCAATTATAAATGCATCTATATTTATTATATTGTTTTTTACAATGTTTCGACTGTTTTAAATTACTGTCATCATCAGAATTATAATTCTTGTTTCTATCATAAACATTATCATTCTGATGATGATGACAGTAATTTAAAACTATCGAAACATTGTTAACAACGATAAAAAATATATTCTTATTTTAACAGGATTAAGTATTCTTTACTATTAACTTGAATAACAAGACTAATGTGAGTGAATATGAATATCATTTACAATTAAAATTAAGCGATTATTATATAATCAGTAGGTCTATATTAAATTGTAATATTGTATGAACAGTGTTTTCGGAACATTACAATAACGTCTATCTATTTACTGTAAGTAAAACAGTATGTAATAATACTAAATATTTTGCTGATGTAAAACGAGCACGCACACGCACACACACATTTAATTAATTAATTGTTCTGTTCATGTATTTGATCAATTATCTATAGTCAATACATAGATCCTCATGATAGCAATAAATACTGTCGAAACGTCGACTCGATGAGAAAATTGTGTCTATGTTTACTGATCTACCTCGCGAAACCTTCCATTGCTAAACATTTATTGATGATCGACGGTCTCACTACTAATCTAACGATATATTTTAAGGATTGAAACTGTGTGCATGAGAAATATGAAATTAAACACAATCCTTCCCTCGGAAACCTAATACCATTGGGGTCGAAAGGAAACAAAAGTTGGCTAAGGAAGGGATTACTATCTGACTTCATGTTATACTTTTCTGCAGTAAAGGCAAAGCCAGGAGTCTGAAACAAATGAGTGAAAACATCAGTAACCCCCCCCCCCCCCCCCGAACAAAATTAAAACATTTGACATGCACGTGCTTGTATCTGAGAAACTCGACCGGGCTCAGGATGCATAAAGTAACCCATGAGCTCTAAAGACGAACACGTGAACTCCAGATGTGCCTGCAACTGATGGTTCTGGTCATTACTGAGCTTTCTCCAATTCTGAGTAAATTTTTCTTTGTTTTTTTTTTCAAGAATCTGATTTTACACATTGTTTACTACTATCGACTGGTATCAGTAACAATATTATAGAAAGCTGTTTAGAAAGGCGGCGCCAAGAAATACACAGCTGACAATAAACAAGAAACTGCCAAAAACAACAGGTAAACCTCGTTATTATTACTATTATTCTACAAAAAAAAGGTAAAAGTAGACTTCTGCGAACTGACCAAAACTGAATTGGGGACGAATGGCGAACAGTCGTCAATTAAAGATCAATAGAGTAGTATGTATTTTCTAAAACAACTCTTACAGAACACATGTTAAACTGGATTTCGAACTGTACTTAACAATTATACACACAATGAATTTCTCAAACAAGTAGGCTACTCACCTGTACACAGTCTGCGTACGTTTCACAGAATCGATTTCTGCGAAACAGAAATACGAACTGTAAGTATTAACGAGTAATCGAATTCCGTACTTCGAATCGACTACTCGGCTGTCTGTCTTCTAATAAAAAGACTAGGCTATAGCCTATATAAAAACTGATGGATAGAAACTGAGCGCGTGAAACGTAGGCAGGGTATTGTTCAAAGTATCTGTTTTAGTGGATGGTTACTGAGGATCGGTCAATAATACAACTTTTAGTTATTTTGCGTCGACGTTTCGACAATATTTATTGTCATCTTCAGGACCTGTGTGTGAAATACAATAGAAATATCAAACATAACGAAACAATTAAATATTTGGGTGAACGTGTTGGTGATGTGAGTGTGTGCGTGCGTATGTATGTATCATTTTTTATGTGAAGACTTATGATAGTTTGTTTATATCTTCAAATTATCTTTAAGAAAGGTCCTGAAGATGACAATAAATATTGTCGAAACGTCGACGCAAAATAACTAAAAGTTGTATTATTGACCGATCCTCACTAACCATCCACTAAAACATTCACTGATTGACGGTCACTAAAAATTTAAGGGTTCAAAGTATCGTTAGACGGGCTGTTGGGCCGGGTCTAAAGATGTTAACTACAGACGTTTAGGCCTCGCCATCGAAGGGCATCTTCAGTGCAAAAACTGTTTTTTGTAGTTGTTCGCCAAATAATGCGGTACTGAGGCAGGCTAACGATACTAACGAACAAACGCCAAAAACAATTTTGCACTGAAGATGGCCTCCGGCTGGCGAGGCCGAAACGTCTTTAACGTGTGCTAACAGCCCGTGTAACGATACTTTAAACGATGTTGTTGATGCCGGCCGTGAAAGCCTCAGATCAAGAGTACCCAGGGTATTGTTTTAGAATGGCTATGTGTATGGACAGGATCAGATGGACAGGAGACGCTGTGAGCCAGAAGGGTAACACGAACAACAAGATGTAATAGAATTATAACTGTCTGAAGACGGATTCTGTTTTCACGTGTAGACGAAAGCTGCTTAAAAAAAATAAATCAGGATGTTGTGCTGTCTTCACAACTTTTAACCAATCTTTACGCTTAGGTTTTCAGAATAGTTAATTTTGCTTTACAGTTTCTTTAACTATGCTCTGTATGATGATGGTTGGCGTGTGGACCCTTAGCCCACCTGCTGCCTCTCCTCCATTGTAATGCTTCCGCCCGGGCTCGACAGCAGCTAATTGCCGCGTGAGTTACCTCACTGTGCGTCCTGTATGAAACAATTTTTTTTTACCTCGCCCAATACTGGTAAAATTTTGTTATATTTGAAATAAGCGAAATAATACGATGAAAATGACAACAAACACGACTAAGGAATATTAAAAATTGGGCGTTATAAAGCACTATGCACTCAAGATGTGTATTACAGTAGTTGTTGAGCTTTTACCTTGAAACACCTTAAAATTTAATATTTTTTAGTCGTGTCTGGTGTCATTTTCATCGTATTATTTTGCTGATTTCAAATATAACAAAATTTTACCAGTATTGGGCGAGGCGAAAAAAAATTGTTTCATACTGGACGCACAGTGAGGTGACTCACAAGGCAATTAGCTGCTGTCGAGCCCGGGCGGAAGTATTACAGTACAATGGGGAAGAGGCAGCAGGTAGGCTAGGGTCCACACGCCAACCATCGTCATACAGAGCATAGTGGTTCCATATTCCGACAAAGGAAAAAATACTGTTGTTTGCTTTCGCAAAGTTTCACTTTAATTTAAAGCTTCGTTCGAGTGAATGAATAACGACATTAGAATTTTTTCTGTTCGTATAAAAAACAGGTATTTCCCTGCATAAAAATGTATTGCGCTACCGTTTTGTAACTAACACGTAAACCACTTACGCTTAAATCTTCAGAACTGCTTAAAAGAATGTCTCATGTTTAACACGTACTAAGATTTTCTGCAAAAGTAGGTATGATCTGTAACCCACTTGGAAAAGCAAATATGTAATTGAACAAGCACATAGTTGAATATCCTTGAATATGAACTCTCACAGATCATACAACATTTAAAAATCCCTATACCGTTTTTGCGAGTCATTTACGCAAAGGATCTTACTTTTGTACATTTTTTTCTAGTGAGTTAAATCTTCACTAGAATATCTGACTGAAGTTCACTAACAAAATATTGCTTTCGCTAATAACAGTATCTCTATCGCGTGCGCGCGCACACACACCTTTACGCATGCTCAAAAGTGTGAGCAGAAGTGTAAGTTAATAAAATACGGGCCGTCTCGTGCCACATCACAAACAGCAATATTGCGTTAATTATTTAAAAAACCCGCTGGCGCCCGTGTAAGACGTCCAGTGCTAACGCCTTCACAAAATTCGATATGCAAATCGCACTACTCCGTTGTTAGTTATGCTGTATATACCGCTCTATATGCTGTATATGTTATGTTACGGAAATTTTGTGTAAGTAAAATTTTGTATATCAAATTTAGTTTTCATACGATTTTAGGCTACCTTTTTTCTTCTTTTATACATTTACAAAATCGTTAAGTACGGGTTTTGTGTGTTCACAAACACGAGAAAGACTCGAAGATTCACAAACTGTTTCTCAAACTGCTGGGGCTTTCACTGTTGCAATACTGTATTAAAGATTTTATACAAATTTAATCTTACGACAACAAGGATCGCAGACAATTAGCAAAGGATCGGGGGGCTTAGCAACTTTGGTTGCATTTATTTCTGCCAACGTTCCTATATTGACCGGTCTTAGTTAACGGTGGGTCTCTCCCAACATTGTCGATCCCGGTTTGGTCGACTTTCTTTTTCCATTTCTCTCTTTCATTTACCTTAAATAATAGAAAAACTTCAGAGATCATAAACTAAAAATATTATTCCCTGTCGTAAGTTGTAAAAATTAAATGACCGTTCACCAACTTCCCTAGTAGTAGTACTAGTCGTCCCTAGTACATTAAGGTCTCGAGTTTTCTAACTCACTATATTCATTGTGCGTAACAGTCTCTTGAAAACTGTGAATTACGTAGGGTATCTAGTCGGACAAGATTTCAATAAAAACCGACAATAATCATTTAAAAATCTTCGCAACGTCTTCTAAGTTGTATAAACAAAATAAAAACTTCGCGGCTTACTGTTTTCACGCCAAATGTTGAATAACTGGCCAACAGATGAATATCTGCCCAAACTTTTATTGGAATAAATCATTGTATTAGTTGCGATGAATCCTCATGAATTCAGAGAGTTCCTCATTTATGCCTGTTGCGACTTTAACGTCCGCCGACGACTTAATTCAGTTGTTGAAGTTACACAATTCTGCGGTTTTCCGTTAAATTGTGACAGTTCGTCGCTTGTAAATCGGATACTCCACTGTAAGCTTTCCAAAAATCCAGAAATACTAATGGTGTCGGGCCGTTATAGGTCCAGATTGTGTCAAGCAGGTTCCCGACGGTAGATTCTTTGTCTTGGCAGGAAATAAACGGTCGGCTTCTAACTTTGTATGAGAGAAGCGCCATATTATCCCCTCTTGATAATTTTCTTGCTTCTAAGAGCTAATTAATTATAGACAGAAGACAAGATGTTGCTGTTTATTAACTACAGACAAATGAAATATGAACAAAATACAGTTTAATGAAAGGCGAACAAAACACCGGGCTTTTCTGTAAAAGACTAAAGTGTTCTCCATTCTCCAAATGTGATATTGAGCTAAGAGTAGCACGTACCAGGATCATCACAAAGCTTTTCGGATGAGTCTGATGCAGACACCGATCCAGAGTCTCATGTATGAGTAACTCTGACTGGATGTATGCAAAACTGAAATCTGACAACATATACTGCATTATACTTGTTCTTGTTATAAGTACGAAGCGAATTATAAATGTTTATTTGTTTTGAAGTGCGATTAACAACTTTAGCTGTAACACCTTTAGCAGGCGAGTATGAAAATAAGAAGATGCTAAATAAAGAATAAGAATAAAAGTTGTATTATTGACCGATCCTCACTAACCATCCACTAAAAATAAGAATAATGAAAATAAGAAGAAGAATAATAAGTAAATCAAAGCATATTTTTTTTAGAAAATGTCATGAAAATAAGGTCAGCGCCCGGATAATCTGTACTACCTTAGAAGGAAGGAATATTTTTGCAATTAGTGGATTAGTCAAGATAACGAATGTGATAAATCGTTTGTATTAGATAGTATCAAATGAAAAGACAAATGGTTTGAACAGGTTCGTCGTCATGCACTCAAGCAATAAAAATCAGCAAAGAACAGACTCAATTCATCCCAACTTAACGATCTTACGAACCAGCTACACAAAATGAGCAGATTGTGGACCAGGCTCCGTGATACGTCGACCTCACAACAAAAGTCATTTTCTGTCAGAATGACACGTTTTTTATTGGCCAGTAGGAGGAAAACAATTCTCGGCCTTGAATTCCACGTTAATATCTCGCACTGCCCACTGGTTTTTGTTCCTGTTTGTTTCCTTCTATTCTGTTTCGTTTATGATCAAAAAGCAAACAAACTCTAAAAAAAGTCACGTCCGCCAAAGTTCGCTTCACTTATGAAATCAGGTAGCGTGTTGTGCGTAGCGTAAACTTTGCGTTTTATTGTTGGTTGGACGGACGTTAAAATACGAAAAACAAAGCGAATCGGTCGTATGGTTTGTAGTCTAACCGTGACCTGAGAACGATGCCGGCTCACCAAGGTCAGAAGTTTATTACCACCTGGATTTCAGAACACCAGCTTGTTGCAAATAACTAATATGAAACTTGCGAAACTGATAATCAGCACTGAAAACCATGAAGAGCAAACACGTTAGCATATTTAAAGTGGTCCTTCGTATACACTGCGGTGTCCAGCACTCATCTAAGGTTGACGTGGAGCCTGTGGGTTAACGCCACAATGACGACCAAGAATTCAATTCGTGTCGAAATCTTATCTAGATATAGACAAGTACAGGTAGAATAATTAGGCACGAAACGGTGTGATCGCGCTTCATGATTAGATCTGGTTGCGCTGTGCCAAAAGATCTCACTGCGTAAGCGAAGCTTTGACGCGTTGTTTTTGGACCAATTATTCTGTGTTCCGAACAGCGCGGCATGGTTGGTGTATCACATGGTTGTGTGTCATGATTGGTCACTTCACACTCCACATAGTTGAAAAGTTCGCAGTAGATTAGCGGTAGTATTAAAATTTTTCGTGTGTTGTAAGATTCATATTTCATATAAACACCTAAGAATTTCCAACTCTGTCAGTCAATTTATTAAATACTTACCAGCCGTTCGAAATTTACCTGTCACACGAATTAAAAAAAAAATAAAATAAAAATAAATAAATAAATAAAAAAAAAAAAAAAAGGACAAAATCAAGAATTCTCTTTAAAAAAAAACGTTAGAGTCAATGGAAATACAGAACGAAATGATAAATGCGTTAGAAACAATGGCTTGTTAATGGGCACTCGATTTTAAACGTGTCCATACGAGCACTGAAGGTGGTCCCCGCCCGCTGTGGACGCTCAAAAGTGCAACAACTCCAAATGCGGGATCCACCGTGCACAGAGTTTTTTCATACAAAGTTTTAGTTAAAATATAACACACACGCTCACGTAAGATACCTATGGTAACCCACTCTCCATCGCTGGTCTTCCGATACCGCGTATGAAATTTTTTATTGATATCTGGAGTTGTTGCAATTTTTTGGCGACCACTGAGGGAATCGTCTTCAATGCTCGCACAACCGCGTTTAACTCGAGTGGCCACTTATAAATTATTGTTTTTGAAGGCGTAACATCTCATGACCATTTACCATTCCGTTGTGAATTTCAATTGGCGCTAGACCTTTTTCAACAAACACTGTGAACACAACATGATGTTTGATTCTGTCACTTTTTCTCACTTTTTCAAAACACGCGCGACAACTAAATTTCGAACAGCTGGTAAACAACGAAGACATTGACAGGACAGATTTTGGAATTAACAGCCGTTTACACGAAATATGAATCTTACAACACACGACAAATTTTAGTTCTACCTCTAAGCTATAGATGTCACTCCTCGAATTATTCAACTGACCCTCTTATTCAGCAGTAATTTGCCTTTTTATACAGGTTACTGTGAACAGGTTTTAATATTTTAGGAACACACACCTCCACTTTAGTATAATTTCCAAAGAATTTACAGATAGGCTAATAGTAATAAGTTTCTGTATATTTGTAAATGGAATGGTATCTTCAGATGAAACCATAATAAACCTTCAAAAAGTTTATTTAAATTTAGGAAAATTTAATCTTCAATAGATCGGAACACAAGAAAATGATCTTTCGCTTTACAAACATGTGTGATCAATGCATGTAAAAGTAAAAAATGAGCATAATTTGAAATGAGCGTATTGAAAATTCCATCAGAACTGTCAACAGTAGAGGCATATATAATAGGCATATGTTTCACATAAATGAGTTCACAGATTTTATGTCTGCAATTATTTTTGTAATGAACGTATTTTAATTACGAAACTCAAAGCAGGTTACGTTTCGTGCGCAACAATTCTTACGCTTTCGATGCCGCTAGAGAACCCTTGACGTGAGACCCTGAACTTCCAAAAGCGTACCTCACGGAAGAAAGAATACAATTCTTTGTATGTATATACATGTGGCTGCGCATTCGAGTGTGCAAATGGGAACTTTCAATGTCACACGAATCGCGCTCTGTACGCAATGACGTGAACTAATTTGATAAAACTCACGGCCGCATAAATTACGCCGACCATTGTCCACAGTTCATAATACTATTCCGCGCTCCATAAAAATCATAATACTAATGTGTTTTTATTTTATTACATGTCTACTTTTTATATTACTGTGTGAATTAGGTGGATCATAATACGCCAAATTCACACTAATTAAAATTTAAATTAGTAAGCTCCCTGGGGTGCAGAACCCGCTCACTGTTTTTAACGAAGTACATTTATTATTACATAAATTTCGATATTAGATGATTTTGCACTTACGGGGAAAATTACAAAAATCCCGATTACTCAGCTATTTCGTTAGTAATATAAGAATAGTAGAGTAAACGATCGTAAAACAAACACTAAGAATTTCTTTTACTCCGACACCCTGCTGGATTTTCACATTTTTTCATTTGATTTTTTTCAAACATTTTCACGTTTTGATCTCTTTCTTGGGCCCTGGTTCGGAAATTTTAATTTGATAGTAACATGAATTTTTGCGATTTTATCAAAATTTTCAGCCACGTCTGGGGTCTGACGACCAAAAATCTTGAAATTTTCAAAAATGAATATTATATTCAGAGTGTGGTTAAAATTTCCTATATAGTGAACTCCAGTGGCGTATCTAGAATTTGGTGTGGGGGTCCGGTCGAATCGGCTTCATATAAAAAAAAAAACAAGTGAAGACTAATCAACACTACCACCTTCAAAGTGGTTTGTAACAACCAAAATTTTAAAATTTTTAGTATGACTGAAAAGACGTTACATTCAGCATGACACACCTACTCAGCCCACGAGCAATAAATAAGGAAATGTGTGTCGATGTGTCAAGTGAACGTTTACTTCAGACAATGCAAGTACGTTTCACATAGTTGTACAATAGGGCACAGGGTTGGCCGTGACAGACTCAACTAAAACACGAGATTTACAGCCTGCAAATGTCAGATAATGGAAATTGTGTCAAGTACCAATTTAGAGGAGAAACTGTGACGGACACACTGCCGGGTTAATTTGTAAGAGTACCAGTAAAGAATAAAAGAGTAAGTCACACAATAGTATATACCCTATACGAGGACGGACATCGATACCTAAAATAATAGAATCGAACTTGTAAACAGCAGGGGAACGACTTACTGGCGACAACGGATATTTACGACAGGCAGTAGGTGTGCCGTTTTGGAAACGACGTCACGCTGCGCCAGGATAGCGTTCAGAAAAAAAGGGTCAAACACAGCGAACAATAACAAGAGACGACACATTGTTTTCGTGAGAACTGCAGCGAGACCCGGAGTACGCTTAGACAATGGCATGATAGACGAGCATGAAATTTCTCCTGTTCTAGGAAAAGAGTACGGAGGCTTTCGACGCGAACCCGTGGGGAGACAGGATATCCAATCACAACCCAGCATCTACCCAGAGGCCTGGTGGAGAGGACCGTCGCCAGCATAGCAACGGGAACGTCGAATGGGAAGTGAAGAACGACACTCTGGCTTAAGGGTAGGAGATCTTCCATCCTATCATGTTCAACTTGAGGCGTGTTTTCCAGTACGGTGCATTGTGGTACACGATGTTTGATAAAAACTGCTTGCAGAGCACGCGGGAGGACAGTCTCTCATAATTTTTCAACCATATACTTTGAACAGTCTTTATAATTTTCAACAGTCGGTCGTCAAAGTTCGATTAACATACGGACGGCAGTGGGACTTTGAAATTTTGCCACGCGTCATATAACTAAGAGACTTAGACATTTCGATATTGGCGCGTATCCGGTAATAGTGTACTTTCAGTGTCTAAAACATGCGACATACGCCAGTGCTTAACAATTATAGAATTATTTATTATACTCTAATTCAGAATTGAACTAACCAGTCACACTTACATCAATAATCGACACGTAGAACTTTCGTTGATGTAATACCGGACGGCGAAATAATAACATTATACAGTGTTGCGGTGCGATTCAATATCATGTGGAACAATTACACCGCGGCATCAAAACACTAACAGTAATGAACATATCAAACGTTGAACAATACACAGACATATATATATACACCATAGTTAACGATGAACTTTAATACGAACATACAGCGCGAGTGAATCTGTTTCGCGTGTGTTAAGTGTCAGTCACAGCTCAGCACAGCTTCCCACACATGATCCAGCAGAGAGGAGTTACGCCGATGGGAATATCGGATAATTCACCTAAACAAGTAATCTTTATGCTATTCTTATCATAAGAAACTCTACTGTCCTGTCTCTTTTTCAAGAAACACCCCTTGAGCATTTAATTTAAACATGATAAATATAATTAACGCCATCCATCTGAGGCATACGATGAACGCATTAGTATAGGATTTATTGTTTGAATATTTGTGTTTCTATATATCGATTACATTATATATATATATATATGTGTATGTTTTTTAGCAAACAACGTATTGGATTTACCTTGTAATTTGATGTATAAACATGTGTTCTTTTATGTTCTTTTCATGAGTTTATGAATGTATGTATTTACAGGGAATCATCCATATTTTATATATTGAATTTAATGAATGGTATAATGTTAATAAATAAGCGTTTATTTTATCAATATGCGTTCATCATTGTCAAATTACCTCAGAACGAGAAAGTAATGGCATTTGAGTGATTTATGGTAGTTTATTTTATTTTATTTTATTTATTAATGCAACAACTAGAGTCTCCATGCAATAGTTATGCTAACGTAAAGTAATTAACGTGTTATTTATTGATTACACGAGCTCATTATGCAAATTAATATATTCAATAATTAATTAATCACAGATTAATTAATCCATTATTGTTAGCATTACAATTATCAAAAACTCCCAATACAAAGAAAATCTTGTATTTGGCTGCCCAACACGTGGCAGATTGTTGTATTTGGCTCTCAAAGAACGTAGGGCTCGGCAATCACAGATTAGTTAATTCAGTAGCGTAATAGCATAACACCCCGCAGTGTTGTATTTGGCGCCCAACGTGGGGCAGATTGTTGTATTTGGCTCTCAAAGAACGTAGGGCTCGGCAATCACAGATTAGTTAATTCAGTAGCGTAATAGCATAACACCCCACAGATGTTGTATTTGGCGCCCAACGCACGGCAAAGAGCAGGCAGTAGAGATAGGATAAGCGTATATATTAATATTTCATGTTAGTAGTTGTAAGAACAAATATTATTAGTGTGAAGCTAGTTGGACTGGGACTGAATGTTAACGCGTAGTAAAGCAGCAAAAATGACGACCAGTAGCACAGATTCCATGAATTTTGACATTAATAACCAACAGGGAGTACCTGGTGTCGAACGAGAGGAATCACCAACTTATTCACAAACGACCGAGGAGACGTCAGACGTCAGAGCGCGGGGACAGGAGTCCCAACAACAACCGCAGGAAGAGGTGACGTTGCGCGCATTAATGGACTTCATGATGAAGCAAAAGGAAGAGATTAATGAAAATTTTATAGAGATTAGAAGAGATGTTAATGAAAAATTCGAAAAGCAAAAGGAAGAGATTAATGAAAATTTTAATAACAAATTCGAGAAATTAGAAGAGAAGTTTGAGAAGCAAAAAGAAGAAATCAATGAAAAGTTCGAGAAGCAGAATGAAAATTTTACACAAATACGCGCGGAAATGCGTGAATATATAAATAATTGTGATAAGAAGATAGACGAGGTTCAGAAGCAGCAGAACGAGATCATAAAAGAGTTAAGGGACGACACCGACAAGAAATTCGAAGAGGTGCGTGAAACAAGAGAATTAGACCGACAGGAACTAAAGAGTGTTGCCCAGAATACTCAAACGAGCATCAAAAAGATCCACAACAGAGTGGAGACACACGTAAAAGAAAATCACAAGAAACAAGAGGAATTGAGAGTCGAACTATTCCAAACAGTAAGACAATTACAACAGGAACAGGGAGACGTAAACAACACAATGCAACAGAAAATCAATGAGGTAGATGGAAGACAGAAGTCGGCGGAACAAAAACTAGACGAGAGCACCAGAGAGAAAACCACCCGTATTAACGAATTAAAATCCCAGATAGAACGACTACAGCGTCAGCTAATTGAAGGTGAGTCTGGAATAATCAGTAGAATTAACGGACACACACATACTGAGTTAAAGTATAACGGCACTGACAGGTTCCCAATGGAGTTCCTGAAGGAATTGTCAGAGATCCAGGAACAGTACTACAGCAACGGTGACATTAAATGGATCGGAAGACACTTGGAGATGGACGCTGGAATATGGTGGCGCGTCATAAGGAATCAAATCTCCACGTACGAAGAATTTAAAGAAGCTTTCACCTTGAAGTACTGGGGTCAAGAACGCCAGGACAATATACGCGACAATCTGGAGTACGGCAGATATGAGTGGAATGGACCAATCACAGCTGTCCAGTATGTGGAACGGATTTTACTGGAAAGTCGGCAACTGTCACCAGCATTAACCGACACTCAGCTGATACGAAAACTAGCTCGCCACTTTGGTAAGGACTTGCAGCTCGCCGTGGTCACACGTGGTATCACGAGTATACCAAATTTCGAAGCGCTGATTACGGAATTCACAAGTATACAGTCGAGCGGAGATAACACTCGCAGACCACATTATAGACCTTACAACGAAGGGAGGAACAATCCGAGAGAAAGGGAAACGCAATACAATAAAAATGAAAGTGACCGACAGGCAACAAGGGGTCGGTATGACAACAAACACTACGTCAATACAGTACAGTTTACACCAGCTGAACCAGGACCCAGTGGCACGGTCGTTGGCACTACCCCAAGGGCGAACGGTAACAGCGACAACAATAACAAACAAACAAAAAATACGTCGAACGAGGGGAGGAGATAGAATTTCTAAGCGACTCCTTTCCGAGTGAGAGTGTAAATATATTGTTACCTGATTTACGAAAGGACCTACTAAAAGAGGACGACGAGATTGTAAATAAACAAATATTGAAATGTCCCGAGATTACTATTAAATTTAATAATGATGTAACTGTCCAAGCCTTACTTGATACTGGTTGTATTGTTAACGGGTTGTCGGAAACTTGGTTTAATAACCATAAGAAGAGTATAGAACCATATGAGACATTACCCGTAACGAATACATTTATAATAAGTGCTGTAGGAAGTAAATCCAAATTAGTTAAGAGACAAATATTGTGTGACATTGAGATTGATAGTATCCGATATGAATGTGTGTTTTTGGTAATACCAGAATTAGTGAAACCATGTATACTAGGAATTAGTTTTTTACAAGAAGTTGGGTGTCGCATCGACATCGGAAACAAAGTAGTTAGTTTAAAAAACGATACTGTTGATGAGGAGCACATTATACCAATCATGAATATTGACGTGATAAACAGTGAAGAAGAAGAGGAAGTACTGCGATGCATCGATGAGAAGATTGGGAGCATAGACTGCGTGGATGAAGGAATACTGCAACGCCTGAAGGAGATTTTGGTAAGGAACCGGAATGTTTTTAGGGAGTGCCCGGGAAGAATAGAGGGTTACACGCACGAGTTTCACGTCACGGACAGGACACCTTACTTTCAACGAGGGTGGCCTGTGCCGCTTGCCTACAGAGACAAGGTGAACGAGGAGATTAACCGGATGTTACGATATGGTGTAATCGAACGTTGCGCCAGCCCGTACGTCAACCCAATCGTGACAGTTATCAAGAAGGATGGGAGGGTTCGCCTATGCCTTGATGCAAGGAAAGTGAACAGCGTGACCGTGTCCGATTACGAAGGAGTGTCCCCGGTAAATGAGATATTGGCTAGATGTGGTGATATGCAGTACTTGTCGACAGTCGATTTATCCAGTAGCTTCTGGCAAGTCCCATTAAAACGAGAGTGTAGGGATTTCACTGCGTTCATGCATGAAGGGAAGTGCTACCGATTCACAGTGACGCCATTTGGACTCAGCACCAGCTCTGCAGCGTTGACACGTGGATTGGATGTGGCCCTCGAGGAGGAGGTCAAGAAGAACACGATCATCTACGTGGACGACTGCTTGTGCTACTCCAATAATATACAAACACATTTAAATCATTTAGAAGCGTTGCTAAACAACCTCAATAAAGCAAATATAACTGTCAACCTCACCAAGTCACAATTCTTCAGACGAGAGATCTCTTTCCTTGGTTATCGCCTTACAACAAAAGGGATACAAGCAAACGATGACAAGGTAAAGGCGATTATGGATTTCCCAGCACCGAAGAATACAAAACAACTCAAAGGTTTTCTTGGTCTTACCAATTTTTATAACAGATTCTCGAGTAAATACGCAGAAACAACGCAACCTTTACATGAACTGCTGAAAGGTGGACGAAAGTTTTCATGGACAAGGGAAGTGGACGAGTGTTTCCAGAGAGTCAAGAATTTATTTATCGACACAGTAACTCTACGGTTCCCACGGCCGAACCAAAGATACTATATTCAGTGTGACGCTAGTAATTTTGCGTATGGTGGCCAGCTTTACCAGATTGATGAAGATGGAGAAATCGGCGTCATCGCTTTTACAAGCAAGACATTTAAGGGAGCAGAACGCAATTACTTCACGACGGAGAAAGAGCTCCTGAGTATCGTTAGATGTCTGGATAAGTTTCGTATGTACATACTTGGCCAACCACTCACGATAATCACCGACAATAAAGCATTAACATTTATGCACAAGTGTCACTTGAACAATTCCAGAATTACAAGATGGATTCTCGCCATACAGGAGTACAATTTCGACATTATCCACTGCAAAGGAAAGGATAACGTCGTTGCGGACATACTGAGTAGATACCCGGCTGACACGGAACAACACGAGACAAACGAGGAGACGCACGAATATTTGATTAATCACCTAGTTATTAAAATGAGTCAACAATTAGGCAAAATAATTAGAGGTATCGGCAAATACCAAAATGAAGATGCCAAACTCGGAACGCTCATAGATAAGATTAAGAATAACGTTATAGATAGTAAATTAAGTAAATTTTATAAAATTGTTAATGATAAGTTGTACCGACGACGACGTGGCGAATGGAAACTATACATTCCTGACAGCGTGTCGAAGGATCTAATTGCAGAGATACACCAAATGTACGGACACCTAGGCCCGAAAAGGTGTATAAAAATGTTACAAGAGCACTTCACGATCGACAGCTTGATCAAGAAAGTGAAGGTATACACCCAAACTTGTGACTCTTGCCAACGGTACAAGGATACGAACAACAGGATGCTCTTTGGCGGAACAAAGGCCATGATACCATCAGCCAAAGGTGACATAGTAAGCGTTGATTACTATGGACCCTTACCAACAGGTATAGGAGGTGTCAAATACTTACTTGTCATGGTGGACAACTTCACAAAGTTTGTCAAACTATTTACACTAAGAAGAGCGACAACCACCACGACACTACGACGGATCAACGATTACTGTACGAAGTATGGACGACCGAGAGTCATTTTAACCGACAACGGCACGCAATTTACCGCCGAAAGATGGGTTAAAGGTCTCGAGGAGCTGGGAATACAACCAAGATATACCGCGATAAGGAGTCCTCGAGCGAACTTAGCGGAAAGGATTAACCGCCAATTGGGAAATCTATTCAGGATCCTGGTACACGACCAGCATAGCAAGTGGTCAAGATACGTCGGAGTAATTGAAACATGTATCAATGAAACGTACCACGAAACAATAGAAATACACCCCACGAGGCACACTTAGGAAAGAAGCCGACCCGCGCATGGGAGAAGTGGCTGGACAAAGATGTCATCAACAATGAACACAATCCCTATATTAATGTGTTTGTAAAGATAAAAGACAAAAGAGAGAAATATGCTAAACGTATCAATGATGGTAAGAATATTACTAAATTTGCTACCGGCGATAAGGTGCTGTTGAGGAGCTACCATCAATCCGACGCCGCAATGAAGAGGATTGACAAGTTTTTCGAGTTATACACCGGACCATACAAGGTTAATCGCGTCCTTGGTAACGCGACATACGAGCTCACTGAGTGCGATAGCAATGGAAAACTGAGAGGTATTTTTAACGTACGATTGCTGAAGAGATACTTTGAGACGAAATCACAAGTCTCAAAGGAAAACGAAAGTGCATCGACAATCAGTTAGACTAGTGGACTAGGAGGAGGCGGATCAACACATAAGGTGAATGTCCCGCGAAAACCAGTCCAACTAGCTAATCAGTATGATGTATATCTTATTAGTGTATAATGTAAAGATTTTGTACAAGGAGTTCTTAAGTCACAATGTGGCAACCTAACGACATTAATTACATGTGTATAGCCAGTGTTAGTGGAAATTTAAATAGAAAAGACAATTATGATGTGAAAAGTTCAATTGAATGTGCAGCAATAAATTGCGAAAAGACGTTATAACGAGTTTTATAGACACCCGATGATATTAGATTAATTAATCAAATCTGAGTGATATAAAACAAAGTTATTCATGATCATAATGATCTCAAGTGAATTGTTAATTGTTCCTGAATAATGTATATAAGTTTCTAATCAATATAATTAGTATAAATGATAGTAACACATATTGTGAGCGATACTCAATAATAATTAGTGAATGTATCAATGTGTATTTACAGGTCGTAAATTGTATTTTAAAGGGTCAAGATAGACTAAGAACATTAGCTATCATAATGATATTTAAACGATACATGAATAATTGTAATTCATGTCGAAAATCATTATTTCATGTATTAGATTATAAGCGGACGGCACAGCCATCCACAGCTATTATTATTGTAAATAATCCCATATCTAATTAGATATGCAAATATGTAAAAAAATGCGTTCATCTTTCCTCAGATGCGCGGCAATAAATTCCCAGAGGTAGTTTACGACCAAATATAGGGAATATATATCCATATACCCCAAGCAGAGGAAAGTAGGTCATTGACCGCGACTTTATCAGAGGGGACTCCCACAACAAACTCAGAGCGCAGAAATCGGATTAGAGTGTCTTCCGCTAATCCAACATCAAATCCGATTTGGGGACCTATGTAACAACCAAAATTTTAAAAATTTTAGTATGACTGAAAAGACGTTACATTCAGCATGACACACCTACTCAGCCCACGAGCAATAAATAAGGAAATGTGTGTCGATGTGTCAAGTGAACGTTTACTTCAGACAATGCAAGTACGTTTCACATAGTTGTACAATAGGGCACAGGGTTGGCCGTGACAGACTCAACTAAAACACGAGATTTACAGCCTGCAAATGTCAGATAATGGAAATTGTGTCAAGTACCAATTTAGAGGAGAAACTGTGACGGACACACTGCCGGGTTAATTTGTAAGAGTACCAGTAAAGAATAAAAGAGTAAGTCACACAATAGTATATACCCTATACGAGGACGGACATCGATACCTAAAATAATAGAATCGAACTTGTAAACAGCAGGGGAACGACTTACTGGCGACAACGGATATTTACGACAGGCAGTAGGTGTGCCGTTTTGGAAACGACGTCACGCTGCGCCAGGATAGCGTTCAGAAAAAAAGGGTCAAACACAGCGAACAATAACAAGAGACGACACATTGTTTTCGTGAGAACTGCAGCGAGACCCGGAGTACGCTTAGACAATGGCATGATAGACGAGCATGAAATTTCTCCTGTTCTAGGAAAAGAGTACGGAGGCTTTCGACGCGAACCCGTGGGGAGACAGGATATCCAATCACAACCCAGCATCTACCCAGAGGCCTGGTGGAGAGGACCGTCGCCAGCATAGCAACGGGAACGTCGAATGGGAAGTGAAGAACGACACTCTGGCTTAAGGGTAGGAGATCTTCCATCCTATCATGTTCAACTTGAGGCGTGTTTTCCAGTACGGTGCATTGTGGTACACGATGTTTGATAAAAACTGCTTGCAGAGCACGCGGGAGGACAGTCTCTCATAATTTTTCAACCATATACTTTGAACAGTCTTTATAATTTTCAACAGTCGGTCGTCAAAGTTCGATTAACATACGGACGGCAGTGGGACTTTGAAATTTTGCCACGCGTCATATAACTAAGAGACTTAGACATTTCGATATTGGCGCGTATCCGGTAATAGTGTACTTTCAGTGTCTAAAACATGCGACATACGCCAGTGCTTAACAATTATAGAATTATTTATTATACTCTAATTCAGAATTGAACTAACCAGTCACACTTACATCAATAATCGACACGTAGAACTTTCGTTGATGTAATACCGGACGGCGAAATAATAACATTATACAGTGTTGCGGTGCGATTCAATATCATGTGGAACAATTACACCGCGGCATCAAAACACTAACAGTAATGAACATATCAAACGTTGAACAATACACAGACATATATATATACACCATAGTTAACGATGAACTTTAATACGAACATACAGCGCGAGTGAATCTGTTTCGCGTGTGTTAAGTGTCAGTCACAGCTCAGCACAGCTTCCCACACATGATCCAGCAGAGAGGAGTTACGCCGATGGGAATATCGGATAATTCACCTAAACAAGTAATCTTTATGCTATTCTTATCATAAGAAACTCTACTGTCCTGTCTCTTTTTCAAGAAACACCCCTTGAGCATTTAATTTAAACATGATAAATATAATTAACGCCATCCATCTGAGGCATACGATGAACGCATTAGTATAGGATTTATTGTTTGAATATTTGTGTTTCTATATATCGATTACATTATATATATATATATATATGTGTATGTTTTTTAGCAAACAACGTATTGGATTTACCTTGTAATTTGATGTATAAACATGTGTTCTTTTATGTTCTTTTCATGAGTTTATGAATGTATGTATTTACAGGGAATCATCCATATTTTATATATTGAATTTAATGAATGGTATAATGTTAATAAATAAGCGTTTATTTTATCAATATGCGTTCATCATTGTCAAATTACCTCAGAACGAGAAAGTAATGGCATTTGAGTGATTTATGGTAGTTTATTTTATTTTATTTTATTTATTAATGCAACAACTAGAGTCTCCATGCAATAGTTATGCTAACGTAAAGTAATTAACGTGTTATTTATTGATTACACGAGCTCATTATGCAAATTAATATATTCAATAATTAATTAATCACAGATTAATTAATCCATTATTGTTAGCATTACAATTATCAAAAACTCCCAATACAAAGAAAATCTTGTATTTGGCTGCCCAACACGTGGCAGATTGTTGTATTTGGCTCTCAAAGAACGTAGGGCTCGGCAATCACAGATTAGTTAATTCAGTAGCGTAATAGCATAACACCCCGCAGTGTTGTAGGTTGGAAAACGTGTGATAACTTCTGAAATCAATTCCATTAAAATAAACGGTATAACACAATAAAAATACGCATTATTGAAACATTATTTATAAGATACTTATTGACTGGATTGATTTTCCTATATTTCATATTTCAAACGTATACGCAAATACTGTGTAATAAACCTGTTCGTGTATTTACAAAATAGCGTACACAGCTGGAAAAAATAGTCCAAAAATTAAGAAATTAACAAAATTCGTCAACTTTTTTCGACGTTCTGGGGTGTGGAGGGGGTGGAGTCCGGTTCCGTACGCCCTCCCGTAAATATGCCCTCTGGTGAACTCGGCAGGAGTTATTGATGATATTTCATCAACCGGATCATTAGACCTTCAGCAGGTGTCGTTTTTGTGTACCTGGATAAACAGTGTAACAGAAAATTTGTTAGATGATAACTGTAAACTTTAATGAGGCGCTCTTGTGAGCATTTACTGATTCCGCAATCGTACTTGCGTGTTTACTACAAGGTAAGACGATATACACACAACTAAAGATTATCCAAATATTATAAAATATTTACTACACAGGAATGCCAGTTTACACAGATTTAATCGAGAAAGCTGTTGTCTGTACGAAGACAGTTTCGTAAGGTGTGGCTTGGCGTGTATGACCTGGATGTGGCGGTGTTTGCACGTGTTATTACGTACGCGGTCGCAAGCACTCTACTATTACCACTGTTACGTTATAAAGCAAACCGTTTACTGAACACACAATGAGTCACACCACAACGCGTAAAGATAACATTCCTCTACGCAGTTAAAAGTTTATGACTCGTAGGAATCTGGCAGCCAGTACGTGACATACCCGTCTCGTTGTGTGCAAGTGCGTTGAGCGAAAGAATTAATAATGAACGAACGAGTCACACGGTTTCACACGTATATGAAATATTAAGGTTACTAGTATGGTCTCTGAGCTGGTGAACCCATTCACCATTTTGAACGAAGTAGACTTATTATTACATAAATTTCGGTATTAAATGATGTTCGATTATGGGAAAAATTACAAAATTCCCGATTACTCCACCATTTCTACTACTTCTTTAGTAATAGAATGCGGGGGCCCCGCGCAAGCAGTAGGAGCGGTCTCCGTTAAGAATGGTTATAAACCATTCAACCGATTTTCCCGTATGTACTTAACATCAAAAACAAAACCGTTCTTTTTTTTACTGTTATTTTATCAGTAGGTGTTTAATGATATACTTTGAGAGTATACACTATTTGGTTAGCTGCACAGTAGAGTAGTTTTCCAGTTAAGAATGCACAGAGGCCACCGGTCAGGCCTACATCCTTATCTGTTATGAGTTACGAAAGAAACTATTAAATGGCCGGAGTACTGGATCGCGTTGTAAATGTATCTGACACTGGCAGGTCAGAATTTTGCCTTTAGCGACCACAGAGAGAAGATAGTCCAGCTGGGCGACTGTAGAGGGAACAGCATACAATAAATACTAGAAATTCCAAACGTAAGCATTTGGGTTACAATCGTTTTTAGTCCAACGCCCTGCTGGACTTTGACAATTTTTTTCAAATCTGTTCTCTTTTTTGAACCATGGGGGTCCGAAAATTATGAAATTTCCATAACTTAACACTGCACTCAGATGTTAATTAATATTGTCTTTAATTCGATGCCCCACATGAATTTCTGCGATTTTGCCAAAATGTTTACCCACTTTTTGGGCCCTGACGTACAAAAGTTTTTTAATTTTCAAAAATGAACACTATATTCAGACTGTTGCTAAAATTCACGTTAATCGACACCCAACATAGGTTTTTGCAATTTTTTCACAATTTTTACCCCCACAGGGGTGGGAGGAAACATATTTGTCTTCCACCTCCCTACTTTTGGGGAGATCAATCTCAGAAACAACAGGGTTCTGTGGGGAAAATTTCTGTACGGACATGTACTCCAAGTTTTGCGAAAATTCCTTTGACACGTTCTAAAGTTATCGTGAGACATACCCCAAACAGATAGACAACAGGTCGCGTTAAAATAGAAGTCGCTTCGCTCGTTCAACAAAATATTTTTGCGTACAGTACAAATTATGAAGGTAAATATAATTTTTCACAGAATGTTGGTTTTGTGAATATAAATTACAATAGCCTGTTTGTACGTAGCTCGTGAGAATAGTGCTAACTGCTACCAGTCTCTCCCAACAAGTCCTCAGGTAGTCCACTCTCTTGCGTCTCCTCAATCCTCCTCTCCTTTTCGACGATGCTGTACGCACACATTACTTACTTGGAGAGCCTATCCTCTTCCTACCTCTGCTCATGGCTGCACCGCGACTAGTTGTTTGCTTTTTATATATATTCAATTATATGTGTTTTGTTTCTCGTCAACGATTCCCATCGTTTTCTGAATTCTTGCATTGCGCATTTTGGTTCGTTTGATTTCTCCACTGCTGTCTCCAGAAGAAACCCTCAATTGTCAATACTTTCGAATGAGGTGATATCTTGATATTAAATTCTTCTTAGCTCTCGAGGTTGTTTGATTTTTATTTTACTATCTGAAGATGGAGCACAGTCTCCAAAACGCGGAATAGAAAAGATTTATAAGAAGTCACACGGCGGATTATTGAAGGTAAATTAATTTATTAATGTTAGATTCTTCTTAGGTTCAGCAATGACAAAGCTTTTCTACCCTGTGTTTTCTAAATCAACAGTCCGTCGTTTCGGCGTTATTTTAATCTTAAATGTTTGTATTCATATCGCAGGCGGTGGTTACAGCATCTGGACAGAATGGAGGATGAACGACTAACTAAGGTTGCGTTTCCACATGGACTCTTTGGTACAAGAGATGTAGGAAGACCGAGACTGAGATGGAGAAATACTCTGTGAAGACGCAACAGGCAAACTGCCTATTCCGTGAGGTGCAGAGGAAGAAGAAGACGTTTGTATTCATAGCAATTTGCAATTTTCTCACCATCGTCTAGGATCACATCTTGTTCGCGTTCTTTCAATATGCATCTATTTTATTTTTCTCACCTTCGTGCACAAGCCCCGTCTTTTAAAATATTCTTCTATTACTTTTATGGTAACATAACTTAAATCTTCGTGGTATTATGCTATTAAAACATGATCGTCCGCGAAGCACAACGTGTAGAAGAGTGTGTTTGTTACTAAGAGGAATTCATATAGTATTACATTCCCTCTTCCATACCTGATTAAGCAAAATTCCAGACAGTCGAGGCAAAGGATTTCAATTATAATTCGAAGAACTTTGAGGAAAAAGTACATCACCATTTGGGAAGCAAATCAGCGACACTTTTCACTTTTCAATTAATCGGCTAGTCACTGTTCGAAGTTTAGCAATTTCTAAGGTCCCACCTTCTTCTTCTAAAGTATTTTCTGCCCGCACATAGAGAAGACAAGTTTGTAGGGCACGGCTTTCTGCTCTCATGTTGTTCATCGACAAAGGACGGATTCTTATCCTCCTTCGGCTTTCTGCTCTCATGTTGTTCATCGACAAAGGACGGATTCTTATCCTCCTTCACTATCTTAAATGTATCATATTTTCCAGGGGCTTACATATTAGCGGAGAGGGCGTACGGGACCGGACCCCGCGCACCCAATAGAGTCGAAAAAACTTGATTATGTTAATCTCTTAAATTTTACACTGTTTTTATTAATCATCTGTGTAAGCCTTTGGTAATATAGTAGTACCGTAACTCTTTTTTTAAATATACAAACAGGTTTATTACACAGCATTTGCGTATACGTTTGAAATATGAAATATAGGAAAAATATCTTCTAAACAATGTTTCAATAACGCGTATTTTTAGTGTTATTACCGTTTACTTTAATAGGACTGATTTCAAGACGTTATCACACGTTTTTTTCAGTCACTTTAAGGACTCTAACATTTGATTACTTTTAACTTGTTTTTTCCTTCTGTACGAAGTCGACTCGTCCGGACCCCCCTCCCCCAAAAACCCCAACTCTAGATACGCTGCTGCTAATTCTCATCGTTAAAACGTCTATGCACCGTTATTGTGTAGATACAATATGTTTATAGCCCCCAACCCAACTTTGGTCCGATCCATTTCGTAAACGTAATCGAAGTTCAAACACACGAAACCACGCAGCTCCAGGACAGAGATTAATTAATTACCCATGTACCCGTTTTCCGGTTTGAAAAGTGAAGTAAAGAAATCTTTCACAAAAATTGTAATAATTGTGTAATACATGTTGGAAACTTGAAATATATGATCACACGCGTGCGCATGCTAGCGCCATTTATTTATTTGCATCAGAAATTTAAAAAAATCGACAGGTCAAAAAAAAGAAAATAGTTCATACGTCATTTTACAAGGAATGCGTGTATAATTTTAAAATGCAAAACGATTACTCATTTATTTTGCGTTTACAATCAAGGGATCACTCTATTGTAGCCGGCAGTTTAGTTTTAGTAGTAACTGCTTCAATGGAATCAAAATTTTTTAATAACACTTGTCCTGTGTTGTTTACCGATTCTCCCCGCGAGTTCGAGACCGACCACTCCTGTCTTCAACAAAGCCCAGTTCCTATTGTGCAACGATACCGAACTCGTGAATCACGCATGCGTCGCATTTTACGCATCACGCACACACGTGTCTCTTCTATGAACTACGTATTCACAATTGTTTCAAGGTAACAATAAGATATGGTCTCACACTACACGTAGAGATATGTGTGTGGAATAAATTAATAATTAAGTGTTACCTGTGCACATAAAAGGGTTCACATACAATACGCGTTTACTATCTACAGGAGCGTAAAAGAAATGGGCGTGGCATTTCAGCAGTCAAGAAGTATTACGGCAGTTCGGTGTGAACTTTCAGGTCGTGGGTTCGTTTCACCAAGGTACACTTGTTAGCCCCAATTAGACTCAGCCTGTTAGGATAATATCTTAATGATCTTAATGGTGGTGAAGCACTTTGGTGGATAACATATGTTACTATAAAAGTGCGAAGTAAGGCAAATCTTACGATTTACCGGTATATCCTAAGATTTACCGTTTTATGATGGTAAATGTCCAAAGATCCTTTTAAAATATTTGCATTTTGGACTTTTACCAACAGTTAGTGGTAAATGTCAAGATTTACCGCTGCGTTGTGGTAAAAGCTGCACTCGGAAGTTTTCGTTGGCTTGCCGACCTGTTCAGACATGTTCCAACATTCATTGTCAATGTGTTTTATATCGGAAAGGCTCAGTTTCTTACTTTTATTACTATATTACTTTTTCATTTATTTGGATCAATTAATTATTGGACTAAAAAAAACAGTAAAAAGGACTCGTCTTTTTTTCGTCAGTAAGATTACATCCTCACAAAATGGTTAAAAAGTGTTTAAACGTTCTTTTTTTACAAAATGGTTAAAATGGTTTTGAAAATCCTTTTTTGTTTAACTAAACTTCATTAATTTTATCAATTTTTATATTTTTTTCTGTAGGTTTTTTAGTAGTTTTAGCACAATCCATTGTACATCGCTAAATAAAAATCATTTCAGAAACAAGTTTTTTTCATTTTTTATTACTTTATTTTACGTTTATTACTTTATTAATTTTTATTTATTTGTATCAATTAATTATTGGACTAAAAAACCAGTAAAAAGGACTCGTATTTGATTTCGTCAGCAAGATTACTTTCTCACAAAATGGGTAAAAAGTTTTTGTTTGTTCTTTTTTCACAAAATAGTTAAAATGGTTTTAAATGTTCTTTTTTTAAAGTAAACTTCGTTAATTTTATCAATTTTTATATTTTTACCTGTAGGTTTTTTAGTAGTTTTACAACAATTCATTGTACATCACTAACTAAAACTTATTTCAGAAACAAGCAGTAGTGTAATGGGTTAATTTTTGTCTCCTTTCTTCATGGGTTTTTATGAAATTATTATTTTAAAAAAAATTATTAACCATAAATTTCTTTAAAATTAAAAACATTACGCTTTTACCTCAATGCAGCGATAAATCTTGACATTTACCACTAACTCTTGGTAAAAGTCCGAAATGCAAACATTTTAAAAGGATCTTCGGACGTTTACCATCATGAAACGGTAAATCTTAGGATATACCGGTAAATCTTAAGATTTACCTTACTTCGCACTTTTACAGTAACAGATACACTGCACTCTTAGTATGCCATACGTCTTATACAGGTGGCCAACTCCGCTTCCACCTCATTTAAGCTATCTTGGTGGTAGAAAAAGAAGCCGTTGTTATTGTACTTAATGAAATTACGGTATAATAAAATATATATTCCTTAAGAAATTAAGGTTACTGTTTATAGACACCACTGAAATGCATTGTTAGCAATTAATACAGATTTCTATACAATCTGTTGTTACGAAAATGCTCAATCTTGAATCTTATATATCGTAAATGTAGGCCGTATACCGGGCACATGAACAAAATTACAATAAGGAATGGTAACACACTAAAATTCACGTACCTATGTGAATGCACAAAGGTATCGCCCGATACTGGGCGATCCTGTCGAGTGTACTCATAATATTCAGTTCCTGCCGTATATCTGTGTTTCTTCTATGATCGTGGTGAGTATAGCCTGCCACGTGTCTGAGAAATCTCATTTCAGCCGCTTGGATGCGACTGGCCTGGGCTTTCGTTAAAGTCCAATTCTCAGACCCATAAAGAAGTGTGGTAAGGGCCATCACCTTATAGAATTTTAGGCGTGTTCATTTACTTGCTGACTTAAGGGTTCGCCTGTTGGTCCCGCACATAAAGTTGAACTTATGCAACTTATTCACATCGTCGTCGCTTGCATTATAAGACACACTGTAGCCCAGGTATTCAAAACTGCTGACTTGTTCCAGGACAGTACCATCTATAACAATTTTTGCCCGTACCCGATCAGTTCCACAAAAAGCCATCACTTTGGTTTTAATTGTGCATATCTGCAATCCAGACTCTTTGCAGATTCCATTTAACAAATGTATACCCATCTGCAATCTGTTTTCAGAGTCCGACAGAATAGCCTGATCGTCCGGAAAATTTTGTAATTTAAAAAATTTTACACTACGCTCAGATGTTACTTAAAATTCTCTTTTTATCTGATACCCCACATGAAATTTTACGATTGTGTCAAAATTTTCATCCACTTGCCGTCCACAAATTTTGAATTTTTCACGCGAACACTATATTCAATTTGTGGTTTAAATTCACATTAACGTGACACCTCACACGACTTTTTACGATTTTATCGAAATATCACCTACTTTTCTGGGGCACTGGCGGCTACAAACACCGAAGTTTCCAAAAATGAATACTATATTCAGACTGTGGTTATTTCTGAACACTAAATTCCCGTTAATTTGATACCCCACATGGGATTTTGCGATTTTCACAAGTTTCTCCTCCCCTATAGCACTACAGCCCGTGTTGGGCCCTGGCCTCCTTTAATTTCCCCCCCCCCATTCCCTTCTGTCGGTAGCCATCCTCCTCCAGGAACGCACTTTCAGTATTTCTTTCGCATCCTCATCCACCGCGTCCTCCCATCTTCTCCTCGGTCCTCCCACTGGTCTTTTTCCGTGGATTCTGGTATTCAATAGTTTTTGTGGTATTCTGTCTTCCCCCATCCTGGCTACATGACCAGCCCACCTTAGACGCTGTAGTTTTATGTATCGTGTTAGCGGTGGTTCTTTATACATTTGATACAATTCAAAGTTATATCTTATTCTCCAGCCGTGTACGTCATTAACTGGTCCCAGGATTCTTCATATTTTTCTTTCAAAGATATCGAGAGGGTTTGCTGCTTTGGAGTTCAGGATACAGGTTTCACAGCCGTAGCTTAGGATGGGTTTTATTATTGATTTGTATATCCTTGGTTTCGTGTTTCTGTGGATGTCTTTGGATCTGAAGATACTTGATGTAGCGAAATACGCTTTATTGGCTTGGACTATCCGGTTTCGGATTTCGGCTTCTTCTGTGCCGTTTTTTCTAATATGGTTCCCAAGTACTTAAAGTTGTCCACTTTTTCGACATTGTCGATTGTTCCGTAATTTCTTTGTCTTCTAGTCTGCACTAATATTTTTGTTTTATCTATGTTGATTTTGAGGCCTATATTGCTAGCATTTTCTTTGAGCTCAAAGTATGTTTCCTCTGCTGCATTTTTTGTCCGAAACATTTTTCACAAGTTTACCCTACATTTTTGCCTCCGACCCCCTATTTTTGGAAGGATCAATCTCAAAACAACAGGGTTACGTAGGGTAAAACTGTGGACAAGTATGCTAAGTTTTACGAAAACCGGTTGTACCATTCAAAGGTTATCGCGAGACGTGTCCCAAAAGACAGACAGACAAATGCCAAACAGTCGAATCAAAACTGAAAACAAAGGGAGAATGTAATCTTGCTTGTCAACTATGAACTTTTTAAAAAAAAGAAAAACCATGTCATTAATAAGAACGGAGTTTACTTTATTTGTGTGGCCAGCTGTAACGGCTAAAACCACCTAAAGACGATGAAGAAACCGAAAATTTCTGTCTCGACGAGTGCACCGTATTTATGATTTTCTCACAGAGAAGTTTAAGGAATCTTTGGTTAGCTTTTTTAATTCCGAAAACCTCCCTTTTACCGAAAATAATGCGTTAAGAGGCCACTCAATTATACGTAAAATTCGCTTATCCTAAAGAGTGGTGACACCGGTTATTGCGGACAATCGACGCTAGACGCTGTACTGTACACCAACGCAGGCAACAATAACCGATACAAATGGCATCATTAATCATGTGCGCGGCGCGGTATAGTTAACGGCGTTCCTTTCTCTGTTTCCGACTTTTGTTTTCAGTTCGCTTTTAGCCGTCTCGTCACGTCTGCACGCGTGATTCACGCATACTTACGACACAATACGGTATAACCGCGTCGGGAATACAAACGCTGGATTCATTCCGCTCCCTCTGACGGCGACGTTGGTACCTGGTTAGTCATTACTCAATACACTGTACCGTAGAGGTGTGCTGAACTAGCATTTGAAAATAACAGGTACGAACGATACCGTTCCAAAAAAATAACACGTACAAATAGCTGTTATTATACACTTATTATCCATATACCTGTAGGTCTATTATATATACGTAATTTGTTATAAGAAATAAATTCTAACTAAAAGTATTAACAGTGTTACTTTACACTGACTTTATTAACCTGTTACTGTTTAAAAGAAAATAAGAGACAACAGAATTTATAGGCCTCTCTCCCTTAGGGAATGCTAATTTAAGTTTTCACTAGGAGTAAACAACTGACATAGATTTAATATTAAATTATTGATTCCATTTTGGTTAGACAAATCAGTTGCGAAACTCAGGAAATCAAATTTAGAGTGCACGTAATAGCACAACAAAGAATGTCAAAAAAATGTACGTGAGATGTACAGTGAAGTTCAAATCATCCCCGAAATCACATTAACAAAAATTAGGCCTACTATATGGCCTATCAGCCACTCTGTAGCGAAAAATATAATTCGCTTTTTGAAAATTTACAAATTTGGTGACTAGTATAATATATAATTTGTTATTATAATCTGTATTATATATTTGCATAACACACGAGAATAAATGTAACATCAGTATGAATTTTTTACGTTTATAAAAACAGCTTCGTCTCTTTGGCATAGATAAAATTCTGACCCTCGCTGTTTTGCTTCGTTTCGTACTTGTATGCCAATCGGCACATGTGCAAACTTAAGTATTCTGCACCAAAAAGTGGCTTCGTACTCGTGTACTCATTATAGGCCTACTCCTAATACTTGTAGTACTCGTTTACTTGTTCTTACTTGTGTACCCGTAATACTCCTAATAGTCGTAGTACTCGTTTACTTGTTCTTACTTGTGTACCCGTAATACTCCTAATAGTCGTAGTACTCGTTTACTTGTGTACCCGTAATACTCCTAATAGTCGTAGTACTCGTTTACTTGTTCTTACTTGTGTACCCGTAATACTCCTAATAGTCGTAGTCCTCGTTTACTTGTTCTTACTTGTGTACCCGTAATACTCCTAATAGTCGTAGTACTCGTTTACTTGTTCTTACTTGTGTACCCGTAATACTCCTAATAGTCGTAGTACTCGTTTACTTGTTCTTACTTGTGTACCCGTAATACTCCTAATAGTCGTAGTACTCGTTTACTTGTAACGTGTGTTCTTGTTTACTCGTTAGTTGCGTAGGGGGTTGAATTGGAACAGGTATTTCCACTTTTCACTCATTGTTATATCCGTTCCACAAAAATATCGTTCCAAAATACCTGTTATAGGTATATCGGCCCACCTCTACTGTACCGATTCGTTTTACATGTCTATAGCACAGTCTGCGACCAAAGAGTTGATTTATATTGTAAAGCTGTAAAAATGAACAACAGTACATAAGAATAAAATAATAATTTCAGAAAAATCAAAGGTATAAATTTAATAATATCTGGAACAGATAGTAAAATTATAAACAAAAACTAATTAATTATTCATAATAAACATAGAGGTAATCGCAGGTATTGGAACTGTATGATACAGCACAGCATGAAGAAAATATATGTTGACAATTATTATAATAAAATTAAAATAAATATTAAAATAAAACTGAAAGGTAATAACATTATAATATAATAGATACAAATGAGAATGAATAATGTGAAAGTCAGATAAATGTATTTAATAATAGTTAGTAAAATTATATATGTTTTTAAGAGTAATATTATGAAATATGTGACAAATTTAGTGAGGTATCAATAAGGCAATGTAAATTGTTATAATTGGATTGTTTTTGAATGTAAGGAAATTTGTTTAGTCTAATTTTATATTTAAGAAGATATACATCAGAGAAAGAGATCATGTAAAGGAGTCTAATTTTATTTTCGATATGATAAACATCACAGAGAGAGCCTGTAATATTTAAATGATTCTAAATTTATATTTAATGGAACACACATCAGAGAGGAAGATTCTGTAAAGTCTAAGTCTAATTGTAATACTAATAGAATACACGTCTCAATGGGAATTAAAGTAACTCAAGCTGTATAAATAATAAAAAGAAAAGAATTAATATTGTAATCTATCTTGGATCAATAGGCCAAAGAAAAATAATTTACTTTGAATTTGTAACGAAGTGTATAAAATATTGGAATTAAAAGAAGTTTAATAAAGAATAAAAATTATAGAAGATTTTACTAGTAAACATTGCAACGAATTTTATGAACAAAATAATCCTATTCAGAGCGACATCTATGCTGGTGACAAATTGTAAAGGAACTACAAGAGTACAAGACTTGAACCCGTTGCAGTTTTGAAAAGCGGAGATTTTGAACGATTCTCATGTCCACGGTATATTATCTTAATATTATTTCTTAAAATGTTGTTAACTAGAGTTATTTGGTACTGACTAAAGAAAGTAATTAATCATTTCCAATATTAAATAATATAAATAGAAATATTAGTTGTCTACCGTGAGATAGAGTTTTTCATGATCATATGTTTAACATAAACAACACTTCAAAAATTATTCAAGTACTAAAATAATATTGACAACGCGTACTGATCGCCCAAATAAAGGGGCAATTACTATAGCAGACAGAAACAAATATAACGAAGAAAAAAACAGTACATTAAATGGCACCAACAACTTGGGGCATATAGAAATATTATATGTGTAAAAAAGAAAACAGCACAAATAATAGCGCTCCCAACGAGAGGTGTAAAAGAAATTTCAGCTTATAGATTGTTAATAAAAACAAAATCATATTAAAGAATTACACTTGCAGAATTTAAAAAAATTATCAGTACAATATTTACGTAAATTCCTCAAGATACCATTTAACCATCGGTTCAAGCAGGGCCGGATTTCTAAGTAGGCTAATTAGGCTGCAGCCTAAAGCGGCAAATTTTAGAAGAAAAAATTACGCAGCGATTTACTTTTTTAATACTGCAAAACTATTATAGTTTCGTGTTGCGATTACCTATCTTTTATCTTTCTTTATTTTGTTTTGTAGAACAAAACTACATTAACTGAACACAACACGTTTTCACTCATATGTCACGGCTAAAAGGTAGGCCTATGCTATGTTGTTCGGGGGTAGAGGCGGCCGGGCTGAAAGTTAGCTACTCTAGACTCCACAGTCAGATGAGACATTGGGCGAGATAGGGATATTGCGCTTATGGGTTTTACGTTCGCTACTGTTACGCGACTTGAAAACCTCTACAGATAAAAATAAAGTAATAGATAAAGTCTACAAAATGTACACAGTAGTAACAGTATTTTAATTCTTCACATTTTTGTATGTTTTAAACAAATTTAGCCCAAAAATTAAGTCGGTAAAAAACCATCGCACACCTGATTTAATAATCATCATGTACATGCCATTTAAATTTAATAATATCCTTGTCATAACAAAATAAAAAATAAAACTTCATATCAAATTTTATTTTTTTTCAGTCGTGAGGCATAAAATGTAGCCTGCGAGAACTTTTTCCCTATATATACATATATCTTAACCGACTCTCTGTGCAGGTGATGATAATTAGTTGCGGACAGAAGCCAGGACCTTGATCTCCTCAAACAACATGTGATTGTCAGCGTTGTAGAGGGCTTGCTTGTAAAAACAGTATTAAGGACAAATACTGTTGAATTTAGAAATTGTAATCAGATGCTACGCTATTTCAATTCCCAAGTAATTTTCAACATATGGACTAAGGGACTTCAGATGGCCACATTGGAATAAGGTCAGAATCAGGTGACTGACAGACTCACGAAACAGAAGGAAACAGAGACTGGGAATCTGAAAACACTGAACCTGAAAGGTGTCTGGCAATTGTATTTTTCAATGTATTACATTGTCAAGTTGAATATATCAAAAAGCCAGACATACTGCTATAACATTTTATTCATTAACTTTTTAGCCCTATGAGCCACGAGGGCGGCAAGGGAATGGGTAGCAAGCATAGATATATACTACGTAGTATATATCTATGGTAGCAAGTCGCCAGACTCCCCACTCCGTTTCTATCATGTCAAGTTGAATTTCTATACAAAGTATCAAGCGTACTGAAATACTGTAAGCATTTTCGTTGCCAGCACTCGCTCTATAAGTACCATAAACACAGGAAGCTAATGTCATAATACTTGAACACAAGCTGAATGCTCAAAATGCTTAATAAACAAAATGCTGAAATGCTGAGAGAGATATATGTAGTTTTGCATGATTTGAGACATGTTTTTTAATGCTTTTAAACAATTAAATTACCCCTGACTATTTAATAATGTTATATGGATTAAAATTTCTCAAGCTAGTAGACTGTGGTCCAAGGTCTCTGGTCAGGGTACCAGACGTACTGGCGGTAGGTGAACCACGACAGCCATTCTTCAGTGCAGCGGGAACCAAGATCTCGACTGCCCGCGTAGTACTAACGTCTTTTCTCCTAGTCCTATAAGGACAGTCGAGATCTCAGTTCCCGCTACACTGAAGACTGTTGTTGTTGTGGGCAGGCTATACCCTAACTGTCCCTTATCCTATAAGGAGGTCCCCTGAACCACGCCCTAAAAGCTTGAGCAAAATTTATACGATTTGACGAGACCTCTAAGCCAGTGGTTCCCAAATTTCTCAGTCCGCGGACCCCCAAAAAATTAAAAATTTCTAGGACCCCGTCTGACTTCTGAAATAAAACAAACAGTAAATATGATACATACTCTTGTATTTTAATTAAATTATATTAAAATCAAAATTCTCTTAACTTGCAAAATTATAACATTAATGATATTGGTCATAGTTTAATGTGGACAATGAATCATGCTTTTGGACAATTATTTCTGCAATATTGGTTTTAATGTCTGATAAATTCAATATTAAGTCACTCACGACATCGAGTTTACTTCTTCACTTTGACTTCAATTACGTGAGCTGAGAGAATGCAGTTTCACGCAGATAAGTAAAGGGAAAGAGTTAAACACTTAAAGGCTGTCCTAAACAATTGGGAGTTCAGGATAGTCAGTCATTACATATAACCAGACGTCAGCTAGCTGTAATTGCGAAAACTGTAATTTTAATGTCTGCCAGTGAATCTTCTTCTTGTAGTGTAAGAGAGAGGTCAGTTGACAGCTAGAATCTTAAAACAATTACTTCTAATAATTGTTTTAATATTCTAACATTTTTAGAGCACAAAAATTGGAGAAAATTATGGTACATTCTATTTTTATTCTTAAAAATGTCCACGGAGCCCACTTTGGGAACCACTGCTCAAGCGATGGCGACAGAGGCCGCAATGTGTGACGTTTCGTCTAACCCTTAACAAAAACAAAAAGGAAAAGACGGATGATACATCAGGCACATACAGAATACGATAAGTGTGAAATCTGATGCGAATTAGTCATGCATAAAATCGTAGAGCAATGACCTAACGAGGGAAAAATATAAATTAAAAACATAAGATTAAAACCATGGGCATGTAATGTAATATTGCAATGCTACCTGAACTACAACGCTCCTAAGCCGGAAAAAGTGGAAGATGAAATTTTAACTGGAGATTAATTATTTAGCCTTAACGCTGACGTCGTCAAACGATAGGTACACAGGTACGTTGCGGTTATCAGTAATGTTCATTTAATACCGTCTGTAATCATTAGTTATAGATTACACAAACAACTCGGTACACAGTGGCGCACTTAAAAATTGAATAAACCTAATCATAATTGACAGTCACTTCACAACTTTGTTCTGTAAACACACGCACACACACACTCGCTCATTCTCTTTTCTCTCCATCTTATCTTTCATTCCTATCTGTCCATTTAACAACCACAGTAGCTCTTGCATGATCCGCTTTCCTCAGTGCTATTAAATCTAGTATTGGAGAGATGTAGGGTATAAGAAAGACAGAAATAAACCCTGGAGGAAATATATAGGCTATAACAGAGCCTGACAATACCTAGCGAGAAGAAGACAAACGCTAGTGACAGCATATCAGGAACTGGAAAGAGAGGGGCAAAAGGGCGGATTAAAAATAAATGAAGAGAAGACAAAATATATTTTGATGAGGAGGAATGAGAGAAGAGATAAAGGAAGAATAAGAAGATATGAAAAACCTTGGTGTTTTCGAAAGGAAAATTCTGAGAAGAATTTATGGACCAGTGTAAGACTGAGAGATGTGGAGGATAAGAAAGAATCGTGAGCTAAAGAGACCTTTATGGAGAAACGGGCATAGTTGCGGCAGTGAAGGCGCAAAGGTTGAGATGGTTGGGGCACGTGGTCAGAATGAGAAGCGAACGAGGCCCAAAAACGGGACTGGAAAGGAAGCCGGAGGGAGTAAGGAGGAGAGGACGTCCAAGGAGGAGATGATATGAAGATTTGGAAGAGGATTTGAGAGAGATCCGAGTGCCAGGTTGGAAGAGTAAGGCGCTGGACGGAGAAGAACGGAGTTGAGCACGCCAGGGAACAACAGGGACCGTAGTGCCAGAAGAAGTAACTCTTGCATAAGGAATTTACTAATCGTAACAATATTCTAGGAATACCTCTTGGCGTACAAAGCAAACAAAAACAAACAAGACAAACATGCAGCTTTCCTAGACTAAAATATAGAAATATATAGCCTACTCGTTGGGTGGACCACAAAATTCACATTAACAGCAATATCAAAAGCAATTAACACTAAAATCCTTCTACGTGAAACAATTCCAAGACTTGTGCTTACAATTGTGAGACTCACGCAAATTAGCGTTAGTAACAAAACGTATTAGTTACCTATTGAACGTAAATATATTCTGTATGAAATCTGTACGGTAAATTCCTTAATGTGATTCTCGACGCAAATATTACATAAAAGAAAGGAAGACACGAGACTAAAAGTAAGTTGAAAGACTTGACACATAACAGGGGAGAAATGCGGTTAAAAAATACAGAGTTAGTTTGCAATTCTCAGCAATCAATATCTGTAAGCATTTCTGTAGACAACCGCCTCACCGGACCAGTTGAAAACATTAAGGATGTGGAGCGCCAACAAAACATAACAGGGTAAAAGCACTCAAAAGAAAACGCCGTGGAATTCTGTGAATGCGGAATGTGGATAGAGTTCGTAGCGGCGATATTCATTGTGAACGGTCTGACAGTTGCGTTGTCCACTTGGTGACATCACAACACAGTTCTTTAACATACAGATAACGAAATGAAATTAACAGCCTAGGTATGAATGAAATGAAAACTGACTTCAGGTATTATAAAATATTCAAAATAAAAGAATATCGGCAAAATTTGTATTAACAATTTTGTTAATAACGGATACAATACACGGATTCTATTTGTAGTCGTGAGTGTAAACCTGTAGACAGCACAGTTTTCAGGCGCTAGTTGGAAAAAAGAAAGTAGGCCTATATGTTGGAGTTGAGGGGCATCTGTAGTGGTCATCTTCTATCCACATCCATACGAATGGTGTAATTTGTCGCAAAACTGTAAGAGAAAATCAGACTGACTTAAAAAAAAGTAGTACCTAAGCCAGGAATTAATTTTTCTTTGTTTTTTTTCCAGATACAAACTCACAGTGGGAAAGTTTTAGATACAGGATTATATTTTATGTTTCAACGACCTTTTGATAGGGACGCTAATTTTCCCAGAATAATGAAACATTTACGCAGTCAAACAACCCGTGACACCACTCGTGTAACTTACTATCGCCAGGCGTTGAACTGACAAGGAACGCTGATAACGTTAATTACAAACTACTGTTTATTTTGCGTTAAGTATAAGAAAAAACAATGGTTGAATTCACTGGTAACGTTCATTCATTAACTCGTTTACATTGTTTCTCAATGTTTTAATTATTTAAATTAGTTTTAATCACTCTGATGGGTAATTATTAATAGAATGTGCATGCTTATGCCGAACAGATAATTAACTTTGTGAGAAAATTATCTTTATTTGGATTTTAACACCTTTGTAAATGTTTATTTTTACCCGGCGTTTTCCGGTGCATGTGTCCGCACGAGTTTGGTCGTGCAACATTATATTCTATTTCAAGGCGTTATAAATTTAAAAAAGCATGTATGTACAGGGATTGTTATACTAATCCACTTTTCTATACGGATTATTTTATGTAATTAATTACAGTGTGTTCCGTGTCACGTGCGCCTTTTGCACGTGTGTTCGTGTTTGAATTTGATCTTGTAGCAGCACAGAATGGGAGACTTTATTAAATGTATTGCATGTATGCTTATAAACCAAACTACGACCCGACATCTTCATATTACAAGTTGCAACTATTTCGTAAATAGTGCTGAAGCTCACAGCTTTGTCGGGATGTTAAAATCGTACGTTTTAAAGCGGGGTTAAGTAGCGAAGGTACAAAAGTCTCATAGTGAAGTTCAGCAGCGTTGGGCCTAAGAAATCATACGTGAATTGTTATATAGGTGTAGAAGAAGAAGATGAAGATGGAATTAGAAACGAATTATGGCTGACTGATGGCTGATCATATAACTCCAGTTTTAATGTATAAAACTTCAAAAACCTAATTGTTCGGTTAGGCTAATATTGCGTTATATGCGTGTATCGACAACAACAAAATAATACAAAAACTCACCCCCAACGTAGTGCCAACAGTGACAGAATCGTCTTGCTGCATGGTGTCCCGGCAACTGAATACTATATCGGTAATAACGCATAACGGTACCAAGCAGACGTAAAGAAATAACAAAAACAACACAAGCCTGTCAAATGACGATAAGCATTATATTTATGGTGGGTGCGCAGCCTTTTTTTTACCTTAAAAGCTGCATCACAAACACGAGCGCGCGCGCGCGCACCACACACGAACGCATGTTGAGCTCGTTGTGCTGCTGCCACTGTTTCACACGTCTTGAGCAATTCAACGGCCGTAAAAAAAACCACTTGTCGCGTTTTTGTTGTCCGTTACGTCATTTAGGATGATCTCCCCCTCTCTCCGTCATTACATCTCGCTTCTCTTGCTTTTATATGCCTGTCTGTGTCCACAGCATTATAATCCCAATGTCCCTATATACTCTGACCTGCTCTCTTTCTCTCCCCTCCCGCCTAATGAGTCAGAGCGTGTACATTATCGTCGAAACGAACACAGATATGACAGGAACGATGCACCCTTGCAACCAGTACACGTTAGTAAATAAACATAACTCTGTTAAGTATCAACGATGATTTTACGAAATAAAACTTAGCATGTATTGGATCACTAGTTTATCGAACTAATGCAATATTTTCATAACCGAAATCACTATTACATTGATAATACACAATTATTCCAGTGGCGAAACTACGAGGGAGGATCAGGGGGATCAAATCCCCCTCCCTCTTCTTCTTCCTTTTTAGCACTACAGCCCAACGTGAGCCAACACCAATCTTCTCTAATGTCTCATATCCATTGCCGTCTCAGTGTAACCCATCACATCAATTCTTCTGGATCTTCAAGCACATCACCCAACCATCTTATCCTAGGTCGGCCCCTCTTCATGTTTTTACAGATTTGTGCCCCCAAGTTTTTCTTCGGCATACGCTGATCATCCATCCGCTCTAGGTGTCCTAGCCGTTGTATTCGCTGAGCCTTTATGAATCTTACAATGTCCTCATGCTTCGATAGCTCATCTATCTCCTGGTTATTTCTTATTCTCAATTCGTCATCTTCTGTAACCCGGCCATAAACACGTCTTACAATCTTTCTTTCAAACCTTCTCAGTGTTTCTTGTTCCTTTTTTGTTAATGTCCGTGCCTCGCCTCCATAAGTAACAACCGGTCTTATATGTGTGTTATATATTTTTAATTACCCTCTATAATAATAATAACGGCTCCCATGTGTACCACCGAAGTACCTTAGGAGCAGGGAGGGTAGGCTGCCTTATGTGAGACGTTCGGCATACAAGGAAGGCAGTGTGGCCAGCACTGCGCTTCAGCCGCCCATTATTATCCCCAGGATGTTGTCCCAGGTACTCATTTTCACAGGCTGAGTCGACCTGGGGGCTGAAAAATGCACCTTGATTTTATGGTGCGGGCCCGGGAATCGAACCCGAGACCTCTAGGTTAGTAGCCAGGTGCCATACCCACTGGTCTACTGAGCCGCCTGACCCTCTATAAAGCTATTAAACATTTCAGTGAAACTCCATAATCAATTAATGTAGGGCTACTTCTAAGCCAGTTGTGTGTGTTAAAATAAGATTTATAAATAACTGTAAAAATAATTATAGCCTACGGGAATAATCTTAAATATCTCACTGAGGGAAACTATGGATCCTCCATTTCTCCCCAGGAGCAGCTCCTAGTTACGCCACAGTAACTATTTATTTCTCTGGCGTTTAACGAGTCCTTCCACTGTTTCAAGATCACGATCCACGCTTTATCAGTAACACTATGTATTACAAAGTTGTATCGGTACTTAAAAGTACCAATTATGCAGATAATCTATAATAATTAATAGTGATTACATGGTCTAATCATTAATAAGTTCCTTGAGCTACAGAACTAGATCACTATCTTCCCCTGAAGAAGATGGACACGGCGAGGCGACGTACAGGGCGCAGAATTTAGATTTGAGTTGTTCCCAGAGGTCACATCGTCAAATCGAAATTGAGGACACTGTAACGAGCAGAAAATTTTAAAAATTTTAAATTTTTCACCTCGGCGGAGTACGTTCACACGAGGCAGTGTCAACGACTTATGGTGGAGCAATAAATAAGGAATAATGAGAAGGTGTCAGTGAAGCGTTGCTGACTTGACAATAGAAACACATTAAGTTCAATCCAACTATAGAATTTGGTGGCGTAAGATGACAGGGAAAGTTTCGTCCAGAATTATTGCTCTCCGCAGCTGTAACAAAGTAAGTAAGGACATTCACACCCGTACCGAGAATTGTAGCAGATGTTGACTATGTTACGTCAGTAGACGATAAGCGACAAAAACAAGTGAGACTCCGTACTACAATGAAACGGATGCGCTGCACCTTAAGAAACAATACTGGAAGATAGGCTGACAAAGACTAAAGTCATGTTACGCAGCTGGAGGTATCGTCTAATTGACAGACAAGAATTTACGAAGGGAAAGTTGGGGTGACTTCAACGACCAGCAGATGTTCGAAATTAGTAATAGCCAGAAAAAAGGGGTTAGAGCATAGAACAATACGCCAGGGAGACTGTAAGTACAGATAATGGGAATCTATAGAAACGCAGCAGAGTTTACTCAGACAATAGGCTGATAGACAAGTGTTTAATAGCCGTAGTTTCTTCGAAGCGGGTCAACGATCGTCAGGGCAGAAATCAGGGAGACCTAAGGACCTATCAGAGGCCTTCAGCCAGCGAGAAATTTGATGGTAAGGGGTGTTTCCATAGCAACTGAAACGAGGAACCTATCGGAAGAACTATGACGTAAAATCTTGACATGGTGGGACAGTATTTTCCAAGAAAATCAAAAACTGACCAATCTCGAAATGAAGTAGGCGTGAAGCGCGCCAGAGACAAAATTTTGAGTAGGGACGAATTAATAAAAACTATCTGCCCAAGACAGAGACAGGCAGTGATACTCAATTTTTAAACAGTCTACACTCAATTTTTGAAAATGTTATACTAAAGTTTTACAGTCAGAATTTTCAGACAGTTTACATTCAAAATATCAAGTAGTTTAACTTCAAGTGCGAGAGACGGTATATCATAAACTTTCAATCGTTTACTCAAATCATTCGGAGT
Organism: Magicicada septendecula; assembly: GCA_034769895.1. Classification (NCBI taxonomy): domain Eukaryota; kingdom Metazoa; phylum Arthropoda; class Insecta; order Hemiptera; family Cicadidae; genus Magicicada; species Magicicada septendecula. The sequence goes on along the minus strand of CM068374.1, from coordinate 102,840,522 downwards.
TAGTAATTATTCAAAGTTCAGAAGAGTACATTAAACGGCGGAATGCTAACTCGAGTTCGGAAGTTAGATCGGTAACAAGTAACTTAAAAGACTTAATAATACATTCATATCGCGGTAGTGGTACTTTACCGGTGTGCGAAGTAACGGACTTAGTAAAATTTACACCAAGTGAACAATCAGACCGTTACACCAACAGACAGCATCACTTAACGACATACAAATTATTTGAACTTAATATTGTGTATCAACAACATAATGAACACGAAACATTAAACAAACTAATAAATTATATGAACGTTTAATGGAGCAGCGACAAATGAAACTAGACATGTATATTGACATTAAAACGAACTCACAGCATACACAGTAAGATGAAACATTGATTGAACACCGAAATCCAATTATTCACATATACAAACGCCTACGCGAGTGATCGGAAGAATAAAGTGTTAAGTGGTAGTGATAAAACAGCTTACGACGGAATGTATCTACGAGCCATTTTCATCACCAGAACGAGACTTCGTCAACAACTAATGGATATTCAATAACCAAGTAACCATTACTATTAATTATTGCTAATTAATAACTTCTACTGACCTGGTTTCTTTCAAAGAATTCACACCTGAGAAAATTATTAAGAAAAGTAATGAATAAATCTGAATAAAGTAGTTAATGAACGTATAAACAAAAGCATATTTGGGATTTAATGAACGCATTAAATAAGTAGAATATTGAATTGTAATATTATTTGATTTATATATGTATGTATGTTTTCTTTGTTTTCAGCATATATTGAGACATGTATTTGTTTATTATAAAATATGTATGTATTTCAGGTACAGCGACGTAACCTATGTACTATTATAATATGTTATGAATGATAATTAAACTAGTATTTTAGTTGATCAGAATTATGCGTTCATTATTACCAATGCGACCCAAATATTAACCTAAAGTTTGAAGGAATACAATTAGATTTTAAGAGTTTCTTGTGTTCAATTAAATAAATGAATCAATGACTACCATCTATTAAATGATATCACGTATGTGTTGATGAGCATCGATAGTCAGAGTCATCAATAAGATTCAATTATACACATACATCGTGAGAGATAGGTAAATTTATATATTTAATAATTAATCTATTGTGCAATCAATACGCATATAAAATGACTTTTATAAATGGCGCCCATCCGCACGGCATGATACGTATTAACAAAATTTGTTAACACGTACAGCTTAGGTAAAGAACAGGCAGTAGAAGTAGTAGAGAAAGTAGTGTCATAGAAATAGAAGTAAGATAAGTGTTATTAGTGTAAGTCAGTTTGAATGATTACGCGTAGTAGGGCAAAAATGGCGAGCAATTCAGACAGTATAGAATTTGACATTAATAACCAATTAGGCGCAGTAAATACCGAGGACAATACTACACCTAACGAACCAAGTAATGTGGTAGAGAGTCCAGAAGATAGGGCGCGAGGACAGACATCAAAACCAGAAAAGGTAACTCTACAAATGGTGATGGAGGCCCTCCGTCAATATTATCAAAGACAAGAAGAGAGTTTTAGAAGAATTAATGAGAATTTAGATAAACAATTAGAAAAAAGTTATCAATCAATCCATGAGAAATTAGATGAACGAGACAGAAGATTAGAAGAGAGTTTTAGAAGACAAGAAGAGAGTTTTAGAAGAAACATTGAGAAATTAGATAATTATACAAAAGAGTTGACGCTGTGTCGCACGGAGATACGTGGATACACGAATGCCTTGAAAGCGGACAGTAGCGAAGCCCAGAAGAAGCAAGAAGAAGTGGTGAATGAGAATTACGAAGATATGAAGAAAGTACAAGATGCTGATAACACTGTCGATCTTACAGATGTATCAGATATCAAGAAATTATCAACTGTGGGATCTAATGCGAATGTCATTAGCAAACCAAGGAAGAAGTGGATTAAGAAGAGAAATGACTTTGTTTCTCGGTATCTGGCGATATCGGAGGATGATCCAGACATGGATAGAGATTATAAAAATCTATTACTACTACCAAGTAGAAGGCATAAAAAGCACAAATTAATTAACACGGGAAGAGGTACTGCATCAGTGAATCCTATGATGAAGTATTCAGCCTGTAAAATAAGCATGGATCGGCGAAGTAGTCGAGCTGCACCAATAAGAAGCATGGAGGGAAAGTTTAAAGTTGACACGAATACCACATGTTATAAAGCTGAAAACCAGTTTACGCAAACCATGGATGACGTAAAGCGGAAGGACATACAAGATCCGTATGTATATTCATCATGGACAAGGAACGTTATGAGGAAAAGGAGAGGAAAGAATTTCAATAAACAACTTAAAAATGTTGGAAAGAATCGTGATAGTACTGAGAGGAGAGTACGAGCACTCGAGGTAAGATTTCTTAGAAACTTAAGAAATAAAACCTTGTTATGTAAGTACACGAGGGGTGAACTAATTGTCGAACAACAGTGTTGTACGCAGGCCTGGAAACGACGACATAAACAGACCGGTGCGTGTTTACTTAGAGAAAGTTATTGGAGAAAACGACAAAAAATGCTCAATGTGTATGTGAACGATAGCGATACAGCTACGAGGAGTGGCCTTAGGGGAAGTAAGCTGTGTAAAGTGTATATACCTAAGAGGGGTCGACTCAAGGAAAGGTGCGACACATTTCTCACTCACTTACATAGAAAGAGACAGAGAAGGGTCGTAAATCTTCAAAGTGTAAGTACGGCACATCGTACCAGCGTAACGGGAACGACCGACCGGCTATTAGGAAAACATGTGACGCAAACCCCTAGGTCAAATACCTTACTGTTTACAAACAAAACCACGTGCGTTAGTGACAGCACAATATTGGTGGGACATACAAATATGTCATCATAAATATAACTTGAGAATAAATAAATGAAAAGGTATTAAGAAGGCGAACTTCAGAATATTTGAAGATGTAATGATTAAATTTGAAAACATTGGATCAAATACATTAAATACATTGGTTATATGAAAACGCATAAACCAAAGATGGTAATTAGTGATGAATATTGATGAATGAAGAGTGGGAGATTAATGGATAAAATAAAACGAAGCTACATGTGTACTCGTTGATTGCAATGATATAGTAATAAATTAAGTCTGTGGAAAATTTAATGCCAGACAATTGAAAAAATACTATGAATCAGAGAATTGAAGATGAAGGAAGAGGAAGAAATTGAAGAAGATGTCTTAAGAAGTTAGCAGATGCTGATGAATCATCCGCGTTAGGGTAATTGACGCGATGATATCATTCAAGCTGGCTTAACCAAGAAAGTTATGTACTTTAATTGTTGAAACATAACATAAAAATGTATTTAGTCAATTAAGCACTAATTAAATGTTAGATAATAAGATAAATTAACATTTAGTGTGACATTTTATAAAATATATTGCAGTGAATGCAAAGGACATTTTAATTGCTATTATTTGATTTATATGGTAATACGTTACAAGGACAAAGAAAAAAAATGGACACTTAAAATCAAATAAGTGATAATATTCAAAGAACTAGATAGTGAATGAACTTTATTAATGCGAGTGTATGTAATTAGTAGGCTAGGATTGTAAATGATGCTATCATGAAGTAGGTAAATCATTGAAACTAAATGTAATACGTGTATGTAAATTATTAAGATAATCACAATTAACGTAGCTATTGTGTCAATTAACAATCTAATTTTAAAATAACCGTTTAAAAGATTTTATTGGTAAGATCATTAGTAATGTACAAAGGTGTATATGTATAGGAGATTTTCTTTGATATCATGTAAAGGTTACATTGAACCGCTTAACTGTTTGATAATATCTTGTGAGTATGATATTTTAGAAGGTAAAATTTTATTCAATTGATGAAATTATTTAATTGCTTATGGAATTTATGATTTGTCTTATAATTATAAAGATAAGGTATTTATATGTAAATTCGACAATGTGAAATGCGTTCAGCTATCCCAAATAGCTAGCAATAAATTCAGAGAACCGATTAAAACGAAAAGGGGGTGTACCACTGGTAATATAAGCTTTTGAAAGTAGGTTATTGTGTATACCTTCCCCTGAAGAAGATGGACACGGCGAGGCGACGTACAGGGCGCAGAATTTAGATTTGAGTTGTTCCCAGAGGTCACATCGTCAAATCGAAATTGAGGACACTGTAACGAGCAGAAAATTTTAAAAATTTTAAATTTTTCACCTCGGCGGAGTACGTTCACACGAGGCAGTGTCAACGACTTATGGTGGAGCAATAAATAAGGAATAATGAGAAGGTGTCAGTGAAGCGTTGCTGACTTGACAATAGAAACACATTAAGTTCAATCCAACTATAGAATTTGGTGGCGTAAGATGACAGGGAAAGTTTCGTCCAGAATTATTGCTCTCCGCAGCTGTAACAAAGTAAGTAAGGACATTCACACCCGTACCGAGAATTGTAGCAGATGTTGACTATGTTACGTCAGTAGACGATAAGCGACAAAAACAAGTGAGACTCCGTACTACAATGAAACGGATGCGCTGCACCTTAAGAAACAATACTGGAAGATAGGCTGACAAAGACTAAAGTCATGTTACGCAGCTGGAGGTATCGTCTAATTGACAGACAAGAATTTACGAAGGGAAAGTTGGGGTGACTTCAACGACCAGCAGATGTTCGAAATTAGTAATAGCCAGAAAAAAGGGGTTAGAGCATAGAACAATACGCCAGGGAGACTGTAAGTACAGATAATGGGAATCTATAGAAACGCAGCAGAGTTTACTCAGACAATAGGCTGATAGACAAGTGTTTAATAGCCGTAGTTTCTTCGAAGCGGGTCAACGATCGTCAGGGCAGAAATCAGGGAGACCTAAGGACCTATCAGAGGCCTTCAGCCAGCGAGAAATTTGATGGTAAGGGGTGTTTCCATAGCAACTGAAACGAGGAACCTATCGGAAGAACTATGACGTAAAATCTTGACATGGTGGGACAGTATTTTCCAAGAAAATCAAAAACTGACCAATCTCGAAATGAAGTAGGCGTGAAGCGCGCCAGAGACAAAATTTTGAGTAGGGACGAATTAATAAAAACTATCTGCCCAAGACAGAGACAGGCAGTGATACTCAATTTTTAAACAGTCTACACTCAATTTTTGAAAATGTTATACTAAAGTTTTACAGTCACAATTTTCAGACAGTTTACATTCAAAATATCAAGTAGTTTAACTTCAAGTGCGAGAGACGGTATATCATAAACTTTCAATCGTTTACTCAAATCATTCGGAGTTAGTAATTATTCAAAGTTCAGAAGAGTACATTAAACGGCGGAATGCTAACTCGAGTTCGGAAGTTAGATCGGTAACAAGTAACTTAAAAGACTTAATAATACATTCATATCGCGGTAGTGGTACTTTACCGGTGTGCGAAGTAACGGACTTAGTAAAATTTACACCAAGTGAACAATCAGACCGTTACACCAACAGACAGCATCACTTAACGACATACAAATTATTTGAACTTAATATTGTGTATCAACAACATAATGAACACGAAACATTAAACAAACTAATAAATTATATGAACGTTTAATGGAGCAGCGACAAATGAAACTAGACATGTATATTGACATTAAAACGAACTCACAGCATACACAGTAAGATGAAACATTGATTGAACACCGAAATCCAATTATTCACATATACAAACGCCTACGCGAGTGATCGGAAGAATAAAGTGTTAAGTGGTAGTGATAAAACAGCTTACGACGGAATGTATCTACGAGCCATTTTCATCACCAGAACGAGACTTCGTCAACAACTAATGGATATTCAATAACCAAGTAACCATTACTATTAATTATTGCTAATTAATAACTTCTACTGACCTGGTTTCTTTCAAAGAATTCACACCTGAGAAAATTATTAAGAAAAGTAATGAATAAATCTGAATAAAGTAGTTAATGAACGTATAAACAAAAGCATATTTGGGATTTAATGAACGCATTAAATAAGTAGAATATTGAATTGTAATATTATTTGATTTATATATGTATGTATGTTTTCTTTGTTTTCAGCATATATTGAGACATGTATTTGTTTATTATAAAATATGTATGTATTTCAGGTACAGCGACGTAACCTATGTACTATTATAATATGTTATGAATGATAATTAAACTAGTATTTTAGTTGATCAGAATTATGCGTTCATTATTACCAATGCGACCCAAATATTAACCTAAAGTTTGAAGGAATACAATTAGATTTTAAGAGTTTCTTGTGTTCAATTAAATAAATGAATCAATGACTACCATCTATTAAATGATATCACGTATGTGTTGATGAGCATCGATAGTCAGAGTCATCAATAAGATTCAATTATACACATACATCGTGAGAGATAGGTAAATTTATATATTTAATAATTAATCTATTGTGCAATCAATACGCATATAAAATGACTTTTATAAATGGCGCCCATCCGCACGGCATGATACGTATTAACAAAATTTGTTAACACGTACAGCTTAGGTAAAGAACAGGCAGTAGAAGTAGTAGAGAAAGTAGTGTCATAGAAATAGAAGTAAGATAAGTGTTATTAGTGTAAGTCAGTTTGAATGATTACGCGTAGTAGGGCAAAAATGGCGAGCAATTCAGACAGTATAGAATTTGACATTAATAACCAATTAGGCGCAGTAAATACCGAGGACAATACTACACCTAACGAACCAAGTAATGTGGTAGAGAGTCCAGAAGATAGGGCGCGAGGACAGACATCAAAACCAGAAAAGGTAACTCTACAAATGGTGATGGAGGCCCTCCGTCAATATTATCAAAGACAAGAAGAGAGTTTTAGAAGAATTAATGAGAATTTAGATAAACAATTAGAAAAAAGTTATCAATCAATCCATGAGAAATTAGATGAACGAGACAGAAGATTAGAAGAGAGTTTTAGAAGACAAGAAGAGAGTTTTAGAAGAAACATTGAGAAATTAGATAATTATACAAAAGAGTTGACGCTGTGTCGCACGGAGATACGTGGATACACGAATGCCTTGAAAGCGGACAGTAGCGAAGCCCAGAAGAAGCAAGAAGAAGTGGTGAATGAGAATTACGAAGATATGAAGAAAGTACAAGATGCTGATAACACTGTCGATCTTACAGATGTATCAGATATCAAGAAATTATCAACTGTGGGATCTAATGCGAATGTCATTAGCAAACCAAGGAAGAAGTGGATTAAGAAGAGAAATGACTTTGTTTCTCGGTATCTGGCGATATCGGAGGATGATCCAGACATGGATAGAGATTATAAAAATCTATTACTACTACCAAGTAGAAGGCATAAAAAGCACAAATTAATTAACACGGGAAGAGGTACTGCATCAGTGAATCCTATGATGAAGTATTCAGCCTGTAAAATAAGCATGGATCGGCGAAGTAGTCGAGCTGCACCAATAAGAAGCATGGAGGGAAAGTTTAAAGTTGACACGAATACCACATGTTATAAAGCTGAAAACCAGTTTACGCAAACCATGGATGACGTAAAGCGGAAGGACATACAAGATCCGTATGTATATTCATCATGGACAAGGAACGTTATGAGGAAAAGGAGAGGAAAGAATTTCAATAAACAACTTAAAAATGTTGGAAAGAATCGTGATAGTACTGAGAGGAGAGTACGAGCACTCGAGGTAAGATTTCTTAGAAACTTAAGAAATAAAACCTTGTTATGTAAGTACACGAGGGGTGAACTAATTGTCGAACAACAGTGTTGTACGCAGGCCTGGAAACGACGACATAAACAGACCGGTGCGTGTTTACTTAGAGAAAGTTATTGGAGAAAACGACAAAAAATGCTCAATGTGTATGTGAACGATAGCGATACAGCTACGAGGAGTGGCCTTAGGGGAAGTAAGCTGTGTAAAGTGTATATACCTAAGAGGGGTCGACTCAAGGAAAGGTGCGACACATTTCTCACTCACTTACATAGAAAGAGACAGAGAAGGGTCGTAAATCTTCAAAGTGTAAGTACGGCACATCGTACCAGCGTAACGGGAACGACCGACCGGCTATTAGGAAAACATGTGACGCAAACCCCTAGGTCAAATACCTTACTGTTTACAAACAAAACCACGTGCGTTAGTGACAGCACAATATTGGTGGGACATACAAATATGTCATCATAAATATAACTTGAGAATAAATAAATGAAAAGGTATTAAGAAGGCGAACTTCAGAATATTTGAAGATGTAATGATTAAATTTGAAAACATTGGATCAAATACATTAAATACATTGGTTATATGAAAACGCATAAACCAAAGATGGTAATTAGTGATGAATATTGATGAATGAAGAGTGGGAGATTAATGGATAAAATAAAACGAAGCTACATGTGTACTCGTTGATTGCAATGATATAGTAATAAATTAAGTCTGTGGAAAATTTAATGCCAGACAATTGAAAAAATACTATGAATCAGAGAATTGAAGATGAAGGAAGAGGAAGAAATTGAAGAAGATGTCTTAAGAAGTTAGCAGATGCTGATGAATCATCCGCGTTAGGGTAATTGACGCGATGATATCATTCAAGCTGGCTTAACCAAGAAAGTTATGTACTTTAATTGTTGAAACATAACATAAAAATGTATTTAGTCAATTAAGCACTAATTAAATGTTAGATAATAAGATAAATTAACATTTAGTGTGACATTTTATAAAATATATTGCAGTGAATGCAAAGGACATTTTAATTGCTATTATTTGATTTATATGGTAATACGTTACAAGGACAAAGAAAAAAAATGGACACTTAAAATCAAATAAGTGATAATATTCAAAGAACTAGATAGTGAATGAACTTTATTAATGCGAGTGTATGTAATTAGTAGGCTAGGATTGTAAATGATGCTATCATGAAGTAGGTAAATCATTGAAACTAAATGTAATACGTGTATGTAAATTATTAAGATAATCACAATTAACGTAGCTATTGTGTCAATTAACAATCTAATTTTAAAATAACCGTTTAAAAGATTTTATTGGTAAGATCATTAGTAATGTACAAAGGTGTATATGTATAGGAGATTTTCTTTGATATCATGTAAAGGTTACATTGAACCGCTTAACTGTTTGATAATATCTTGTGAGTATGATATTTTAGAAGGTAAAATTTTATTCAATTGATGAAATTATTTAATTGCTTATGGAATTTATGATTTGTCTTATAATTATAAAGATAAGGTATTTATATGTAAATTCGACAATGTGAAATGCGTTCAGCTATCCCAAATAGCTAGCAATAAATTCAGAGAACCGATTAAAACGAAAAGGGGGTGTACCACTGGTAATATAAGCTTTTGAAAGTAGGTTATTGTGTATACCTTCCCCTGAAGAAGATGGACACGGCGAGGCGACGTACAGGGCGCAGAATTTAGATTTGAGTTGTTCCCAGAGGTCACATCGTCAAATCGAAATTGAGGACACTGTAACGAGCAGAAAATTTTAAAAATTTTAAATTTTTCACCTCGGCGGAGTACGTTCACACGAGGCAGTGTCAACGACTTATGGTGGAGCAATAAATAAGGAATAATGAGAAGGTGTCAGTGAAGCGTTGCTGACTTGACAATAGAAACACATTAAGTTCAATCCAACTATAGAATTTGGTGGCGTAAGATGACAGGGAAAGTTTCGTCCAGAATTATTGCTCTCCGCAGCTGTAACAAAGTAAGTAAGGACATTCACACCCGTACCGAGAATTGTAGCAGATGTTGACTATGTTACGTCAGTAGACGATAAGCGACAAAAACAAGTGAGACTCCGTACTACAATGAAACGGATGCGCTGCACCTTAAGAAACAATACTGGAAGATAGGCTGACAAAGACTAAAGTCATGTTACGCAGCTGGAGGTATCGTCTAATTGACAGACAAGAATTTACGAAGGGAAAGTTGGGGTGACTTCAACGACCAGCAGATGTTCGAAATTAGTAATAGCCAGAAAAAAGGGGTTAGAGCATAGAACAATACGCCAGGGAGACTGTAAGTACAGATAATGGGAATCTATAGAAACGCAGCAGAGTTTACTCAGACAATAGGCTGATAGACAAGTGTTTAATAGCCGTAGTTTCTTCGAAGCGGGTCAACGATCGTCAGGGCAGAAATCAGGGAGACCTAAGGACCTATCAGAGGCCTTCAGCCAGCGAGAAATTTGATGGTAAGGGGTGTTTCCATAGCAACTGAAACGAGGAACCTATCGGAAGAACTATGACGTAAAATCTTGACATGGTGGGACAGTATTTTCCAAGAAAATCAAAAACTGACCAATCTCGAAATGAAGTAGGCGTGAAGCGCGCCAGAGACAAAATTTTGAGTAGGGACGAATTAATAAAAACTATCTGCCCAAGACAGAGACAGGCAGTGATACTCAATTTTTAAACAGTCTACACTCAATTTTTGAAAATGTTATACTAAAGTTTTACAGTCAGAATTTTCAGACAGTTTACATTCAAAATATCAAGTAGTTTAACTTCAAGTGCGAGAGACGGTATATCATAAACTTTCAATCGTTTACTCAAATCATTCGGAGTTAGTAATTATTCAAAGTTCAGAAGAGTACATTAAACGGCGGAATGCTAACTCGAGTTCGGAAGTTAGATCGGTAACAAGTAACTTAAAAGACTTAATAATACATTCATATCGCGGTAGTGGTACTTTACCGGTGTGCGAAGTAACGGACTTAGTAAAATTTACACCAAGTGAACAATCAGACCGTTACACCAACAGACAGCATCACTTAACGACATACAAATTATTTGAACTTAATATTGTGTATCAACAACATAATGAACACGAAACATTAAACAAACTAATAAATTATATGAACGTTTAATGGAGCAGCGACAAATGAAACTAGACATGTATATTGACATTAAAACGAACTCACAGCATACACAGTAAGATGAAACATTGATTGAACACCGAAATCCAATTATTCACATATACAAACGCCTACGCGAGTGATCGGAAGAATAAAGTGTTAAGTGGTAGTGATAAAACAGCTTACGACGGAATGTATCTACGAGCCATTTTCATCACCAGAACGAGACTTCGTCAACAACTAATGGATATTCAATAACCAAGTAACCATTACTATTAATTATTGCTAATTAATAACTTCTACTGACCTGGTTTCTTTCAAAGAATTCACACCTGAGAAAATTATTAAGAAAAGTAATGAATAAATCTGAATAAAGTAGTTAATGAACGTATAAACAAAAGCATATTTGGGATTTAATGAACGCATTAAATAAGTAGAATATTGAATTGTAATATTATTTGATTTATATATGTATGTATGTTTTCTTTGTTTTCAGCATATATTGAGACATGTATTTGTTTATTATAAAATATGTATGTATTTCAGGTACAGCGACGTAACCTATGTACTATTATAATATGTTATGAATGATAATTAAACTAGTATTTTAGTTGATCAGAATTATGCGTTCATTATTACCAATGCGACCCAAATATTAACCTAAAGTTTGAAGGAATACAATTAGATTTTAAGAGTTTCTTGTGTTCAATTAAATAAATGAATCAATGACTACCATCTATTAAATGATATCACGTATGTGTTGATGAGCATAGATAGTCAGAGTCATCAATAAGATTCAATTATACACATACATCGTGAGAGATAGGTAAATTTATATATTTAATAATTAATCTATTGTGCAATCAATACGCACATAAAATGACTTTTATACACTGAGGTTCGTACTTTCAATAAAATTCTTCAAACTCTAATGCCTCCACGTAGACTTTTACAGTTTTCTCAAAATTATGACTTTCATTTTTGATCAGTGTGGCCCCTAACGTTCAAAACTTTCAGAGTAAACATTACATTCGGAATTGGGTTAAAAATCCCTTCAGTTTGATATCCGGCATGGAGTTTTATAATTTTTTTCAAAATTTTGATTCCTTTCCCTGGTGTCTTAAAATTTATGAAATTTTCAACATATAAATTACCTAATGCCACGCGTTGGGCAGCCATTTATAAATTAAATAAATGGGTTAATTATTATATATGTAAATTTAATAATTTCTCAAATGTATCTAGCCCTTAAGTTGGACGCCATTTGTAAATGTAAATTTATGTAAATGTATAGTAAATGTAAAATCACACTTGTGGTAATTAATATTGTTATTGTTTTGCTCTCAAATACAAAATTATCGATCTCTCACATGTATGTGTATAATTGAATCTTATTTATGACTCTGACTATCTATGCTCACGTGTTGGAACACAGTTTATATACTGAAATTTTCTATAAATTCATGTGCAATAAATAATGTGTATTTACTTGTTTTAATTGATTCTTTTCATGTTGTGTGTGAGGCAACCATTTAACATTATGTATAACTATTCTGATTCTCATCAACACATACAGTAGAAGCCCGATATAGCGCGGTTGTCGGGTGACATACTTCCCCCCGTGTTATAGGCGTAACCGCGGTATATCGGAAGGTGACCTGTACAGTGACAAGTGATGGGGAGGGAGGACCGGGAAAAAGGCTACTGCATAATGCACTACTATATACTGTACGTAAAATACGTCACCAAATGTAGAAATAAAAAATAAGAAAACTGTATTTTAATCCAATACGTATTTTAATCTATTTTAATCCAATGGAATATAAAATACACTATTTATACATTGCTCACTCGACCTACTGTAGGCCTAATTGTTGGTCTTAAAAAAGTCCGTAATTGTTGTTTGACGGGATAATGCACAGCGTTTCTTTTCCGCGTATTGTTTTATAAACGCGAGGTGCAGCAGATGAACATTATTAGATTCACTTTGCCTCTCCATCCACGAAATTACTTTGTTTATGTGTATTATCACTTCACTAACATTTGGAATAACTTCTTTCACTTCCACCCCATTTTCATTTCCATCATCGTCATCGTCTTCTTTTTCTTCGCAATTTGCATTTCGGACTGCATCGATAATATCTTTATCTCCTATACATTCTGTAACAGGCTCACCGTTGCCAACTTCTGCCCAGTCATTCAAGTCATCTAGAGTGAAGTTGCAATGCAGAGAACTACTCGCAGACTGTACATCACTATTAGTGAATCCGGCAACAGAGCAATTTCCATCGGCGATGTTTTGTTCAAAGGAACATTTCTTCCAGCAATTCTGAATCGTAGCCGTACTAATACTTTCCCATGCAAGACCTATTGAATACGCAACTGTTTTCAGGTTTATTGACTTAAGGTAAATTTCCATTTCCTCATCAGAATTCACTATAGCACTCAGAAGTTCACGGCGGTAATGCGCTTTAAATGCTTTTATGATGCCTTGATCTAATGGCTGGATCAGTGCTGTAGTGTTTTTCGGCAAGAACATGACTCCGATTTTCCCATCTCTTGACTGTAGCATATAAGCAGGTGGATGTGCTGGACAGTGGTCAAGGGTCAGTACAGCTTTTTCTTCGAGGTTGAGTGACCACAGGTGGCTTCTCACAGATGGAACAAATTCTTCATGGAACCATTTACCGAAAATATCACTTGTCATCCAAGCATTTTTTGTATTACGATATGTGATGGGTAATGACGTCATGTTAACATGTTGAAAGCATCTAGGATTTCGGCTTTTCCCTATACAGAGAGGTTTAACTTTGTGGCTGCCTGATTTATTTGTGGCAAACGGAAGGGTAACTCTATCCTTATTTATTTTTAATCCAGATTTATTTATTGAATTATTCAAATCCAGAGTTCTGGTAGGAAGCATTCGAAAATACAGAGCAGTTTTATCACAGTTATACACTTGATGGACATTTAAATCGTTATCGATCATTACTTTGTTTAATGCCTGAGGAAAAAGTGCTGCAGCTTCACTGTCACATGATCGTGCTTCCCCTTCAATGCTTATCTGGCTTATACCATGACGAGATTTCCATCGCGAAAACCACCCATCAGATGCATTAAAGTCACTGTTGCCATGTAAATCACTATGGAATTTCACAGCTTGAGCTCTAATAACTGGTCCTGACAGTGGCACACCTTCACTTCGTTTTATTAAAAACCACCTGTACAGACACTCATCTAGTTTACTATCCTTACCTACTTTAGTCTTTTCTTTGCAACCCCACTTCACTTTCAACTGTGTTCACAAAACTTTTAAGTTTATCTTCTTCCTTCATCCACCCTCTAATTGTTCCTTCTGGGATGCCACACTCACGTGATAAACTTGCCTTTGACTCTCCGTTCTTCACACGATCAATTATTTTGAATTTATCACTCACAGAATATGCTTTTCTTTTCTGCGACATCACAAAACTACACTATGCGAATTAATGACAAAGACTATACACTTTGATAAGATAATATCAGAGTATGATCTTATACTGTACTGTAATATGAGGGAGAGAAGGGATTTAGTTGGCTGCTTGCCTTGGCATGAATTCTTAGAAACGTAGAGACTGTAAATAGCTCGGGCAATTGTTTATGTCTACAGGTACACTTGAACTGGCAATTCTGGCTGTTGTTTACAATGCCGTTACCAACAACAAGCCTTTGTTTACAATAAACGCAACGCATTCCAATGTTGTGGCTACGGAAGTCACGATAAACAATTCATAATTTACTTACTCTCTACAAGTAAGAATTTTCGCTAATAACGGGCGACATACTCTTCACCGCGTTATATCCGAATCCGCGGTATATCGGACCGCGCTATATCGGGCTTCTACTGTACGTGAAATCATTTAATAGGTTACCGTTATCAATTCATTTAATTTACTTGAACACATGAAACTCTTAAAATCTATTTGTATTCCTTCAAACTTTAGGTTAATATTTGGGTTGCATTGGTAATAATGAACGCATATTTATGATCAACTAAAATACTAGTTTAATTATCATTCATAACATATTATAATAGTACATAGGTTACGTCGCTGTACCTGAAATACATACATATTCCATAATAAACAAATACATGTCTCAATATATGCTGAAAAACAAAGAAAACATACATACATATATAAATCAAATAATATTACAATTCAATATTCTACTTATTTAATGCGTTCATTAAATCCCAAATATGCTTTTGTTTATACGCTCATCAACTACTTTATTCAGATTTATTCATTACTTTTCTTAATAATTTTCTTAGGTGTGAATTCTTTGAAAGAAACCAGGTCAGTAGAAGTTATTAATTAGCAATAATTAATAGTAATGGTTACTTGGTTATTGAATATCCATTAGTTGTTGACGAAGTCTCGTTCTGGTGATGAAAATGGCTCGTAGATACATTCCGTCGTAAGCTGTTTTATCACTACCACTTAACACTTTATTCTTCCGATCACTCGCGTAGGCGTTTGTATATGTGAATAATTGGATTTCGGTGTTCAATCAATGTTTCATCTTACTGTGTATGCTGTGAGTTCGTTTTAATGTCAATATACATGTCTAGTTTCATTTGTCGCTGCTCCATTAAACGTTCATATAATTTATTAGTTTGTTTAATGTTTCGTGTTCATTATGTTGTTGATACACAATATTAAGTTCAAATAATTTGTATGTCGTTAAGTGATGCTGTCTGTTGGTGTAACGGTCTGATTGTTCACTTGGTGTAAATTTTACTAAGTCCGTTACTTCGCACACCGGTAAAGTATCACTACCGCGATATGAATGTATTATTAAGTCTTTTAAGTTACTTGTTACCGATCTAACTTCCGAACTCGAGTTAGCATTCCGCCGTTTAATGTACTCTTCTGAACTTTGAATAATTACTAACTCCGAATGATTTGAGTAAACAATTGAAAGTTTATGATATACCGTCTCTCGCACTTGAAGTTAAACTACTTGATATTTTGAATGTAAACTGTCTGAAAATTCTGACTGTAAAACTTTAGTATAACTGTTTCAAAAATTGAGTGTAGACTGTCCAAAAATTGAGTATCACTGACTGTCTCTGTCTTGGGCAGATAGTTTTTATTAATTCGTCCCTACTCAAAATTTTGTCTCTGGCGCGCTTCACGCCTACTTCATTTCGAGATTGGTCAGTTTTTGATTTTCTTGGAAAATACTGTCCCACTATGTCAAAATTCTACGTCATAGTTCTCCCGATAGGTTCTTCGTTTCAGTTGCTATGGAAACACCCCTTACCACAAGTTTCTCGCTGGCTGAGGGCTTCTGATAGGTCCTTAGGTCTCCCTGATTTCTGCCCTGACGATCGTTGACCCGCTTCGAAGAAACTACGGCTATTAAACACTTGTCTATCAGCCTATTGTCTGAGTAAACTCTGCGTTTCTATAGATTCCCATTATCTGTACTTACAGTCTCCCTGGCGTATTGTTCTATGCTCTAACCCTTTTTTTCTGGCTATTACTAATTTCGAACATCTGCTGGTCGTTGAAGTCACCCCAACTTTCCCTTCGTAAATTCTTGTCTGTCAATTAGACGATACCTCCAGCTGCGTAACATGACTTTAGTCATTGTCAGCCTATCTTCCAGTATTGTTTCTTAAGGTGCAGCGCATTCGTTCCATTATAGTATGTAGTTTCACTCGTTTTTGTCGCTTATCGTCTACTGACGTAACATGGTCAACATCTGCTACAATTCTCGGTACGGGTGTGAATGTCCTTACTTACTTTGTTACAGCTGCGGAGAGCAATAATTCTGGACGAAACTTTCCCTGTCATCTTACGCCACCAAATTCTATAGTTGGATTGAACTTAATGTGTTTCTATTATCAAGTCAGCAACGCTTCACTGACACCTTCTCATTACTCCTTATTTATTGCTCCACCATAAGTCGTTGACACTGCCTCGTGTGAACGTACTCCGCCGAGGTGAAAATTTAAAATTTTTTAAATTTTCTGCTCGTTACAAACAGTGAACACAATATTCGGATTTTGTTCAAATTCTCTTCAATTTGATAACCCGCATGGATTTCGTAATTTTCTCAAAAAATATACCTCTTACATTTTTAACTCCCGCCCTCCTACTTTTTGGAGAGATCAATACCAAAAAACACTAAGGTCGTTAAAATATGGACATGTAGGCTACGTTTTATGAAAATCGGTTCTCACAGTCATACGTTACCGTGATATATCCCCAAACAGATATACACAGACGATCCAATTGGAATTGAGAAATCGCTTCGGTTGTTTAAATAATTACGCTTCTTATCTCACCCTCTGTAAGTTATATTTTAGTTACCGGTACTCTTTGTTACAGCTTTGTTAAAAATTACTATTAGTAAACGATGTTCACGGCGACTATCAGAAAGTAACATGACTGCTTTAACACAGGGCACTCAACGTTTTCTCCGGACATCGCCCTTCTTATTCTTGTCTTCTTCCTGTGCCCCCCCCGCCACCTTCGTTTGGTGAGAAAGGTAGCTATTTGAAAATATTTCTCGACCAATGCGCCTCACGTGCTTAAGGTCCAGAACGACGTTGTCTAAGGCGGGCTCTATTTCTGTAAGGGATAACTGAAGATCTGTCAGTTCATTATGTTAAGGCGATTCCGCGTTTGGCTGAGTAAATAACTCACGTGACTGTAACCTGATTCTTACTTGATAAAGAAAGAAAAAATGTAACGGAAAATGATTTTGTTTAATCCCAAAGCATGTCAAGCTCTAAGATATTGTACCCTTTATCTTAAAAATGACGATTTTTTAAGCAGAAGGTTACTTGTATTCAGAAAGTCACCCTACAGTTCTATGAATGCTTCGTGAAAAGAAACAACGCCACTTCTCAATCAACAGTCCGTCCACGCCTTCTGTTCAAAGGCTCAGACGCCGTACGAAGCACTTCCTTGAGTGAAAAAATAAACACACTTGCGTTTTATTCTGCCAAAAGCTATGTAATATATCTTATACCAAACTTTTTCTTCCCTCTGTGGCTCCCCGGTTTCGTGCCGTAGGACTCTCTTATGCTATCTTTACCCACAATCCCTTTGGTATACCTTGGGGTTTTCAGGGGACCGTGTGACATCCGATTGAGAATCGATCTTTTAATACATCGATACTACATTACAAGTTACTTTTACAACACCCCCCCCCCCATATAGGGCTATCTTCACCCATACACAATGATTATACTTACAGTCATTGTAGTACTGCAGCTGCTGGCACGGAGAGAAGAAAAAGCAAATAATCCGTCTGCAGCAACACCAGTGTAAAGACTGACCGGTAAACACGAGCGTGCAAGTGGCAAGTGTCGGTCACGCGAATTATTGCATGCATCTACGCAACGCTCAGATCAACATAACAACTGCATTACAAGCGTGTTAGCCTTTGTTCGGTAGCCAAGTGCAATTAATTATTTCCTCGTTTGTTCTTATTTGTATGCGCAAATCGTAATCTTACGAACTAATCGTGCGTATTTGGAGTCAGCTCATCCATCTAAACGTGCTGCATTGTAGATATAGTGGGCGTGTTTCACAGGTGCAAATGTCTACAGATTCACATTAATGGCTAAGCAGAGTTAGTACATATGCCACTCAGTGGTTTACCATTTAATTGTAATCGAAGAAGCCGTTTACATCTGACTTATAGTGTACAATATCTGCATCCACATGCATGCTGTTAGACGTTTAATGTTAACCGGGTTTTCGGCTTAAACATGATCGTACAAGCGTTGAAGATGACACTCGCAATGGACAACCAACAAGTAAAACAACCCCAGATATCATTTCAAAAAATGTCGTACAAAGTGTTGGAAGACCGGCGGTTGAGAGGACAACATGCTGATTTCATAGGTATTTCCCATTAGCTTGTGTATCATATTTTAAGTCAAGACCTCAGTGTGAAAAATCTTTGTGCAACCTGGGTGGCGCATTTGGAGTTGTTGCACTTTTGCGGCGACCACGCGGGGATCATCTTAAGAGCTTGTATAACCACGTTTAAACTCGAACGCCCACATACGAACTGTTAATTGTTTTTGAAGGTGTAGCGTTTCCTAACAAAAAGAATTCGTGATTTTGTTCGTTTTTCAAAACACGCGTGACGCGCGAATTTCAAACAGCCAGTAAACAATGAATATATTGACAAATAGATTTGGAAATTAACAAGTGTACACACGAAATACGAATCTGACGATACGCTAAAATTTTTAGTTCTACCGCTAAGCTAAAGATGTCACTCCGCGAGCTTTTCAACTGACCCTCGTAATCAAATATTTGGAATGTACAGACCGGCGCGTATTTATTCAAGAAAATAAATATCACGGAAATCTGAAACGTTTAAAACACTGTAGTAAGCGCGGAGATAACATCTTCGAACACTTTCGAAGATCGTACATTTGGGGCCGCACACAAGGACAAGGACACCAGCTAATTGCTGCTGTTCCACTCAGGCCGGCTGCGAAAATATCTTGTTTCTCATTATTGTTAAGCGTCTTCTTTTTATACAAACGAGCAATTCCTCATCAGTAATTAAACATTTCACACACAACGCGACGCATCCTAGATTTTTTAGGTGAAAACAATGCGTTAAATTACCGTACTCTGTTTACGCAGATTGATTTAGGAGAGTTTAGACAGTCGCAAACATTACACAAGCCAAACAATACTTGGCCGTTAGTAGGACTCTCTCGTCTTTACTCTCTCGTCTTTTTATCTATAGGAGCAATCAAACCCTCGAATAGTTGATATTTTTATCTATATATAAAACTCAAAGTATGAGGATTTATGGGTATTGAATACAAATCCACACTGTTACACCGATTGGCACAAAATTATGGACAGGTAACCTTTGACATAAGGCGAAAAATACTGTATAACTTGAATTTTGATATTTTGCCCCGTTCGCACGATTTAGGCCCTTTTAATTACGCCTTTTCGTTGACGCGTGTAAAGATGTCAACAACACCATGGAGACCAGAATTAATTACCATAGTAACAAGTAAATAAACAAATGATATTTAGCGACATGGAACTGTACCTTTTCCGATCCTGCAGTTTTTAATTTTTAAATATGCGATTGTATCGATATATTTTGTAATTTTGTATACAGATACGTGTATATATTTTGTAATTGTCTGAAACGATTATAAAATTTATGTTTATACGTATTTCTGATGATGCAATGAATAAGTAATGAAACATATTAAATACTACTATTAAAAATGTCAACAACACCATGCAGACCAGAATTAATTACCACAGTAAAAAGTAAATAAACAAAAGCTATTTAGTGACAACGGAACTGTACATTTATCCATTCCTGCTGTACATTTTCGATGTTTTATATAATATGAGATTGTATCGATATATTACGATGTGGAAAAGAAGAAGTGCACTAATTGTAAATTGTCCTATTAATGCAAAGCGAAAATACGTGTTGTTGTCATTTGTGAGGTTAGGTGACAACGGTTTTTGGATTTTAGTTTACTGCTGAAATAAATAAAAGCCATGGTTGAGGAAAACATAACGATTAATGTGTTATACAGTGCTTCTAACACAGTAACATTTAGAATAAAGAATTTAACGTTTTTGATTTAACAGGTAGTTTATAAATATCTCCAAAGGCTTTATAAACGAGTACTTTTAAATCTCCAAAGCCTGTTGCACCAACATAATAATTTAGTACAAGTTAAAATAGTACACATATTGAAAACAGCTGTGGAGTGTCATTAGCTTTGACTAATGAGTACAAAATTGTTATATGAGCTGACAGAACGTCATATATACATAGACAATAAAAATTATATTAAAATACTTATTAAAAGTCAAATATTCGCGTGCGAAGCCGCAGGTTACAGCTAGTAAACTCATAAAATGCACGTAGAGAAGGCACTGAATCAGACTTGGAAATACGATTTGGAAGGCTAAAACTGGCTTTCTGAGATATGTTTAGCCTTGACGACAGAAATGTGAGCTGAGCACCAATAAGTCTAGTTAAGTATTGTGTACGAAATGTAAGCATAAGTGTCAAAAAGTCACCAACATGGTTCGACCCGAAGTAATTGAAATACAGAAAGATGATACGCGTTCGGTGGACAAATAGGTTAAGTAAATGAGGTATCCAGAATCGGTAAAAACTGGTAATAAATTCTAAAAACTATGTCAGTAGTAACGGAGACCCTGGAAAGTGGGAAACAGCGACCGTGACAGTACATATAGTTTGAAAGATCAGCTTGTGGTGCTTAATCGTAAATTACTGCGACGTACGACTAACTCTGACAATTCACATTACTGACAAAAACTTTCACTTTATGCCGCGTTTGATTTATTATCAGATCAAACAAAATGACAGAGATCAAACTACGCGTGTACCACCAGAGTCATTAACGCTGCGGACCGAGTGCCTCCCCTATGATTTCTCTCGGGAACCATTTCACCTAACCAGCTCACAAAGGGCAGCTCTACTTCCAGCTCATAGTCTCTTCAAGTCTCTTGGCCTCTGTCTATAGTAATTTGCATGTTCGGTTGAGACCACGGTTGGAAAACTGGTGTGAACTGGAAAATGTTGTGAGTATGGATCCGAAGGAAGATAAAAATGTCACAACCGACGATTCAGGAATATCCGCGAATGGTCTACTACGAGTCAGCTGATCGCTAATCTCTGATTTCAAAAATGAAGAAGACCCAAATGGAAAGAAGGTAGTCCCAGTCCTGATAATCTAGGTCGATTCCGATTCATACAGTTCGCTATCCAATTCCAACGAACTATTTGTTGGGTATTCTGTAGTGAACAAGAACTTCGAGCGGATACACAAACTCGAACAAATTGCACCGAGTTATCTGAGTTATCCCAGAAAAAAAAGCTAAGAGCCTTAAAGAATATATTTCACGTATGTACAAAAATTACACACGCCAACGTTATCCTAAGTGACCTCATGTGGTCGCCTTTATTAAATTGAAAAGATTAGAATGGGCTGGACACATTATCCGTGCTTGTGAAAGCAGAGTTAGTAAGAAGATAACAAAGCCAGAAGGCAAAAGGAAAGTTGGAAGGCAAAAACTGACATGGATGAACGAGGTGAGTCAGGTCATCAGTACTCTTGGAATTAAAAACTGGAAGAATATGGTTATGAATAGAGAAGAATGGCGAAATCTTCCGAAGAAGGCCAGGGCCCACAAAGGGCTGTCGAACCTAATGATGATGATGATGATGATGAACGTTATCTGACCAGTTATT
This sequence comes from Magicicada septendecula, assembly GCA_034769895.1. NCBI lineage: Eukaryota > Metazoa > Arthropoda > Insecta > Hemiptera > Cicadidae > Magicicada > Magicicada septendecula. Next base: position 102,818,339 of record CM068374.1, on the reverse strand, counting down.
AATTTCTTGTACTTCGGTTATAACTGCAAATATGATAAAACTAGAGATGAGTTTAATCCGAAGAAATCAGAGAACTCGTGGACAGCTTGGTAGTCTGTTTGTCATAAACCAGATATGAAAAGCAAAATGAGTTTGCAATGTAAAGAAGAAGACATCACCCATGACTACTGCGCCGAAACATAATCAACAATAACAGCAAGATGAGATCTTTCCGTCAGTAAAAGATTAAAAGAAAAAAATTCATTTGACATCTTATCAGAAACATCAAACATGAACTAAGGGAATAAATAAGTGCTCAACTCGCCAGACACTTGTAGATGAATCTGGACGAATCTGGATTATGAAAAATCAATTTACGTTAACTTCTAAACGTTACTGAAGATATTTAATCCAATATCAAGGACTTAATCAGCATTTTGGGTATACATTTATGGTTTTTTAGTGCACTCGTGTAGAACCTGAAATTGGTGAAGGCACCGACTTCGAACAGTACTAAGGGACTAGTACTGGAACAACGCTGAATCTGTAACATCAAGTGACTATGGAAGTGGCAACGTTGAATCTGACACATCTAATAAAATGTTTCTGCCTGAGTTTACAAATGGTAAAAATAAACAAAAACAATAATGACATTACAAGGCAACATACCATGTAAGTACAGTACTACATTTATATTACATCGTTACTACTGTGTAATTTGTAACGATCATATATTACACGGAACGATAACGATTTCTCTTAGCACATGTTATATCACACTGGCACGCAATATATTTTAACAAACTAGTCCGGTTAGTTCTTTATTAATTGGTGGGTCACGCCTCTACGTTACGAATAATGCCTATAATCATACAATACGATTTGCAGTTCATATTCCGACAACGTGTTCACTTGCATAGTCCAACATGGTTTGTAGTTCTGTTCACGTATACTTTCCAAATGATACGGAAATAATCTAGCCAAATGCTGCGAAGACTATGAAATAGGAAAATGTTCGCGAACGTCAGAATGGGGGGGGGGGGGGTACCTAGTTTAAATCTGCTTTAACAGGGATGAGGGTAGTTATGTGCCACGTAAAAAGTTATCTCATAGGCCCCTATAAAACTATGTGTTTTATTTTAGTTGTACTTGTGTTGAAATAATTATTAACTTGGAATTATAAAACACTTTTACATAGTTTTGTTTTTAGTTGAAAACTGTTAAGTTTTCATGAAAATTAGCTAAAAGACTTTTACAGGATTTATATCAAACATGTTTCAGTCCGATTCTCTTCAAATGCATTGTTTAAAAAAATAACACTATTTACGTAATACCTAAGCACTTTCGTCAGGAAGGGTATGCAATATGCAAGATCTTGTTAAATGGCAACAATGTATTAATAAAGGCAACAATTCACTACATTTTTGAAGACAGTCACAAATAGATTAATCTATCGGACATTAACTAAAATCCCACACCAGTCGTATTCAAGCGGCCGAAATGAGATATCTCACTCTTCACGATCGCAAAGGAAATGTCGATGTCCGGCAGGAACTGGATATTATGAGTATACTCGATAAGATTGCCCAATATCGGCCTAAGTGGTTGGAACATCGTAACCGAATGGATGACTGCTACATCCCCGAACACCTATGGAATTATAAGCTGAAAGAACAAAGAGGTGTGGGAGTAACCAGATCTAATCTATACAATCTTTGATGCATATAACAGACGTACACGCATATGCGAGCCGAAACGAAAAAAGTTAGAGAAGGCAAATTAAGTAAACAAAACAAAAATAAAAACCACCGTTTGATAGAGTACGTATACGCTACAAACAAATAATTTATTCTTTCTGTTTGTGACGTGACGTAGAATGACTCGCCACAGTGACATCCGTTCCGAGGACAAAGCCACTTTCACTATCTTGCCTTTGAAAGATACAAGTACAAAAACCAGCCCTTGTTAAAATACAGGGCAGACATTACACTAAGGAATCTACTGCCATTCACTGAGTACTCCCCACGATGCTCCCAAAATACGCTCAATTAGACAGGCAATAACCTTAAAAAACCGTTATATTAAATACCCTAATTGAACGAGCGAAACAAGTTCTCAGTTTTAACTCGACCGTTTGCCATTTGTCTGTCCATCTATCTACTTGGGGTACGTGTCACAGACTTCTGAACGCATACCCGATTTCCATAAAGCTTGGACTGCGTGTCCACCACCTTTACCCACAGAACACTATTGTTTCTGAGATTGATGCCCCAAAAATTCGAGGATGGGAAGCAAAACTGTGAAGAGTTCACGTCAGGTATCAATTTAGAGGAAATTTTTAACTAAAATACGAATTTATTGTTCATTTTTGAAAATTACAAAATTCTGGGGGCCAAAAAGTGGGTGAAAATTTTGATACAATCGAACATATTCGAGCGGTGTATCAAATTAAAGGGAATTTTAATTAAAATATGAAGTAGTGTTAATTTTTGAGAATTTCAAAATATTATGACCCCAGGTCCCAAAAAGTGGAGCAGAAGTTTGATAAAATTGCAAATTCCGTGTGGGATATATCAAATTAAAGAGAATTTAACTAAAATCTGAATATACTGTATAGTTTTGGAAAATATCAAATTCTTTGACCCCAAGGCCCAAAAATGGATATCACAAATTTGAAAAATTGTAAAAGTCTAGCCAGGTATCAGGTTAAAGGGAATTTTAACACAAATCCGAATCTTTAACACATTTATTGCATGATTGCTCCACAATTATTACTGTACTAAGCCAAAAATAGTAGAGTAAATTTGTATTTTCACTTCTCTGATAATTGAAAAATGATCTAATACCAAAACTTATCCAATAATAAACGTAGGCCTACTTCGTTTAGAATAGTGAGCGAATTCTGCATACACAAGTTTTTACAAACTGCACAATATACAGACACAGTTATAACTGTAAACAGTATACAATATAACAGTATATTTAATAAATACATAAATAACTGTACAATTTAATTAATATAAAATTAAGCAAAAATTTGAATATGACAGACACGTCGGTGCGTCCGTGTTTTTGAGACTTACACAAAACGCATAATTACATAAACAATGATGCTTGTTCAATTCCGACTAACTTTGGCGTAGGTACGCAATAATTTCTAAACTGTATATATACGAATTTCTTCACATATCGTCTAAAGTAAGTCAATACGGTTTTACAAGCTGCCTCTTGATAATGTTTGCATATTTCGGCTCTAACCTATAGTTTTCTCAAAAGCATTGTGGAACATAACACAGAACCGAAACCGTGGCTACGATTCTCGAATACAGAATATTGAAACAACGGTGTAAATAACCGATGTAATTTGTGTACAATTAAAACCAATTAAACAATATTGGTTTATCAAGTGTAAACCAGACCTGATTACTTTTCATCGATATAAACGATAATAAAATAAATTATGATATGCAAAAGAATTCGGTGACTGGATAGGCGGGCAAAATCGATAAAGCAGACTGTGTGTGTGTGTGTGTGTGTGTGTAACGGACTTTCTGAACACGAGGGTAGGAGGACAATAAAAACATCTGCTTGGCTCGACGACGGCTGGTATCGGCTCACACCAGCAGTGTGCGGGCACGCGCCATTTCCCGCCCAGTTCATTGGACGTCAACGCAAGTTCGTACAACGCACACGATTCTGTTGTTTTAGAGATACGGAAATGAATTACTGTATATACTGTTTTTTTTTTTTTTTAATTCACGAATTATGTAATCCGTCTTTTGCAAGACAATAGTTATTTGAATTGACTTATCGAGTAGAGACATAATAAAGGGCAGCCGATCTACACTTTCTATTCATTCATATATCACATTTGTAGAACATAAATCTCCGATTATGTCCGTAATATTCTTCTTCCTCCTTCCCCTGGCTTTACATCCCTCTATGAGGTTGGGCCTCCTCAATAACCCTACACCATTACCTTCGGTTCTCAGCACCAATCTTCCATCCTCTGATCCCCATGGTTCGCAGGTCCTCCTCAACACACTCCATCCACCTCTTTCTCTGGGCCTATACTCTAAGGGTTTCCATTCTGTGATAGCTCTCGTATTTCTGGCCTTTATGTCCGTAAAATGAAGTCAGCATATTACGGTAATGTTGTTGAGGTAGTCCTGAGGTGATCAGACTAAGAAGCGGTGGTGGTTGGATTGGGTGATCATGATGACTGCGCGACAGGCAGATTCAGCTAATACGTTATATTGATCTATCAGCTGATTCCGATACGTATAGAGGCCAGTACAGTTCCAGGCACTGCTATTATTTGTAACTCTCTATGGAGGGCACAGGTTTAAGCAGTAGGCGGTAACAGCTGTTCTGAAGACTTTAGACTTAAAGGACTGTATCTATGTGAATCTTCTATCATCAATGACGGATCCCCACAGTTGAATGCGATACGACTACAACGGCTTGGCTTTAGTATAGCTTTATAAAGTAACACTCTGGCTGTGACGGACAAGTGAGTTGTGTCTCCAATTATGTATGGATAAGCGAGTAGATTACATTTTTCTACATACGAACACAATCTGTAATCTCCTTCCCGCACGCGGTTCTCCCAAGTTAAGCGTACGCAAGTACGAGGTGTGTGAACCCCCCCTCCTAGGATTCGTCGAGTCGGTTTCATACAAAAGAAAAAAACAAGTGAAGGCTAACCAACATTACTATCTTTAAGCGGCTGAAAAACGTGTGATAATATTCTGCAATCAATCCCATTAAAATAAACGGTAACAACACGCTTAAAATACGCGTTATTGAAACACTGTTTACAAGACACTTACTAACTGGATTAATTTTCCTATATTTTTTAACGTACACGCAGATGCTGTGTAGTAAACGTGTTTGTATATTTAAAAAAAACTTACAACTATATTAGCATACACAGCTGAAATAATAATAAAACAGTCTAAAAAGTAAGAGATTAACAAAATTTGTCAACTTTTTTTTGACCATCTGGGGGGAGCCGGTTCCGTTCGTAAATATGCCCCGGTTCACAGTTCCCTTGTTTTTTTCTTGTATGAACAGTTTTAAGATTTTTGTGTGTATATTGGGTAGTGGTCATATCACATTTTACATATGGGTTAAGAAACGAACGCTGCGCACCTAAAAGGTATTAAATAAAATAGGCTACAGTCTAAAAATGTATTTCGAATCAAAATTTATTTCTTTTAATTTCTGCAACACGAACAAACCAATCGCTAGCGAAATAAGTGCAAAGAATTTTAATATAATTTTGTAAAGAACACAGAAGCGAGAATGAGCGCGCGCGTGTATATTCGCTGTATATATATATATATACATATATATATTGTAATAAAATACATATTAGTGTAAGTGTGTTGATGATATAAGAGATTGTGATTGTGAAGTTCGACTCCGATGTAATCAAGCCCCTCTGTTTGGACTATTCAATTTGTAATAAAATAAATAAGATTGATGTGTAAATCTGTAAGTTGTAAGGTGTTTAATTGGTGTGGCTCTCGACGTCTTACTGGCCTGAAACACTTCCTTAAGTTTCCCAGCTGGTCGAGTCCCAATGGTAGCAAGACCGGTCGAGTAGCGTAAAGTTGATGAAGAAATATATATGCTCAGCTTCACCGAAAGTTTCAAAACAAAAATTATTGTTTTGAAGAAAATTAAAAAAAAATTATGTTTATAAAAAAAAATTTTAATTTTATTAATTAATTAATTAGGATCAATTAATTAATATAGGGCTGTGAAGTTTTAAACAGTGTAATGCTCTTCTGAAAATTTTTATTAAAGTTTTAGTATAATTTAAATAATCTATCACCACTCATAAGACTGTCTGTAAACCAATCGATATTTGTTTACCTTTCTATTTTTTAGGTTATCTTCACTTACGGGTGGTAAAGTCCTTGTAGATTATCAATTAGAATTATATTATTGGTAATTAGTATTATTGAAGAAATAAAGAACTATTAAGTATTGAAAAGTATTAATGTTTTATTAAGTAACAGCAATATTGACTCTTATCGATTAGTATCGATTCTCAGGATATCGAAAAAAGTTACAAGTATATGTTATAAAAATTATATAGGGTTCTTTAAACAGCCAGTTATTACCAAAGTCAGAGAAATCGGGCTAATATTTAAAAAGTATAACGTTACAATCAAATTAATAGTTATTAATAAACACAGACATTGAATAATAAATTGTAAATATAATAATCGTTTTCACCAAACAGCTGTGCTGAACCAAGAAGAGGCACTGGAATTGTCAAAGCAAATGGCTGCCGTCAAGTCGATGAAAATGTTGCTCGTTGCTGCTGCATTCCAAATAATGTATTTTGACGCAATATTTCTGTTCTCGTGTCCGCAAATCTCTTGTTATATGTTGTGTAGTGATTCTGGGTTGTATTTAGTGTATCTGTATAATTATTAGTTCAAACACTTTCTCCGATTCCGTCACTAATTTGGTTTAATGTATTATACAGTTTTCTAGTGTTTTATGGTGTTTTTCGGAGTAGATTTATATTGTTCTGTGTTATGGAGTGTTACTTGATCGTTTCTGTTATAATATGATAGTTTCAGAAGTATTTTACAAGTCACTCGCGATTTCACAATAACTCACTATACACTCGCTTTGTATGACGATTATAGGTTAGGTTATTCACGTTATCAAAGGTATGTCATGTTAACCGTTCAACTACCAATAATTAACTAACTGTTTCCTTCAGTTTCAATTAAACTCTTAGCCCATATAATATTATCCTTAACATTGTTCAAATATTTTTCACATCCTGTATGCACTTTTACATTTTCACTATATGAATGCCTATACTTTGGTTATTTGTCAATTTTATTCACTAGATCTGATTTAAATTAATCTTTCAGTTCATTCTGGTTATTTTCAGATTAAATAATGCCATTTTATAGTGTTTTCTGTCCAAAAAAAATAGTAATTTCACTTTCAGTTTGGTATACTGTGAAGAGTCAAAACATCAAAATTTACTTCCTGTCATTATATAAATTCAGCCATTTTATCAGTTATATTTAATATTAATAATCCTATATTGTATTAAAAGGTTTCTATTCCCTTATTTTCTGGTAATTAATTGAATTAGTTGTATTCTGAAACATTATTCTGAAATATATGACTCCCATGTCTAAATTTCTGAGTTTAGTCATTTTATTTTTATTTATAATTCTGAATATAATTTATTAAAATCTCTCTAAATGGTATGTGCAATTATATGGCATGATCTCAAGTTTATTTTGTCTAAACCCCTTTTGTTTATTTGCTTTTAAATTGAGCAATTTCTCTGTTTTGATGAAGTTTGGTTTCCATTCTTTTGGCCTATGATTTTTTAACAATTTTTCTTACAAAATAATTTACAAACAATATATGATGTGTGATACCCTCTCTGACTTTTACAAATAGTATTATAAATTAAACATGTTTTTAAATTACACAAAAACAATTAGTATTGGTTACAATACAAACAATAGTTAAAACAAATAACGAATATTTTTTTTTTAAAATAAATGGTTGTCTTCAAGTCAGACATTTTGCAACACAATCCTTATTTCTAAACATGGAAATATGGCTTACAAAAAAGGTTTTTTACTAACTAACATCTTAATTACTCTCTACTATTTACAAGTGGTAATTATTTTTATAGTTCTGATGTTAGTGGTTTCAGACCCAAACAAATGGCCTTATATCTAATACATTTTTAAACATTCTTGTACTATATACATTAAAACCTTATATTTATATTCTTATTTCTAACTATTATTATAAGTAGGATTCTACAGTTTTTATACCGTCTTTTACATTGTCTTTGGGGAATTGTACCCTGTCATTAACAAATAAATAGTATTAATTGTTCAAAAGGTATTATGAACTCTGTTTTTCTTTTTTCATGTAAAACAAAATGTTATTTTAAACAGATTCATGTCTTATGAACAACATATTGTCACAGTACATATTTTAAGTCATTGAAAAATGCATATTTCATTGCATCCAATGTTTGTGATTGCCAAGAATGAAACACAAGGTTCATTTTTTATAATACCCAAAACTATCACTGGTTCACTTTCACTTATATATTATGTTAATGCTAAATGGTCGTATAGCCTTATTAACATAATAAATTGGTTAGCGTTTTTTCAATGGAGATTTGTTCCATGGGTACTATATTATTGTTTCATCTTAGTTCACAGGAAACTTTTACTTTGTTCACTTCTCTTTCTTAAATTTATATACATGTGGTTTTTATTTCGTTATACTTTTGTTTTTAGATATTTATTTTGGGGATATAGGGATTTGGGTGTCTTTTATAAGAGCATGACATCTTCTTCAGGATGCTGCCCTCTTCTTCTTTCTTCAGTCTTCTTTTCTCCTGCCTTCTGGGACTGGTATCTTCTCCATCTTCTTCTTGAATTCAGAAATACACAACCTGTATTGGTTGATCTTGGCTTATTTTAGGGTTTCTATTCTATTTATTCTCCCTCGTTGTGGGTTTGGTCATATTGTGTACTGCTTTGTTATTTACTATTTTACCTTCCTGGGTTATACCTTGAAAACCTTTGGTTATGAGACTGGTCTTGGATGACTCATCACTAGTAACTCCTTTTATTTTAACTTGTATTTTCTTTATAATAATGATTTCTTTCCACAGTTGCTATGAATTAATTAATTTATATTAAACTTAATGCTTTCTTCCAAATTTAAACATTATAACTTCATTATTCTAATGATCAATTGCCATTCAATATTATGCATACATCTGTCACGCTACAATATATATATATATATATATATATATATATATATACGATACAGTAAACAGCAATAACGGGTTAAATAAGTCATCTGGTGTTAAGACGCGAGTTCAGTGTGTACGAACAACGTTACAAAGCAAGCGCACCAGTGCACCAGTATCTCGTCCACCAACTTTCTCTCTAACGAGTATTCCACTTTTGGCCAATCGCGTTTTTTAGCACAGGTGTTTTCGTTGCTGACTTAACAAAACGAGCGGACTGTAAACACACAACACATCACGTGGTCACGCCGATCGCCAATAAAATGGCGTTGTTGAATTTTTCCAGTCATCGTACGTAAACAATAGAAAGCTGGCCCTTCTTTTTTAGGTAATCATCTGTTCAAAAACCCGTTGGAAGGTCGTCACTACTACTTCCAAAACCTTTTGACTCTTTAACACACATGATTTCGTAATATTTTCCATCTACTTTCAAAATTCTAAAAATTCTTGCCAGACTAAAGAGACTTCTAAACTCGAATGCTGTGTTTACTTTTAAAATTTAATAACTTTAAGGAACCATGGGACAAAATGGAAGTCACAATTTTGACAAAACGTACACGGGGTATCAAAACCGTGAGGAATTTTATTCAAACACAAACTCGACATTGTTAATAATTTGACAAAATTAATATCAAATTTAACAACCCTCCTTCGAACAGCTAACCTGTGTTTGCAAAAAAAATTTACTAACTGTTTTAATTATTTACTTTGTCGACTGTTGCCTAAGAAATCCAAGTGAAGTCCGTATTTACTCTGTTTTGAGCTTACGAAGACGTGAGAAAAAGTCTTCTCCTGCACCTCACGGAGTAGGCACTTCGGCTGTTCCGTCTTCATAGAGTATCTCTCCAAATCACTCTCGGTCTTCCTACACCTCGTGTACCAAAAGGTCTATATCGAAACGCAACCTTAGGTAGTCGTCCATCCTCCATTCTGTCCAGATGCTGTAACCATTCCCTGCGATGTGTCTTGATTTTATCATTTATGGAGAATACCTGTAGTTCTTCTCTAATATCCTCATTGAGTAAACGATCCTGTCTCGTGTAATCCTTTGGTCTTCTCAGGAACTTCATTTCCGAAGTTTGAATCTAACTTTTAATCTTCTTTGTAGAAACCCATGTTTCACATCCATACAGTAAAACAGGAACTGCCATTGTTTATCAAATTTAAGCCTTGTCTCTTTCCTCAGCGTTCTATGTATGACGCCACACGTAATCTGAAACCTCGACGTTTTTCTAGTGATATCTCGGTCTGTGTCATACCCAATACTGATAGTGCAACCCAGATAATTGAAGTCAGAGTTGTTCCAAAACTGTTCTCTCAAGAAGACTTTTTGATCTGACTGGCTACTTCCCGCCAAAAGCCATGATTTTTGTTTTCTGCTCAGATATTAGAAAATCATATTGTTTAAAAATATGATTTATCGATGTAAATAATACTGCAACTCATCCTCTGTTTTCTGTATTAAGACTGCATCGTCATCATACAATAAAATATCCAAACTCGTGATCTGGTTAAGTCGAATTCCTTAGGCAATATCTCGTCTCCATGATTGGATGATGCCGTCAGTTAAGAAGCGTCGGCGAAATACTACACCGCTGAGAAAAAGTAAGTTTAATTATTAACAAAACGTTATGGGGTACCGTTTATAATAAGAAGGACCTCGGGACGCTGGCGGCCTTGGCACTGCAATCCGTTATTTTACTGTCTAATCTCCGTGACACTACTCAAATAAACTATTATGTAATATAGGCCTACTTACATGCGTACTTTGATAAAATCCTATTGTTCTCAGTGCCTCTTACCTAAAAAAAAATAAACACACAATTAGAACGATCTCTACAAATTATTTATGTAATACAGATTTAAATTATTACTCTAAACATAATTATAACAAAATTATAAAACCAAAATGTTACTATCCTACTTCGTATAAATATTATAACTACTAATCGCGTACTGTAGAAGATACAGATACACATACATATATAAATACATTCATTCTTATGCCACGTATGACAATTTTTACGGAAATTCAGGTTTTGAATGTATCTTGACATGTTTTTAACATTCTATCCAATTACTTTAATATTCTGTATCACAAAAATGCATTGTATGTTATGCACAGTCAATTGTAATTACGTATCAGAATTAAGAATTTTAGCATTACTGAGTTCTAATATTCTAATACCACGTATGATTTAAAAACACAGCAATTATACAGTACAATCATAAATAAACCCTAAAAATTTGAAACATTCGCGGTTGGATTACAACTGTTTTTAGTGTTTTTATCCAGCAGGCTGCTGGATATTTATAATTTTTTTCAAATTTTTGGGGCTCTGAGGGCCCAAAATTTGAAATTTTCAGAACTAAACGCAGATGTTAGTTATAATTCTATTTAAAATTAGATGCCCCCACATGAAATTTTGATATTTTTCACAATTTTGACCCCTTCCTACAGTTTCATCTCACTCCCTAATTTTGGTGGGATCAATCTAAAAAACAATAGGGTTCTGTAGGGTATACGTATGGACACGTATGCCACGTTTTACGGAAATCGGCTGATACGTTCAAAAGTTATCGTGAAACATATCTCAAAGACACACACACACACAAAAATGCCAAACGGTCGAGTTAAATCTGAGAACTCGCTTCGCTCTTCAATAAAATGTTATCAGCAATCTTTCAAATTATTATGTTTAAGAAACCGTAGTTCTAGCTATTACATATGATTTACATGTAAGACATATTTTAAACACGCCTATTATATCCGAATACGATTTATTCACGGTTAGAAAGAATATGGTCTTGTATACAAGAGAGAAACATTCATCAGGCAGAACAAATTTTCCAGCCTGAAAAACATTACTAAAAGGAGCAGTGGCGGATTCAGCAAGCCATTTGGATGGGGGGGGGGATTTGACTTGGGGTTGGACATGAACAGTTGGACCATTCTTTAATACAGTGTGTTATTATTAACACGATAACTTTATTACCGTACAAGTACAATATCATATCTGTGTTTGTCAGTTCATTGTTTTTTTAACAATATTCATTTACAGTTTAAAATGCATACTACTCATTTAAGTTATGTATCAATCAACAATTAATATGGTGGTAAGGGGCAGATACAATATAAAGTAATTTTAGAGAAAAACTATGAACATACATACCGTGATATGAATTTTATATCATATTTACAATCACAAAAACATTCTACAATCACAAGACGACGAAAAAATTTCTTTTGAACTGACCATTTGGGTGGGAGGGAATTCCCCCCCCCCCCATGGATCCGCCGCCTGAAAAGGCGTACCTAAATAATTAAATTAATAATTAATATTTAACTTTTTAATTAAACAACAGCTTGGACATTTCAACACAATACGCACACGCGCACACAATTTACGCATTCGTAACTGTCCATTCCAAATCCGGCCAACGTATTAATTACGTTTGTTTGATAACGGCTATTGTTCGATAACACGAAAACCCACGGTCGGTGACGGAAACTTATTTTAAACAGGCCGCGAGGCCTTCTTCAAGATAATTATAAAATTTTTACGAAACAAGGAGGAAAAGAGTTAAACTGACCGCATAAAAAAACGAAGTATACATTAAACAAACATCCGTCGGCGTGTCGTAATTTGATTTCCATCAACGATCCGCTGAAGGTCGTTCTCTGTAACCGCGTGAATCACTCGGAAAATATTTTTATAACCTCCATTCATGCGATCAGATTCTGTTTACGCGGGGGACTGGGGGGGGACGCCTGTAGCCGACTCATTTACACACAATTGACGCGCTTTACACGCACCGTTTCGCAAATAGCTCCAAGTGTGGATCCCATACGGTCAGGTCCTTGAATCGAATCCAGCTCGTACGAATTTGTTTCATGCGTCGTATAGCGGTTGTCACCGTTAAGAGCTCTCAAGGTAACGTCTCCTCGTTTGGTGAACGAGCGCGTCATACTTGGGTAGTACGTCAGCTTACGTTGTCCACAACCACTGTAAAAAATCATTATTGAATCCTCGCAAATAGTAGTATACCATTATTATTATAAATAATGTGTATGTACCGGGCTGTTGGGCCATTTTGTTTTGCCAACATAGCTTACAAAAGTGTTAAAGACGGTACAAAATTTGAGACGGCTATTGACAGACTAATTCTGTCAAATCATTAATGACAACGAGTTCGTATTTTGAGTACAATACCTCGTAATTTGGTGTCCCACATAGACTTCTAAGGTTTTGCCAACATTCCGACTTCCATTTGTGGCCCGTGGTACCGATAAACGTAAAATATATTTAGTCTAAACACAACATTCAGAGTTGGATTAAGTTCCCTTTAGTTGGATTTTTACAATTTTTTAATAATTATGGTACATTTTTTGGGCTCTGGTGTACCAAATATTTTTTTAAATTCTAAATCTGAATACGATATTCTGATTGTGGATAAAATTATGTGTAAATCGACACGCCGCATGGAGTTTATTTATTTATTTTTTTATTTTTGCCCTCCCTATTTTGCTCTTGCTCTCAGTGACGTATCAGAATTTGGCCTTGGGGGGGGGGGGGGTCGAGTCGCGTTCATACAAAAGAAAAAATAAATAAGAATAATCAATCTTTAAAGTGGTTGAAGAACTTGTAATAATATCCTGAAATCAATCCCATAAAAATAAACGGTAATAACACAATAAAAATATGCGTTACTGAAACACTGTTTACAAGATACCGTACTTATTGACTGAATTGATTTCCTATACTTCATATTTCAAACGTATACGCATATGCTGTGTAATAAACCTGGTTGTATATTTAAAAACGATTTATTACTATGTTAGCGGAGACAGTTGGAAAAAATAATAATACAGTAGCCTAAAATTTAAGACATTAATCAAATTCGTTAACTTTCTCGACTCTCTGGGGGATCCCGTTTCGTTCCCACCCCCCCGTAAATACGCCCCCGTTTGCTCTTCTTTTGGCGGGGGGGGGGGTGAATATGAAAAACAATAGAGCTCTGTGGGCTAAAGGTATGGATATTGTAACGATATATAATAAAGGAGACGAGATATTATAGGATGACGAGTTATTATTTCCCACTCTTGGGTTCGAATTTGTATCAATTAAAATAAAGGATACGAGATATTATGTCACGTAGGGTGCGGCAAATTATAATAAATAAATAAAATGAGACGTTGTTTAAGCTCCATTCTGGATCGTCAATTTGTAACAAATAAATATGTTGAACGATAAATTATTATGCTACTGTTGTATTCTGCCGCTCGCTTCCACTATGCATCCAGTCCCAATGACGTCACTCGGAGTTGCCAACAGTCGCTTCGTCCGCTGTGCTATGTTATCGTAATTCTTAATTGAAACAGTAATAATAATGCAAAGATAACACCAAACAGATATCTTCCTTTTATCAATCTTTATTCAAATGAAGTATTGATTAATTACTTCTCGTTTTTCTTTACTGTAATTACAAATTATGCGTCTTTATTCATAAGTTGGTAGTAGCTAAAATATTATGCTGGAGTCGACGATCAAAAGAATGATGCACTTTGTTTTTATTTCAATTAAATAAATAATCTCAGGGCGTATTCGGTTCGGAAATTATGGTTAAACAAATAATACAACTCTTAAAATCAAAATACAAACTTTACAATATACGGATATAAAAAAGGTTTTGATGTTATAGTGCAAACTAATAGTCGTGCTTGTGTTACTCACAATTATAGGTTATGAACAGTTTCCGATATTTACTAGTTGTCGTTCAAATTTTGGTATTCAGAAAAGGTGTAATTCAATTTATGTTATATTCAAGTGTTCTTTAGTGTTGGTGTAAATTATAGTGTATGTAGTTTTATTTATTGTTTAATTCCTAAATAGTTCGTGTACTAAGTGTAGGTGTTGTCACATAAGATTATAAATTGTTCAAATTCACCCAGATCCTCTTCTTTTATTCGTCCAGGACGAAGATAACGTACAAATCTTCTTTACTTCTTCTCCCCGGATCTAAATTCTTCTGAATTAATTTCTGGTGGTCCTTGTGTTATTATAATACTCTTCATTGACTGTACCAATTCGTTTTACAAAGTCTGGTATGTGTTTTCACTATTTAAAATATAATTATTTGAGACGTTTTAATAACGCGTCTGTCTTCAATGACGGTTGTTAAAGAAGTACCTATTTTATTTATCTGAATTTTCGGTTGCTAAGGTAAAACTTGAAATCTGGTTGGTTGATTCAGATATACATTGTCATACAAATTCAGTATTTCAATGTCTGAATTTGGTCAAAAACTTTTAAATTAGTATAACTTGTTTGTACTGATTGGGAATTTAAAACTAATAGCATCATTATTTTGGTCTTAACATTTGTGACATATAGACACCAAACATGCCTATTTTTGCTTAAGAAATACTGATGTTACATTTTTTGCTATCTGAATTTTTCTTAAATAACTTAAAACTGATTATTTCGATTCCATATTTGTTGTGTATACTACTAATTATAAACCTATCCATATTACAACATTTGTTTTATAAAATTCTAAATGTATTTCCTAAAATTTACAAAATTCCAAAGTTTTTATAGGCCTAGGTATTGACATGTTAAATTTCTATTTTCTGTTATTGTAACACCTATTAACTATGCAACTACCATCAAAACTACTCCCTATAACTCTATTAGTATTATTATTTAAAAATATAACAATAATTATTACTGTAACATTATAAAAAAACATAATTCACATTTTGTGATTAAACAATTTGTATATGTCTGGTTACATACATCCTGCATAAGGCATATCATACACTCATTACTTAATAATAAAACTATAAATAACATCAACACAACTTAATCTTATTTTTAAAACAAAAAAGGAAAGTTTAATCATTTAATAATGATTTATAATTTCTATACTTTTCTCATGCAGTTCAGCCATTGCTGTACTAGGTACTTTTACCATTTTTTTTTTATATTTTAGAATTATTATGTGATTATACATTATTTATTTAATAACATTATGTCCACTATTATTCACACTATTAGTTGTATGTTTCCATGTATCTATATGATTGTTTTCTTGTATTATTCCATTATATCATTTAGTTAACAATTTACTAATATATTATTTTACATTATATTGTATATTTGGGCCTATTATCCCTCAATTTGTATTTTGATTATTTTTATATTTTGATACAGTTAATAAAACAATTTGTTTACTTATAGTAATTGTACATAATGCTGTCTGTCTTTATAAGTATTATTATTGTCATCTGGGTATTTTACATCACTTTACCTAAACATTAATTTGGGTACGGTCAGTTATAGTCCAAGTCAGTGTAAAGTAGTTATTTGTTCTTCTTCACTATCATTTTTAAAAGATATTATTCTTCTTGTTAAGTTTCTTATCCATGATCTTCATTAAATCTGGTACGATATCAAGCTATGCCAAATGTAATGTTACAATATGCATATGGACATGCATAAAGGTATGGGGATCGATCTGAAAAACAATAGGTCTGTGTGGGCTAAAGATATGGACATGGACGCTAAGTTCTATGAAAATCAGTTGATGCATTTAAAGGTTATCGTGAGCCACATCTCAGCCAGACAGAAAAATGTCAAACGACCGAGCTAAAATTGACAACTTGCTTCGCTGATTAAGTTATCATTAACATCATTTAAGAACACGTATTTGATTGGGCGACACTCTTTTGGAACCCACTGTATTGTTATTCTTCAACAACCAAGACCAACAGTTTAGTGAGCGTGGGCAAACGCTCTTTATTTCTGCAACAAATTTAGCAGTTGTATATTATTACGCTTGGCGCGAATACCTCAGACGGTTACACAACCATGTAAATCAAACGATACGTTACGTAAGCGAAAGGTGAGAAGGTCGAACGATGCAGTGAGATCGATACGCGATATTACTGCCCACCTCTTCTCGATCTGACACACTCTCATGGCGGCCCACTCTGAAGTTCCACCGTCACCGCGTCGTTCAACTTTTGTTTTCTTCGTCTCCCGTGTGTCAGCAGTAAAAACTGCATAACCTAACCTAACCTAACCTAGTTCTGACGCTTTCACGGTCGGCGTCGTAATTAACATCCGCGCTATTGCGCCGTGGTCTACTATAGGCCTAATTGTCTGCTGATGGATGTTGTTATCAGACGTTTCGCCCTCACCTCTGGAAGCCATCTTCAGTGAAACACGCTGTTAACTACAACTGGCACGGTATTCGTCACAGGTAATCACAGTACTGTGGCAAAGACTGAACAGTACTGTCCGTCAGCCTTTAAAGGCACTACACAAGCCAAATACCCAAAGCAACTACACAAGGCCTATATAAAGGGACAAGAATAGTTGTTAAAAATAATTGTAGGACGTCTCAACAAATATTGTCAATCAAGGCGTTAGACAAGGGTGCAGTATATGGCAGGGTTGTTGCAATTTAACCCGACCCAATAAAGCCCACCCGGGTTTTTTTAAAAATACTCAGCCAATAAAACCCACATAAAAAACCCACGTTGTAATGTGAAATCTTTAAGTTCAAATAAATGGTAAAAACACCGAGTTATGTTATTTCAGTTTTTGACTGAAAAACAAGGTAACATAGGGAATTAAAGACAAGGACACTTCAGGTTCAGTTCTATTTAACGTAATTTATTTATTTCAGTTTATAATTATTTTTATGGTAACTGTTATTTATAATATTAAACTGATAGTTACAAGAGTAGTGTAAACAAGCACTATTTAATTTAATAATAGGTTTCAGATAATTTTTGTTCTATGAAAAAATGTTTACATGTATTTAAATATTTATTGATATAATCCACAACCATCCATAATCACAAACTAACAAGTTTCATGTTTCATGTAAATTAAACGGGAATAACTTTGTTGTTCAATGTAGGACAAAACAATTTATTTTTTACTTGTAATTGCAAAAGAACACAATGTAATGCACGCCCACACGCACGCACGCACGCACGCACGCACACACACACACACACACACACACACACACACACACACACAAAATTACACTGCAAAAAACTCAATATAAAATAGAACTGGATACATTAAAAAACCCAATTAAACCCACAAAAAAAAACACAAAAAACCCACCCGGGTTGGGTTTTTTTTTTTTTAAACCCGGGTTTTTCACAACCCTGAGTATATCACATACTCGTTTTAACATTTATATTGTCGATCTAGTAAGGAAATGGAAACATCTTCCTGGTATTAAGATATCACTGGACAGATATTTGAATGTGCTGTTGTTTGCTGTTGACTTGCTTCTAGTTCAAAATACAGAATCTGCTTTACAAAAATCTGTTTTTAAGCTTCATCAGATTTGCAAACAATAAAATATGATAATCTCCACTATAAAAACAAAGGTAATTGCTTTTCCAAATAAGAAATGAACCAATAAGAGCCAAGTAACAAATAAGAATAAAAATAATGATTATCGAATTCTAGAACAGGTGAGCCATTTTAATTATTTGGGAAAAAGATATTAGCTATGATATAGGAATTATGATATTGATGTTAAATTAGGTAAGTTCTAGACGATGTGTGAGACAACCAACCGTATTCTTAGAACCAAGGTACCTCAAGATACAAAAGATCTACAAAGTTATGGAAGTTCCTGTATTGTCCTATGTGTAAATTATGGACAACAACCAAGAAACAAGACAGTAAAATACAGTCCTCGGAAGTGACGTCCTTAAGAGGAGTTAAAAGGTGTTCTAAACTGACCGTACAAAGAATGAGGCCATACAAGAGAAGTTACAAGTTTTTATCTTCTACGAAAAATTAAAAGATTACAAACAACGGTGGAAAGAGCGCTTAGAAAGAACGTCAGATTCCCGGCTGACCCAACAAATATGGAAATACAAACCTATAGGACACAGGTGTGTGGGCAGACCCGAGACATGGCGGAACAAGCACCACCTAACTATGCCGTGTTGTGAAGACGATGATGATTATGATGGGAAACAAACTGAGACCTGATAGTCCTCCTCAGGGGGACATTGCCTTATGGTGGCGAGGAGCAGGCATTGTCCAAGCAGGCGAGGAGATTTCGTGCTCTAATGAGACTGAGGGCTATGACTGTATTAGCCTAACTACTGGTAGGCCATCTCTTCTCGGATAGTACTCAGCCGAGGATGCAGACGAAGCATATCCCGAGATGACCCTCTTTTATGATTCACGTCCTTCACCACCCTTACACCCATAAATCTGTCCTTCTTACACCTTCATTGTGGACGCAATAGTTGGCAACCCTAATAAAATAACGTAATTGGATGAAGTTAGTTACGTTATTGCGACAATTTTTGCTCGTATGGGATCAGACCCATGAAAATCCATATCTCTTGGTCTTCCATGTGGACATCTGTCATCCGAATTCTTGCAGTTCCAAGTCAACGAGTGTCTAATATACCTAAGAGAAACTGGTCGTATCAAACGATACAAAAAAAAATAAGAATGCCGATGTAACAGATTTTCAACGTATTCGGAGAAATGACAAAACGTGAACGTAGGCGAAAGACAGACAACGACGATGCGCAGAGCCATGACGATGACGGCCGGCAGAAAGCGACGGTGACTCCGCCACGCGCACTGACCTGAAGCCCGAAGCTTTCTGCCAAGGTCAACCGCTTACTTCCGACCCAGACTTGAATATTACGCCTCTCCGCGCCTTGCCGTGCTCCAAATCATACACATATCCACAACACTCAGTTACACGAATCACACGTTTGTTCTTTTTTTTATTTCTTAAACTTTTACAGTTTCTAAAAACCTAATAGAACCGCGATGCACAAGTGGGCGCCTACGCCTACGCAACTGTCAGCCACCATCGCGAGCTGTCACATCAAAGAAACCTTGTTGACTTCTTTATCGCCTTTTAAATCACGGAACGTCTGTCTACAGGTCAGCTCGACGGTTACCTGTGATAATGATATTCCAATCGATTTTATTTCTTCTTCTTATCTGGGGTTACAGCCTTTGGCGGGCTTTAGCCTCCTCAACAATACTCCTCCATGCTTCCCTGTTCTCCGCCCTTCCTCACCACCCTCTAATTCCCAAGCTAGCAAGATCTTCTGTTACGCCATCCAACCATCTCATCCTTGGTCTTCTTCTACGTCTAGTAGTATATATCTTCCCTCCAGCATTCTTTCCTCAGACGTTCATTTCACACATGTCCCACCTAACGCAACCTCTGTGATTTGATGGATTTCACTCTGTCTTTTCCATGTATGAGACCTTGTAGTTCGTTGTTGTTGCGTATTATCCAACTGCCTTCTTCTCTTACTGAGCAAAAAATTTTACGCAATATTTTGCGCTCAAACAATTTTAAAGCAGTTTTGTCATTCTCTGTTAAAGTCGACAACTCAAGGTCCACATGTAACGACTGGTCGTACCAGAGAATAATATACTTTGAGTTTTATACGTCTTGTAACAGGATTGTTTTTAAAGATGTTAATATTTGCAAAGTAGGCTCTTATTTCCTGCTTGTATCCTTTATGCAATCGATTTTTTTACAACCTAATAAAAACAATATGTGGCATAACCTCGAAAATAAAAAAACGCGCGCGCAATACATATTTCCACACTACGTTGTGTATACACCAGTCAACAAACTGTATTTGGAAAAAGTCCAACCGGATGTCACATTAACAGGAATTTTAACACACATCCGATTATTTGGAATTTTTAGCGTTTACCGATTACACTACAAACTGATACTTTAATAAATCAAAATAGTAGGGTAATAGGAATTTTCGTAATTTTGCTGATAATTAAAAATGTCTAATAATTAACCAATAATAAATGTATTTCGTTCAAAATAGTGGGCGAGTTTTCCAGCTCAGGGAGTTTTGCAACACAACGACATCATAAGTGTTATAAATGATCGTCGTCGTCACTTCACGGTGTAGGCTTAAGTAGTCTGTTCCGTCTTGACTGCAGCCATCTCTTCCAAGGCCTAACCACACATCTCTGCAAACTGGTTTGTAGTCTACACCGCGCTTTACTAAGTCTCTGGTGGTCCATTCTGTAGTCGCGCTCCATCCACTGCTGCTTTCGTTCTTCTATCTCATCAATGATGGAGAATATACCCTGTTCGGCCCTTATACGTTCATTACGCATTCGATCCCTTAGACGGTAACCACTCACGTGCCTTTAAAAATTCATTTCAGCGGCTTGTATATGCTGCTTTTCTTTCTCAGTTATCGTCCATGTTACAATAGCATATATTTAAGAAAAGGTATAGCCATTCCTTTATAGAACTTCATTTTAGTATCAGCCCTTGTTTTGTTTCTCAGCGTTCGTTGTATTGTACCACACATTATCCGATACTTACTTTTTTATTCTTTATCATCATCATGTTCATAACTTATATCACAACCACGAAAAGCAAAGTGCGATACCTGCTCTAAAATCGTATCCCCAACAACTATTTTGGAACGGACTGGGAATTTCCACTTAAAAGACATAACATTCGGTTTACTTTGATATATTTTATTGTGGACTATCAGCTGGTCATCAGCGAGTAACAGAGTATTTATTCATGTGGTGGCAAGGACGTACGTTTATCACTGGATTGACTTCAACTTTCCCTTGTCTGATCATATCATCCAAGTATATATTAAACAATGTAGCTAAAAGACTCCACCCTTGTCTGACACCTCTATTAACCGCCACTGGGTCAGTCTTCCCTCTCCCAGTACGTATCACAATATTCGTGACGTCATATAAGTTGCTGATCACTCTAATTAAATGTAGAGGATAGCCACTTCCTAATTATATATCCATAATAGCTATGGAAAATCTATAAATGATCGCTTGCAAGAAATATTAGTGAACATTTATTTTGGCTCTATAAAGTTAAAGTTAGCTCTTTTATACTGTTGGTATAGCTTTTAGGTATAAACACCCTTTTGGTGACACTACTGAAACTACACAGTCCACAGAATATAGTAATCTTGCCAGCACTGCGCTCAACCCATTTAGGCTAAGTGAGAACAAAGTTCGGTCGGACGTCGTGAAAGTCTATCAATTCCGAGACAGACAGTCCACTGGTGCCGTCCAACGGACTGAAAATGCCTTCGCTATCGGTAATAGTCGGCAATGACAACCTGAGCTCTGGCAGCCACAAAACTTGTAAAACCGTGTTTTTTTCTGTTTCTGCGTAAACTACAGGTCAAGACTAGGTGCGGACGCAAAAAATTCGCAAACACTTTTTTGCAAAAACCCAATTATGGGATCCAAACAATGTAAACGCGTTTTTTATTTCATTTTCTACGTGGAATCCACGCATAATGTAGCTGCGTACGCGGTAAATGAGGGAGTTTCTTGACGTAAATAAGGTACAAATTACTTACCGATACGTTATTGACGATATTTAGCGATAAGTTGTTAGGTTAACATGCAAACTAACCCGATAACTAACCTTTCTCGCTTTGTTGCCATGTATTTTTACGTAAAAAAAAAAAAAACCTCGAAGTAAGGCGGGGTAGTCCAAGGGCCACGCCTTGCCTGTTAATACATGTGTCCATTACTGCAGCAGAATTTACTGTTTTTCACTAATACTCGTTTTTTGTGCATATTACTGGAAAAGCAACCGACTGGAAGTAACGCAGGGTAGCTCAAGGGCCGCCCCTAGCCTATTACTATACGTCTCCCTTTCCACGAACTTGCTAATACTCTGTTTTTGTGCAGATTTGCTGGAAAACCAACCAATTCGAAGCATCATTGTGTTTCAGTGCTGTATGACTAAGTAATTCTGTGGCTTGGTGCAAAAATCACCAGTGTTATAAAACAGTGTTCTGAGAAAACGGAGTTTTAAAATTTATCAGTTTTTTCTGACTAATATTATGGTGTCATGGTCAAGATCATGTTTATACTTAGATAAATATTTACATTCATATGTAAGAGCATGCACCATGTAAGTTTAATTGTGAAAAATATCTTTTAGTTTCTAAAATAAATGTGACATTGGTGGATCTGAATTCAAAAAACTGTTCCTGACCAATCACTGATAGGCCTACTATTAACTCGTAAGAAATTACAGATTGACATTGGTGGTTTTTACACATGAAAATACATACCTCCAGGAGTGTAAAGAGCCACTAATGTCATTTTTTGTTTCAGTAAAGAGCCTAAAAGTGACATTGGTGGTTCTTGCAACAAGCCACAGAATTATACATTTTTTTCGCAAATTGAAAATAAAAAGCGTCCGCACCTAAACGCGGTTTTTGCAAGTTATGTGGGTGTCAGAGCTCAGCCGACTATTACCACACAATCGGTTATTTTTACTCAATATTAACTTTGCGCATAATTGAAAACTACTAATTAAAAGTAGTAATGCTAAAATATTATGGCTGTTTCTTCTTACCCATTTTATTTTTCAGCGAGTAATTAATTCTGGACACAATCACATTTTATGTGATCACACTCTTCAGCAAAGAATCTTCTGAAGCCACGACAAACTCGGACTTCAATGCGTACGCTGAAAACATGCAAAACCAAATCTAGACAGACGCTGACACGCGAATATCGCTTTTCCAGTATCATCCAATAAGGACACGTATGGCTTCAACCCCCCCCCCCCCAAAGTCGGTGTACAGTTGCTAACAGAAGCCATGGTCACCACAGACCCTTGCGCTCTCCACATTTGTAATAGAATTATTTTACTTACGCAGCCTTTGTCGCAGAAGCACCGCGTTCTTTCACACATGCGCGCGCGAACACAGACCGTACAGTTACATAACAAACAGATCGATAAATCCGTCTGGTGAACGACTCGATGCAAAAGTTTCGCAGTGAAGTCGCGAAAGTTTGAAACAAGCAGCGGTTTCTTCACACAGTTACGTTTCCGTTTCTCCCAACAAACATATCGCCTAGTGAAGATATGACATTATTTTAAAAATATTTTAGACGCTAGCCAACAGCTCAGCGATACTGACACAATGTCCATACGATTTATCGACAACTACGTCTATCACGAGTTCTAAGTCCACTCCTATCCCCGAGGAAAAATAATGCGATCGTTAAAGGAAGGGCTATTAGTTGTGCCTGTACTGTAACGAAACCTTTGATATTTACCGCTTTGTTAGGTTTAAAGGATAGAATTATGACAGACAGGTATTTGGTAGAACCTGTGAATGAGTTTGTGTTAAGTCTTCTAGGTTTATAGTCGGAATTACTCAGTGGATTTTTCTCGCCCCAAAGTACTACTACTACTACTACCACTACTAATTCCTGTCGCTCTGTGCAGAGCATAGAGCCTCGACAAAGGTACGCCAACGGACTCTATTTTCGGTGAGGACTCTGAGCTCTCCAAAGTACTACCCCTGCTTTTCTGCTTACATCTTGACAATTCTCCTCCACGAGATTCTTGGTCTTCCTCGTCTTCTTCTTCCCTGAGAGTTCCAAAAGAGGGCTCGTCGCTCAATTACATTTTGGTTCTTCCGCAAGGTATGCCCAATACCTCCATTTTCTCCTTTTGACCTGGGTGGCAATGGGTTCCTCGTTTGTCCTCTTCCAGAGATCATCATTTAAAACAATGTTTGGTCAGAAAATCTGAAGTATTTTCCTCAGGCACCTACTGACGAAGACCTTGGTACACGCTTGGTAATTTCCATTGTGCCTTTCCAAGTCTCGCTCCCATACAACAAAACTTTGGTGTATGAAGACCATACAACAAAGCTTTGACATTGGTCTTGAAGATGCGAAGCTTTGTTGCAGTTGGTATTTCTCCTGATTTCCAAACTGGGTAGAGTTGTATAAAGGCCGCATTAGCTTTGCGAATTCTTGTTTTAGCATCTGCAACTGCTCCTCCTTCTTTTTTAATCACACTACCAAGGTACGTGAACTCTGCTATTTATTCTATGTTTTCTCCTTGGACCTTCAGTACCTTGTGATCTGTTGTGTCAATTTTCATTGGTTTTGTTTTTGAAGCGTTTATCCTGAGTCCATCCAGCCACTGTGGTCTTTTTTATCGAGATATTTCAGTTTCCCTTCCACACCATTGTATGTCTGCGAGAGCAAGCACATATCGCCTGCGAAATCAAGATTTTGCTTAAAATCAAATCAAAATCAAAGTAACTGATGTGAAAATCGTAAAGCTCCAGTAAGGACGAGCTTTGGCTGATCCAAATCGATAGAGATGATCAGCTGCGTCAAAACGTAAACGAAGTGTACAAAACTGCTAGGTACTGATACCTAGAAATACGACGTTGGTTGTTCAGTGATCAGTAATTGTAACGTAACTAACGCGACTTAACGTAGCACCAGAAATATTAGTCTGTACGCTATCTGTACGTTAAGTCCTTAGGCCAGAGTTAATAACAATGCGTCAGCTACACGCCCATACACAACAGTCATCTGCCTATAGAGTTTGCTCTCCGCAGAACTAGCTGATTCGAGGCTAACTTGCACAGGCTACAAAAATTTAATATGAACCGTTAATTCCGCACATCGAAATCAACCTATACATTTAATGTTCAAAAGGAGGCGAAACGATTAAATGCCTTATACGAAGGCGTAAGAGTTTTTTAGAGCCAGAATGATCACAAAAACCGTAGGCTATCACGGCCGGAGTCATTGATTAAAGAATTTACATCCGGGCAGTTCGGCCGTGGTTGATTGCTTTGTTCTGGCATTGTCTAAACGCTTCGGCCGTCCACCGGAGACCTTCTTCAGTATTTTTACCTCGGTTAGGGGTACATTCGGCACTCCACCAATTTGTCGAAAATTTTATAAAATTTTTCTACCGAAGAAGGCCTTGTGTATGACGTCATATAAACCGTATAAGAAACAGAAATAGGCCCCTTTTTCTTTCAAAACATCCCATGTTTAGGGAGGAAACAATACCAAAATGTTATTACTCGTTTTGTTTGTTTGATTTTTGTTAACTTTCAATATAATTAAACCTTTCGCCTTCATACGGCATATAAGACAGGTCTATTGCGTACCGAAAATCACCTTCTCCATACTTGCTGGTAGCCGGATTGATGGCACACTTCCATTCTGGACTCCACTTAGTGACTTATTTGATTGCTGGCACGAACGACTTCCTATGTGTCACATCCCCATTGTCTGCTTAATGACAAGCGACAACTACACGTCAATGACGAGTGGTACTGAAGAGTAACAAGAATATACACTTACGGGCGGCCGTGGTGTGTACCGAGTAACGGATGTTACTTGTCGGATGCTCACATAATGATAACTACCAATGTCAGATGACTTTTGTAACGCAACTTTGTGTTGGCGAGCGTGCTTAGGAAGAATGGACGATCTTCAGTTCAAATGGGAGAACTCGGTGTTGAATTTGTTGAGAGCATCGAATTGATTAACTGCTCGACATAGGGTCGAAAAAGTTGACGAATTATGTTAATTCCTTAGTTTTTAGGTGTTTTACTATTTTTTCAGATTTGAACTCTAATATAGTAGTAACTCTTTTTTAAATACACAAACAGGTTTATTACACAGCATTTGTGTGTACGTTTGAAATATGAAATAGCTTATAGGAAAATCAATGCAGACAATAAGTATACTGTAAACAATGATTCAGTAACGCGTATTTTTTTGGTGTTATTACCATTGACTTTAGTAGGTCTGATTTCAGAATGTTTTCACATGTTTTTCAGCCCCTTTAAAGATAGTAATGTTGGTTAGTCTTAACTTGATTTTCCTTTGCATGAAACCGAGTTGATCGGACCCGCAAATTCTAGATAGCCTACGTCACTGCTGCTAGGCTATCTAGTTAAACATTTTCTATTTCATTGATCAGTTAAATATTTTCCATTATTTCATTCCTAGTCCTTGCAATTTCTACTTGCACACTGCGTTCATTTCTGTTTTAAATACTATCACTTCCATGTGTGATTTAATGACGCCTAAATATTAAAGTAATTAAATTTACGATTTTGCTATTTACCCTTAATTTAAAATTCAAAGAAAAATCCTATACGTGTTTCGTTAATTATTATTAAAAAAATAAATATCCCGCTCGCTAGCTACACCGATGCTCAGCTGCCAGCAGCAGCATTCATGTGAAGGTTACCAACATTTTGAACAAGGCTGAATCACGCTCACACAAGGAATCTCGTACTACAGCACGATTTCGTTGGGTCACAGATTCGAGAACCCCCTCCCACGTACGAAGTGGCTGAGTAATATCCCGGCGTCTTTTGTCTCGACGATATTTAGGATTACTTTATCGCGCAAAAGCCTAGCAAAACGAAGCAGCTGTGTACACGCGCGAACACCGAGTCGGCGGCCTCTAAACGCTATAGACTGCCTATTGCATACTTCCTGGTGTCTTTGAGTTAAGCAGTCTACACGTACGCTTTATTTATTAATATTGTAATGGCAGTACAAAATGCTGTTTACTCTTCTTCCTCGGTCGCTTCTGTTAACCAGATTTATACGTAAGGCTACATTTACAGCTTCCTCATTTAATCCATTATCAGACGGCATCAGAGCAACTGTTATCTGTCGTAATTACGTTTTTACATCCAATCAGTGTAGTTACGTTCTTGACACTTTTTCCCATAGAATTAAACAACGGCTATACCGACAGCAGAATGGCAACGAGACGACGGGTCGGCTCTATTGAACAGTGGCGTAAAAGAAAAACAAGTCAAGACGAATCAACATTACTTTTAATGATAATTAAAATTAATTAATCAACCTTTATGATACTGTCTTAAAAGTGTGATTGAAAAACGGTGATAACAACCTGAAATAAATCCCACTACAGTAAACGGTAATAACACAATAAAAATACGCGTTACTGAAAGACTGTTTAGAAGATGCTTATTGACTGAACTGATTTTTTTATATTTCATATTTCAAACGTATACGCAAATCCTGTGTCATAAACCTGTTTGTATATTCAAAAAGGGGCTATTACTATATTAGCATATACAGTGAAAAAATTAGTAATAAAATAGCCTAAAAATTACGAGATTAACAACATTCGTCAACTTTTTTCGACCCTCTGAGGGGTCCGGTCCCCCCCCCGGAAATACGCCCCTACTATTTTGATGGTACCGCATCAACTTGGACTCAAAAACGGTAATCTCATATTACTAGTACGGTGGAATCTCATTGGTGTTAAGAGGAAGTGTCGGTAAGTGCCGCGCAATTATGAAAACATTATTACATCAAAGGCTTCCGACTGACATCATTTTGCCCAAGACAGGATTAAGGTAATACGACGATACGGTAAAGGCTATTTAAACATATTGACATGTCCCAACTACTCTCAAATCGTCATATTCGCTTCTTTCATTCCGCACATATCTCCTGTTTTTAATGCCCACGATACGCGAAGCAAAAGCGAACATACTGTACATAGACAGGCGATTATTTGTTATTTTACCTCTTACCTCCCAAAACTACAAACGTTCTCAGTATTCTACACAAATTCTCATAATACATAACACTGCCATTCGATATCTCTGTTTTCATCACAGAAATATGTTTATGCGCGTACGTGTGTAGTTAAATTTTGAAACCATAGTTTCTTACAGCTGTGTCACGATCATCATAAAAATAATTATTTTCTGTTCATCAGACATTGAAATTAATTAGGAATGATCGACCTGACACTGTCCTACTCCTAAATCGATAAAATGTTGGGATATCTAAATCGATTAATCTTTTCCACTTTCAATCTCCGATGACGATCTCTGAGCGCTGATGATTATAATGGATGCAACGAGAGTTAGGAATTAAACAATTTTATACTTGCAATAAAAACAAAAATAATGCGCGCGCGCGCGCACACACACACACACACACACACACAACATTGGTAAAATTTCTTTCATTTACAAATGAATTTATTCATTTAAAAGTACTGTCAAGACGTTTTATATTCCTTGAGAAACGTCTGTAGCATTACGTTGTTGTCTCGTCATAACAGCCACATCCATACACTATGATTTTTTTTATGCTCTGATTGGTTACGCTGTGAGTAGGTAGTATTGGGCCTATGCTGGTTACGGTATTGATACTGCGTTTCGTGGGAATTTATGTTTTATTTCTGAACCAGATATTTTATGATTCTGTTCCTTAAAGACATGTTTTTTCTCACACGTATGAGAACTCGTTTTCTCAGTTTTGGCCTTAGAGAATTACAGATGTACAGAAGTATTCGTTTTCTCAGAATACGACAGATATTAACGTAGAGAAGTTATGCGTGAGAAACCTCAAAGGAGCCGTGAAATAATATCTCGGCCTTCACGTCCATAAGTCAGTGCTATGTACTGGACAAATAGTCCATAAACAGTCGAGCTAAGGATTCTGACGCTGTAATCCACAGCTTTATAGACTGAAAATATTCACCATCAGTTACGAAATATTTTATACGGTTTTAGTTTTATATTTAGTTCTCAGTTACTAAATATACGTTGTTAGTTCCGGGTATTTTCAAAACGGTTGGTTTTCAACACGAGACCGTCGATAAGTGACCATCGTGTTCTTGGACTACCCAAGAGAAACGTTTACGAAGAAACTAAATACGACGTGAAACCGGCAGATCTACAGATCCGCGGCTAGATCACGTCGCACGATTGGTCACGGAAAACTATTTGAAAGTGGAAATTCCTTGCAAAAAAATGAAATAGAAAGCGAACGGCCGCTATTTATTGTAGTTCGGTAGGTCCAGTATTATAATCCTGTTCTCGATGGATCTATTGTTACAAAAACGATAACGTATCATAACCGGAACAATCAGTTTTGTTTGTAATGACAGAAGACGCGAACAATGTTAACAAGAAACACAGGTTTTTAAGCTTAAAAAAAAAATACACTTTCTACTTCTTACTAGTTGAAGTGCTGTGGGATATAGCGAATATAAAAGTCAAGGTTCCGTAGTGATCAGCGTTTTGTCGCCTTTGGAAAATTCTGACGTTACTGTCACAAGTTTTAAAAGGGGCAAAAGTAACGAGAAAACGTGTAAACGTTTTTAAAGGAAATCATTTACAAGTAACATAATGCCACGAACACAGAATCTAACTTGTTTTGACGCAAATTTATTGGTTGACTACTACATTTGTCATTTAGATGGGAAGCTAAGAAGGTATCACGGAGAATGTCACATCATACAGTGGACAATATAGTGGTATTATCAATAGTATTAACAATAAATATCGGAATGGAAAACTATACATAACTTCCATGTTCTAAGATTTATATTTAAAATTATTTACTTGAATTCGGTTCGATAATGTCTAAAAAAATATCCACCACCATCAAATTATTTATAGACATTTTTGTTATTATGCGGTAGTCGTTTAATATAGTTATTTTCGAGTCACTTTATCTATAAAAAATAGGTACTTTATTCTTGTAAAGAAACTGAACTACGCAGATAATCATGCAATATGTTTATATAATTATGTAATTATGTGGTCACAAATTATTTTGCGGCCTGCTGGGCCGTGGTTGCGGATCTTCAGGCATAGATGGTTTAAATTAAAATTAAAAAATATATAATTTTATTGCCTGGCAACAAAATTATTTTATTTTCAACAATTATCATTGTTTGAAAAACGTTAAATGCATTTTTATTTAATATTGTCAAACTCATTAAATCAATACTGAACGTGAAAAAATTACCTCCTCCCCTTTTAACTACTCTTTCCATTTATAGATATTTCATCTACCTTTCTATAGTGGATTATTATGACCTTCTTTTCAGGATACTTTATTTATCAAAATTAACTACTTTACTCTTTTTAAAAATCTAAAATGTTGCAGGTAAACTACCCCTCTTCCTTAACCGATCTTCACCAGAATCAACAGGTCTTGAGTCCTCTACAACTCAACTCAAACACACATGCAAAAAATTATCTGATTCTGTTTGAATTTGCAGCAGTTATCGTTCGCCATAGAAAAAATTCGACACACAGACACTTTACGGAAAATGACTTTTCTTCACGTTCTGAGGGTAGTACAATCAGAATCAGCCCTTATCTCGATCTTGATTTTCTTCGCCATCACCATACTTCCATTTCCTTATGGAACAGGGAAGAAAAACGGTTTGGTACACGTAAATTGAAATACTTCTCACAGGCCAACCAACTTATACTTTTCCTTTTACATAACATTTAATACACATACAGCGTCATTATCCAAAAATGTTTCTTTTTTATTAATA
The DNA here is from genome assembly GCA_034769895.1 of Magicicada septendecula. Lineage (NCBI taxonomy): Eukaryota > Metazoa > Arthropoda > Insecta > Hemiptera > Cicadidae > Magicicada > Magicicada septendecula. The sequence continues at coordinate 102,787,315 of CM068374.1, read as the reverse complement.
CTGTTATAATATTATGACTGACGTTTCATTTATATATCATATGAAGGGTTCAATAAGACTGATAACGTTAATTCTTGTTTTTCAGCCACTTGTATAGTCAAGAAAACATCTATTCTAAAAAAAAATCTTTCTCTCGAGTCAGCTTCAATCACGAGATTCACCTACACGTGAAGGCTACAACATCATTATATTGTTACGACGGTCTCACTGATCGTCGTATGGTGCAGTGGAAACAAAATACGGACACCAATGAAGTCAATAATTACCAACTTTAATTAATAACAAATAAAGTTTGTAATCAACAAGGTACTCTCGCACAGCAATTCAAGTCAAGTTTGTCCACACGCAAAGTAATGTCAAGTAATAAGAGTTCCACACTAATTATAACACAGTAAACACTTTACACTACCACTCGATCCGCACTAAGGAAATCGCTGAACGTAAGTGACTGACAAAGATAATCCCTGCCCCTTATCAAGGTAGCGCAAGTGTTCCAGAATAACTTTCCATCCTTACTGCCGTGTGCCAGTATAATTCGAATTACAAGTGCTCTCCAGAACACTCTGGAAAGTACTTGTGTGCTACGTGAGTGGACGGCCTTGATACAGACAAGGCACGCTGAGCTAGTCGAGAACCGTGTAGAACGGCACTCTCTCCTTTTCGAGAAGCCTCCATAGTTACAATATTAATCCCGGTAGATTTTGGATTTGGAATCTAGGCATTACTTGTTCCATTATCAATAATTGAAACGATTAGCTCAATTAGGGAAATCCTTCAAAAAGCACGAGAAAGGTGGCCAGGCTGTCTGGTGGTGTGGGATTTTCACTAACTTAAAAACCCATTTTTCTCCGCGATCCCCGAAGTCGGGACAGCATTCGCATTACTTCGGCCTGAGGCGTACATGATTAGCTTAACGAGTAACCTACCATATATGACTGGGCCACTTCCTTCTTACTATCACGGGTCGGACGAATACTCTTCGTCTTTCTTACTACGCAGGATGCACTCTATCTACATTGCGACTGCTTCCCAGTTGTCTTTACTCTGAACCATCACTCCAACAATGCTGTCAGGACTGAAAATTTCAATCCTTGAGCTGAGGTTCGGACGGTCATCCTCAAAACATAACCACTCGAAAAAACCTGTCTGTCTGCGATGTGCACTAGCTGCGTTAAAGGGGATCCCACGCTTTCCATCCAGTAGATATACTCATGAAAATATCCATGGCCTAACAGGGACTGAGTGAGAAAAAAGTATTTTATTGATTAACGCAAATTTAAATAATAATCATCATCCTCAAGGTTTAAACAAAGAATGGTTTGTTCCGGTCTCAAATAGGCAAATATTACAGCTGGTCACTCCAGCGCTTCCTCGGACGTCCCACACCTCTCCGTCCCCTGGGCTTATAGTTACATAGTTCTTTGGGGATGAGACAGTCATCCATTCGGGAAAGATGTTCCCACCAACTCAGCCGATACTGGGCGATCCTGTCGAGTATACTCATAATATTCAGTTCCTCCCGTATATCTGTGTCTCTTCTATGGGAGAGTATACCCTGCCACGAGCCTGAGAAATCTCATTTTACCCGCTTGGATGCGACCGGCCTGGCCTTTCGTTAAAGTCCAATTCTCTCAGACCCATAAAGAAGTGTGGGAAGAGCCATCTCCTTGTAAAATTTTAGGCGTGTTCCTTTACTTGCTGACTTAAGGGTTCGCCTGATGGTCCCGCACATAAAGGTGAACTTATGCAACTTATGTACCACGTCGTTGCTTGCATTATAAGACACACTGTAGCCCAGGTATTCAAAACTGCTAACTTGTTCCAGGACAGTACCATCTATAAGAATTTTTGCCCGTACGGGATCAGTTCCACAAAAAGCCATCACCTTGGTTTTAATTGTGGATATCTGCAATCCAGAGTCTTTGCAGATTCCATTTAACAAATGTATACCCATCTGCAATCTGTTTTCAGAGTCCGACAGAATAGCCTGATCATCCGCAAACAAGAAAGTGTCAATTGTACAGTGACCAATCATAAAATGGTCTGGAAGACACATCTGCCAGTTTTGTATGACATCGTCAATATATAAATTAAAAAGAGAAGGTGATAATGGAGACCCTTGTCGCACTCCACAATTGACCAGGCCAACTCTAGGATCGCAAATTTAAATTATTTTATTAATTACTTCCTGAAGGATACCATGAGGAAATGTTTGTGCCTCCAGCATTCATATAAACTGTGTGTGTGTGTCTCTCTCTCTCTCTCTCTCTCTCTCTCTCTCTTAGTGTCCTAACAACACCCAAACCAGCCTAACATTACAAGCAATTCTTCCTCGGATGATAACAGACGTAACAAAATGTAAAGTACACAGAGTGAGATACAAAATAAACGGCTTCTATAAATAGAATTTTGAACGGCATTTGTATGAATTATTTACTCGTGCAAGGGTGGAGAGAGGCAGTGGAGCCTCCAGAATTTGGTCTTGGGGAGAGAGGGGTCCGGGGTCGAGTCAACACAATAAAAACAAAAATATAAGTTAAGATTAAACAACATTACTATCTCTGAATGGCTGAAAAACGTGTGATAACAAACTGAAATCAGACCCATTAAGTCAATCGGTAATAACACACACAAAAAAAAGCCGCGTTACTGAAACATTGTTTACAACATACTGTACTTACTGACTGAATTGATTTTCCTATATTTTATATTTCAAACGTATACGCTTATACCGTGTAATAAACCTGTTTGTATATTTAAAACAAAGTTACTACTATATCAGAGTGTACAGAAATTGACAAAATTTGTCAATTTTTTCGACCCACTATGGATGGGAGGGGAGGGGTCCGGTCACGTACGTGTCCCCCACCCCTGTACATATGCCCCTCGCCCCTGTTAGGCAGTTTTTACAGATTATGAGTAATGTTGTATTTATTATAAAATTGTACCTATAATATTGACAATATTATTAACTGTATTTGCCTGAGGGGGGTCCGAGGCCGGATCGGGTTCATACTAAAAAAAGTTAAGGCTAATCAACACTACTATCTTTGAAGTGGCTGAAATCAGTACCGGTAATAACACGATAAAAATACGGGTTATTGAAACACTGTTTACGAGTTACTTATTGACTGAATTGATTTTTCTATCTTTCATATTTCAGAAGTAGGCCTATACTCTAATGCTGTAATAAACCTATTTGTATATTTAAAAGAGAGCTCTGCTACTACGTTAGCGTACGTAGTTGGAAAAAAATAGTACAGCCTACAAATTAAGAGATTCACAAAATTCGCCAACTTTTTCTACCCTCTAGGGTGGGTGCTGGCCCGTTCGCCCCCCTCGTAATTTGCCCCTGTGAAGAGATTTCCAGCTTCTGTTCGTTTACAGCCTGACTTGGAAACGGTTTTGTGATAATTCTGGCTTAAAAAAAAGTAATCTTACGCTAGCGTATAACACGTTTGTTTCCCTCCTTTCGAGTTGGAGGACTATCCGTCTAAACATACTGTACCTACAAAATACCTAATAAATAAGGCCCAACTAACAAACACATGTATGGAATACCAGTGCTCTACCTACAGCGTATGACAAATGTGCCACACAAAACGTAAACGTTTCAATAACAGGCCGGAGCCGTCTGCGACACACATCAGTCGGGGGGATTGGGCGTGACGAAACCGTATCGAATTGCAGACGACGGCTGTAAGAAAAATCCAGCAAATGCCTCCCTGCCTTAATGCTCTGGCACACAAGCGCGCACCTACTTTACCTTGCTGACTTAAAACATTTTTTAAAGGATAACCTATAAAATGATGAGGAAATCGCAATTAAATAATCTGAAAACTTAAACAAAATATCCAAACATTAGAAAGAAAAAATAAGATTTATTCGCTGAAATAGTAAGTAATGATGATGACCTTCACATGGAGTGAAATGAAAATTATTTATTCCTATACACCACTACGTAGGACTACTATGTTAAATGATGATAATATTAATTATATTAAATAAATGATAATATTAATAATAGCCCTTAAATTCGTAGAGACCGTTGTAACGAAAACGTGTGTAGTTGAGTGTGTGTTTACAAATATATAATTATGTGTTAGTGTAGAAATAAAATTGTTTATTAAAAAAAAATTTAATTAATTTTTTTGTATAATTAATTAAAAACAATTAATTAATTAAGTTTCGTGGTGTTCCGAAACGTTTATCACTTATTTTAATTGTTTTATAGACTTTTGTGTATTTATTAAAACCTCTAGCCACTTATAGAATTGTCTCCAATGCCAATCGATACTTATTTATTTTCTGTTTGGAGGTTATCTTCCTTCTGGTGGTGAGATACTTGTAGTTAGTTCTATTTAAATTAAAGTATTATGTTAGTTGTCTATATTAGAAATGAAAAACTGTTTAAATACGAAATATATTAATAATTTTATTGACAATTAGTTATTTTGACTCTTGTCGATATGTAAATCGATTCTCAGGGTATCGTTTGAATTATTACAAATTTTTTATATAAAGGTTCTTTGAACAGCTACGTTAGGGAAAGTCAGAGAAATAGGGCAAAGATTGAAAAGTATAACATTACAAGGTAATTCTTAAAATTAACAGTACATATATGAGATTCAAAGTATAGAAATAAATAAATATGTTGCGAACCGTTCTGTAGGCAGTAGAAGGAATATACTGTTGATTTGAGTTGTGGGAAATCAGCAATGGCCGCCGTTGAAATTGAAAGTCGTCACCTCGCAGTTTTGGCGTTCAAATAAAGATGTTTTCCTTATGAATTTACGTCCTGGTGGCTGCAATTCTTCCTTCTTGTGTTGGTGGAGTGTCACTGGTTCAGTTTTGGTGTTGTATTCGGAAAATTGGTGTATATTTAAGTCAAATTCACTTTTGTCGGTTAGTCATATGTAAGGCACTTTTTTGGTTAAGTTTTATTACTGTTTTAATGGGTTTAAATGTTATTTCCACTGGTGTTCTGTGCTGTATAATGTTAGTTCAGTGTTGGTATATGTTTATTTCACTGTGTTGAACTTTAAAAATGTTTTTTACCGAAACTCTCGATTTTCACTTTCGGCTCAGACAATTATTCGCCATTATGGTATTCGTAACTAGGTTAATACGGGTAAATTGCTCGTGTCAAGTGTCCCGTCCAAAATTCAATAATTAACTAACTTACTTCCTTCATCTCCGACTAAAGTCTTAGCCCAAGTAATACTATCCATTCCATTGTTCAAATTTTATTTTGCATCCTGTCCATGTAATAAAGTTACATTATATAACTGATTATACTTTAGTTATTCTTCAAATTTATTAGCTAGTTGTTACTTAATTTTATCCTTCAGTTCATTCTGCGTAATTTGATACCAAATAATGCTGTTTTATTACGTTTTTGATCTAAAAATGATATTTCTTCTTCATTTTGTAATTTCTAAGTCCTAAGGTCTAACTTCCTGTTCTTTTCCAAATTCTGCCATTATCAAGTTATATTAATGCTTATTAAATCTCATATTGTAATAAAAGGTTTATATTCCCTTAATTTCTTGCAATTAGATGAATTGGTTAAATTTTAAAATATTATGTTGGAATATATGACTCCCCTCTCCAAATTTTTGAGTTCTGTCATTTCCATTTTTATCAATTATTCTGGCTATAATTTTACAAAATCTTTCTTAGTTATATTTCTAATTACATGGCTTTGTTTCTGATTTACCTTATCTAAATCCCTTCAGTTTAAATGTATTTATGTATTTAGTTTCTCAGTTTTGATGGTGTTTAGTTTTTAACTTTTGGCCTAGATTCCTAACAGTTTTTACATACAAATTTTTATAAATAATACATATTGAGTTATACCCTCTCTGACTTTCATTGATATTGTAACATAAATTAAACATTTTCTTCTTGTAAACACAATAACAATTAGTATATGTTTCATACTATTAACATATAACAAATAATTCCAATTAATAGTTGTCTTTAACAAATCAGACATTTTTTATACTCAAAGATTAATAATGATACATAACAAATATCATATATAAAGAATGTTGTTCCATTCTAACATCTTCATTAGTTATTAACAATAATACCTATAATAAATATTTTATAATTAAAGAATGTTAGTGGTTCTGACCTGTTTAAATTTGCTTACTCCTAATACATTTTTAAATATCTTATTCTACATAAACAAAACCTTATTTACTATAATCTTATACTCTATATTCCTTATATAAAGTTTTATTAAGTTTTTATCTGTTTTTAATTGGGTTTTGGGTAATTGTACCCTGTCACTTCACTTTTTATTCTGTGTCTGCTCTTGTTTTATAAATCATTCTAATGAATGTCATTTAAACAGATTGGCAGTTCTTTACTAAAACACATGTATTATATTATTTCTGAACATAAATTAAGTCACTTCAATGTTGTATCATTTCATTATTTACTTACTTTGTGAATACCAATAATGAAACATAAGGTTCGTTTTTTATAATACTAAAACTTGCACTGGTTCTCTTTACCTTCCTTGATTCTATTTCTAAATGGTTATATAGTCTTACTAAAATCAAGAAATCTATTTGTAGATTATAATGAAGATTTGTTCTTTGGTATTATATTATTATTTCACCTTGGTACACTTTCAACTCTTACTCTATACACTTTTTTGGCTTATATCTATTGTACATGTGGGTTTTTGCATTGATACTTTGTTATACTTTTTTATTATTATTATATTTATTTATTTTGGGGTATGGGTTTTTTTTACAAGAGCATTCCTTCTTCTTGTGGATGCTGTCTTCTTCTTGTTTCTTCATTGATGTCTTCTTTTCTTCTGGTTTCTTATAATTGTATTTTCTTCATCTTCTTGTGGATGTCATCGGGTTTTTGGGTTTCTTCTTCACCTACTCTTCTTGTTTCATACAAATGCATCACCTTTTATGGTGGGTCTTGCCTTGTTCTGGGTTTCTTCCTTATCTACTCTTCTGGTCTCATACAACAGATTTTCTTCTCTTTGTTGTGGGTTTAGTTATGTTCTGGGTATCTTCCTTGCCTACTCCTAACCTTCCTGCGTTTTATATTTTTTCACCTTTTTAGTTATTAAAATTGGTTTTGATGATTCATCACTTGTAACATTTATTTTATATGAACTTATATCTTAAATCAATAATTGTACTGCACGGTTGTTCTGAATTAATTCTTTATTATATTGCTTTCTTCGGATTTAAACCTGTTACTACTTTATTTTAATGATCACTTCACCATTCATTTTTATGGGCTTATCTGTCATGCTACACCGTCAATCAATGAATTTTTCAGTGAAGGGTTAGTGAGGATCGGTCAAAAATAACACAAATTTTTAACTTATTTGTGTCGACGTTTCGACAATGTTTATTGTCATCATCAGGACAACTGTTACTGACGCCAAACACACAACTGTTTATTTGTGTGTTTGGCGTCAGCAACAATTGTCCTGATGATGACAATAACATTGTCGAAACGTCGACACAAATAAGTTAAAAATTTGTGTTATTTTGACCGATCCTCACTAACCCTTCACTAAAAAAAAAAAAAATTAATAATAGTAATTATTTTTTGTACGAGGGCGGGTGGAAAATTTTGCTGTACTAACGTACGGATGGATGCACACTTCCGCGGTCTGTGGGTTTGGGTATTATGCTACAAAACCACCCTACTTTCCTTTGCTAGGACACAATCTGGAACTGTTTGACACATTACTTCGGCCTAGGCTTATTGTTATTCAGCTCTAGAGTTCATGTGTCGCGTGTTATTCTTCTATATTGTATTGTCCAAATCTATCTTCTTCGTACGAATATTCTCTTCTGGGAAGCGTGCCACACAGTTCCAGATGTTATACGGGGAGATTTCCTGCCTAATATCTTCTTGCAACGATCTATGTTACGCCCTTCTTCTCCTGAAAGGGGATTTATGTTCCTTGGCGAGAAGGTCGATCGGCATCACTCCGGCAACGACCAAGACAGCCGGCGGTATTGATAGTCAGGAGAAGGAGGAGGAGGAGGAGGAGGAGGAGGAGCAACTGCTACAACAGAAGACACTCAGGTTTAATTTACGGACAGCACTATACAATCACACCGTGTTTTCGACCTTCAGGTCAGTTCAGCCTGCGAAAAGGAGTACCCGATATAACACCTTGAAGTAAGAATGGGCGGTTGAAATGTAGTGCTGGCCGCACAAACCTTGAATGATGAACGCCTAACAGGGAGGCCTCCCTGTTTCTCAAGAACAACTTCTGTGTTACAAAAATGGGGCCAATATCATATAATAATAATATTAATATTTTAAATTAGTAGCGAGCGTCCAAAATAAAACGGAGGAAGGTTTAGCGAGGATCGGTCAAGAAATATAGACATAATTTTTACATCATTTGTGTCGACGTTTCGACAATATTATTGTCATCGACACAACCTGTGTATGGAGAATAGAGAAACAAACACAGATCAAGTGTGTGTGTGTGTGTGTGTGTGTGCGCGCGCGCGCGCTCGCGCGCGTGTGGTTAAGTCTTTACATCAGCAAATAATTACCATCCTTACATCCTGTTTTACTTAAGTAGATACACATAATTATAATCTTTCGAAAACAGTAATTCAATATTACAATTTAATACACTGATAATATAATAATGGTTTAATTATAATTATAAATAATTATATATGCAATTATACTCGAAAGTATATTGGAATTAGCATAGACGGCAATGCATGTCTACAAATATGTTACGAGTTTAAACAATGTTTTTTTAATAAATAATGGAATTTAAATAGCTTGATTACGTAACATAACAAAAATACTTTACGTTATATTTAAAAAAAATAATAGGAATAATAATAATAATAATTATTAGCTATAAGCAAGTGAATGTCTAGCATTGAATTATAATTTAGACAAACAAGAAATATGCAAAGACGAAATATTAGGCCTACAAAAAACTTCAGAAAGTTGGAAATTAAGAAGTAATGATGAAATATATCAAAGTATAGAAAATATAACAGAAACAATGAGAAAAAGAAGACTATTATTTTTTGGACATTTATATAGAATGGACGACAATAGGTTAACAAAGCAGATCTTCAAATATCCGTGGGAGAAGAAGTCAACAACCAGTTGGATTAAAAAAGTCCAAAAGGATTTAGAAAAAAATAATATACACGCAGAAGCAGTTGAAAGAGAAGTTTTAAGGGCAAAAGTGTTAAAAATGGAAGGAGTCCAGGGTATCAGGTTCAAAGTGGACTGTAGAAAGGAAGAAGAGAAAAGGTGAAAGAATATTGGAGGAAAAGAAAAGAACAAAGAATAAAGAATTGAAAGTGGCATGTGGTCCTTAGATGGCCGATAAAAAAAAACACATGAAAGTACTTTTGAATCCAATATTTCAATCCTCTCTCTATACCGTATATGCAATTCTTTTCACAGGCTAAATAATTGAAAATCTGTATGTGACGATTACTATTAAGACGATACTGTACAATGTCTGAGTTGACAATATCTGTGAAGAAAAAGAAGAATTTTTCTGTCAGGTAGTCGAACGGCTTATCAGACAGGAAAGCTGTAACAAATACGGGACTATAAGATTAGGGTACGCGAAGAGTGCAGGCAGGTTGTGAGATTCCTGCAGACAAACGGAGTTTCCGGCACAAGTAGGGTCGTATTGTGAAGGCAGATTGTAGGCGCCGAAACAGTACAGATTCTGTGATAGTCATGGTGTTAAGCAGTGAAGAAGCTATGTGTTTACTTATTGGTTCAGAAGGTTTAGCTTAAAACTGGAACAAGAGAGAAGTGGTGGCCATGAAATTAATCTGTATCAGCCATTTCCTTGTATATACCTTGCCAACAGGCCTCTCTAACGACCTGGTTGGAATATTCCTGGAGCCTCTTGCCCCAAATTTCAGATTTCATTAAAACTTTTGATATCCGTGTTTCCGTATCCATCAGGAAAATAAGAAGCGTACCTCAAACAAAAAAATACATGTGCAGTCGCTCCGACTGGGCACAAGTTTCCGAAGCCATGGACACTTCATTCCGGTAAACTGTCCGAGTCCTCTAAATACACGTGACTATCTGTGTCGGAATCCGACCTTTAGGCCGGCCATACACCGCATCGTACAAATCGATGTTTTGTCGTAAGGCGTTTGATGCGATCCGTTTAGCATGGATTTAAATGGGCCTGCCACACACCGCATCGAACACGACGTCAGACGCTTTGAGGCGTTTTTTCCTTGTCTGGCAAAGGTACCGAAAGTTTCGTCTCGCGTCAAAACACTATTGAACATCTCGATCTCCGCATGCGCGGCGTATTTTGCTTATGCATCCTATCCCGTATTAACTCCAGACATAATCAAAGGTTGTTATACATATTCTACAGTAATTATAAAATTTAGCTGGGTCATCTCTCAATTCGGCAATAAACCCAATAATATCCCTATTTTGGTTGATAGGGTGAACCCAATGTTTCTGTCTTTACCGCAGTCTAGTAACTGTAGGAAATTTCACAATAGGATAACAGTCTCGTCTTACTCACCATCCAGAGCTACTCACCACCTTCACTTCGAAATATATAACACTGAAACTAGGTAAACACTCAAACTACGTATCACTGACCGTGTGTACGTTTAAACTGAACACTGAACATGAGCAGCAAAATGAAGGAGTTTCTTCTTCCACGTTGCATCTCGCCGCGCCGTGTCGTGAGCGCCTCCACATCACATCCGACAAGTCAAAGCGTTTTGTCTTAAGACGTTTTCGCTTACGACACATGTTCGATGCGGTGTGTGCCTCGCCTTAGCTTGCATTTCTACCAAAGCGCGCCAAAAACTATCGCATCGGAACCAAGCATGATACCAGACCGAGAATTCGCATGTATACGCACCGTAGGAGAGCGAAAGCATTAGCCATTTCAATCTACTGGGAACTACTGGTAAGCTTGAGCTGAGCCGGAGGCGCGGAATACATGTCTCAAACAAGTGTATCACTGAAGTCGAGTTTTTGTACAATCCATGTCAGACGGCGGCAGCTTTCACTGTGGCCACAGTGTCAGGTGTCCCACATAAGGGCCGGCGCAGACAGACACATCGCATAACCGGACCGGACTGGCGGCCGCTCGTTTTCCTTGTATTCCTTAATCAGCGTCGTTCGTTACCTTATCGAGCTGTTGTCGTTGAGTTTCGTTTATCATGTAAACGCATGCGATTCCTTCCCCGTTGTCTACTCGTTTCTTTACATGTGCAATTGACATTCCTTATTTTATGGCAATGAATGCGGCAACACGCGTAAATGATTTTGTATAGGCAATCGTACGCGTGCTTATTAAGCTGTACAACATAATATCACCACAAACTCATTTAGCCTATACACTGCTTAATTGTTTACGTTTCCGCTACGTGCCTGCATAGCTATGTTGTGTTTGTACATACTGTATCTCTCTCTCTCGTTTTCTTAGACGATACCACAGGTATAATACATTTACTTAAAGTCTTCAATAATTACACCTGCTGATATTTTCTTGAATAGAAGGTCGCAGTGCATTGCAAATGCTAACGATATTGTTCTCGTGACAAGAAACAAACAGGCTCTGGAAGAGGCGTACATCTCTCTGGAGCATGCTTCCACCAACTTACGGGTTCAAGTGAACAGCCAAATGACCAAATATATGCCGATGAAGACGAATGTCCGAGCAGATAGAATCCCAAAAATTAAAGTTAATGGCAGTGAATTTGAGAGGGCAGATAGTTTTATATATAATGGGTCCCTCTTGACGACAAAAAATCACACGGAAATGGAAATTCACGACAAACTAGCCATGGGAAATAGGTGCTACTTTTCTTTGTTGCCTGTCCTAAAATCCAGAAACATTTCTAGAACCTCCGAGGTCCAGATTTACACAACCGTACTGCGGCCATTAGCACTGTACGCTTCAGAAGCCTGGACCATGACCTAATCCCAAGACGATATGATCAGAAGATGGGAAAGAAAGATTCTGAGGAGGATATATGGAGGTGTCCCAGATGCCGGAATGTGGCGTACGAGGATACACGCCGAACTGTACGAACTACACAAGAAACCGGACATCATCACAGTAATAAAACAAGGTAGAATTAGGTGGGCAGGTCACGTACAAAGAATGACAGAGGATAGGGCGGTGAAAAAAGTATTCATTGGTGGACCAGGGGGAAGAGGAGCAACAGCGAGGCCAAGAAGAAGATGGGTGGACGATGTAGATGAAGACTGTGGGGGTCAGAAGGTGGCGAAGAGTCGTACAGGATAGAGAGGAGTGGAGGGACGTCGTTCTGGAGGCCAGAGCTCTTCATGAGTTGTAGCCCCGAGGAGTCAGGAAGTAAGTATATTTTCTTACATGTAGTTGTAAGCGGTTTCACTGAATCGATGTTCGATTCCAGGAAGCACATCGTTGCCAATTCTTGCGTCTAGATCTTAAAGGATAAGGACAGGGCTGTTAGGGAAACGAAATGACTCAAGATTTAAAGGCCTCAGAGGTTACCAAATCGGAGACGAAAACATCACATGTGTGTGCTACGCGGACGATGTGGTACCGGTTTCCGAAGACAAAATTCTCTTCAACGCTTCAACGCCTTGTCTACCAGTTTACCCTGAATATCCAAAATGTACGTCGTCGTCATCATCAAGGATCTTTAAGGATTAAACCAAGGATGGTTTGTTCCGGTCTGAAATAGGCAAAGATTAGAGCTGGTCATTCCAGCGCTTCCTCGGACGTCCCACACCTCCCCGTCCCCTCGGCTTATAGTTCCAGAGTTGTCTGGGGATGCGGCAGTCATCCATTCGGCAAAGATGTTCCCACCAATTCAGCCGATACTGGGCGACCCTGTCGAGTATACTCAGAATATTCAGTCCCTGCCGTATATCTGTGTTCCTTCTATGATCATGGAGTACCACCCTCGCATTTTAGAGCTAGAAAAAGATATGTGTAATTCGCTAGTACTAAGCTCTCAACTCTGCTTGATGGCGACTCTTAAAATTATCTCAGGGTATCAAAACAATTATTATTAACACAATTAATTTGAATGACTCCTAATTTTAATGAACATCTTCATTAACATATTACAAATTACATACAATTTTAATGATTTACAATATTGAAATTATACTTCTCATCAATTATCATTGGAAAGTAGGTTCATAGACAGATTGAATTGCCAATAGTAATAGAGTTACAAAAGATACATGAATTAATATGAGTTTAATGTTCAAATTGGGTTACTTGTTGGTTGAATTCCGTTTGTTGGTGATTCCTTCCCTCGGAGTCTGCGATCCTGGAGATTTGCGTTTGTCGGCGATTCGGACGATCCTGTTGTTGACACTCGTTGACACTAACACTTTAATTACTTCGGTTTCACCTTCACTACACTGCTCACACCTACTTACTGATTCAGCATGTAACTAGTGTATACTACTATTTATTTTGATACCTTAGTAAATATGTTATTAAGCTGAGTGCTCGCAATATCAGTAATTCATACCGAATACACTCCAACGTTCCGTAACTTTCGGATGCACGTGTTAGATTATCGATAATATGAAGTTATGATTATGATTTTCGATAGTTTATCACCAAGTTATATTATATTTATTCTAATGATTACTTTGAGCTTAGTATATTTCTTTCACTGCAATACCGGGTTTAAGACTATTAACGCACGACACGATATTGTACACATACTAATTCTCGCAAGTTTTAGTTATAAATTCGTATACGCGATAACGAGTCTGATAGTTGTAATGCTCTCCGTAGACTCCCGACAATTTTCCCAACTACGTTTTTTATACACACGCAAACGTTAAACACACTAAATATTTACAAATCGCGTTCCCATTGGTTTCAAGTACCGCGATATTTGATTTCCTCCAACCCAACTAGCTAATTTCACCCGCTCAACAAGTGACGCTTTCTTTCATTCGCCAAAAAACAGCGCGTACCGAACTTATACAGCTAAGGGGGGAGGGACGCCACCTAAGGTTCTCTCGCTCTAACCTCTCACTCTAAATTCTAACGGACTGTATTGTCTGAACACTCGGCTTTCTCTCGATTTCACTTAACTTTATTGCTTTTTTTAATACAATACATTTTATGATTTTTCACCCTGTACGTGACTTGTTGTATGGTTTGTTCCCCGTCAGACGGGCGCCTCGACAAGGGTGTGTTTCTTTGAAAAACACCGCTAGGGTTGGTTCTGACAGTACTTCAACTCAACATTACATGCATGGATTAGTCTAATAAACAATTAATAATCACGATTATATATAAAACCTGCGTAAAATTGAGTAGCGTTCAATTTTTACGTTATAGGAGAGTATACCCTGCCACGTGCCTGATAAATCTCATTTCAACCGCTTAAAATGTACATCTTAGATTAATTATTAACCAAGAAGATCAAAACACGTTCTCCTTCTAAAGACCCAGTAGGTGTAAGCTACAACTATACGACAAAATTATTGAGCAGTGGTTATCCTTCAGTTATCTCGGAATACATATAACTTCCTCGCTAGATCTAGCTAATACTTTTCACAAATATGCGTAACTGCTAACTATAGGGCGTAGCTTTTTTTTGGTGTTTGTAAACTGAAGCAAGACCCTATTACCAGTAATCGATTGCTTTTCGGTTATACATGATATGTACGTATAACGTACCGATCAGTTTACACGGTTGAACAAACTCTTACATTCTACGCGGAGACCAATCGATTCGAAATAATCGTCGACATCGTGTTAATCAGATCAATCTGTTGGGCTTGATACTCCTTCACCAATCTTGATTCGCGATCATTCAAAGGTCGACCACGTACAGACCAATTATAATTAGCCTAACAAACAATTTTTAAGTCTTAGGAATATTGTGATCTCTGGTATTCTGAAAACACGTGCACTCTTAAAAATTTTCTAAACTATTCCGTGAAACGTAGACGCTGGCTAGTACAGTCTGAGAATTGTAGAAAACAACTTTACGTTCGAATATAGAACTTATTTCATTTTCAAGGGGAAGTCAAAGGCGTGCTTTGAAATGACACGCAATGCATTGCAGTATTATTATTGTATAATTTTATAATAAATACAACAACACTCAGAACCTGTAAGACCTGATTTTCACTAGTTACCAGTTTATTTGCCAAGCAATGCTTCTTGCCATTATGAACAAGACTTTCGTCGAAGAGTCGGAATGACAAAAACGTGGTTCCACGAAAAAAAACTGATTCCTATAGTAAACCAGTAACCAAAACATAAAAATCATATGTTATGACATAGAAAAAACTAATTCACGTGCAATAGTATCAGTCTTATCGCAGAAATAATATTACACTTCCTTTATACATAAAGGACATACATCTTAAAGAACACAATAGTACAAAGTGAATGCTGTCATGATAGCAATTATTTTCTCTACACAGTGTGTCACTTCAAGCCACGCTTTTGGTTTCCGAGTGAGAATTGTACATATATTTTGTATTTGGTTAGTATCCCCTCTCCCACAGTCCTCCAGCGTTTCCAATCACCTATCTGTGTTCCACAAAATATTTAAAAATATTATTCATCGAGTCGCCAATGTTCGATAAATTCTTTAGCACCGGCTAAATTTTTGTAACATTACCAACAACACAACAGGGTATATGTTATGCAATCCAGAAAAATCCAGTTTAACAAACCGGGCTCTTGTACGAGTGCATTCCAAGACCCAGATACAGTGTACGTAACAACGCTTACAACGGCGGAGGACAGTTGCGTAAAGATGTCGTTCCTAACGTAATAAGCATTTTTTACGCCGACCGCTTTCGTTGTTTTATAAATATTTATTACGTCAGTTGCTCCATTTTATTACCTTCTTAATTTCCATCCAGTCGTTACACCACTTCATAGACGGACTGCATCTAGACACTGATGTGAAATACGGTGTGTCGAAAAATTAAATTTTTACCTTTTTTAAGAATAAAAATTGACTAAAAAGATTGACCAGATACACTCGAGCAATAATAAATAAGCATATCGAGTCTAATTTCGTTTACTGCTACTATTAAAAACGACAGCAATAGAAACAGTACAACTGAACATGACGTCAATCGATTACTAATTATAATCGAACGCTGATGAAGCTTGAAGCTGTGTTTGGAATATCACGGTACAAAGAATTTGGAGAAATTCCAGTCCTGGTCGATTCCCATGATGTTACATCATGCCCATACGATTTCTGTTGAAACTCTATTTCTAATTGTTATATAATTTTTGTCCTAGTCTGTAGTCGGAAGGAAGACGATCCGAGGAAATAACTCAGAATAACTCTTGGAAATAATGTTCTCCAGCCGGTTAAAGAATATAACTATCTAGGAAGTAAAATCACAAGTGATGGCCGTACCAGTAAGGAAATTATAACCAGAATTAACCAGGCTAAAACTGCTTTCAACAAATAAAAAAACCTTTTCACTTCAAACACTGTCAGCCTAAAAATAAGGAAGAATCTAGTAAAGACGTACGGTACGTGTGGAGTGTTGGCCTATACGGGAGTGAATCTTGGACAATTGGAGAAAGTGACAAGTATTTGAGACCTGGTGCTACAGAAGAATATTCAAGATAAGCTGGAGGGAGAAGATAACGAATGAGGAAGTCTTTAGAAGAGCTCAGGAGAAGAAGAGCTTTCTGCGAAATTTAAAAGGCAGAAGAGCTAAGTTTATAGGGCATATACTACGACACGATGGGTTGGTTAAGAGAATAATAGAATGAACAACTGAGGGGAAGAATCACAGAGGACGACCCCGTTTAGACTACATGAAACAGCTTATGGTCGACATGAACTGCACATCATATTGTGAGTTGAAAAGAAAAGCAGAGAAGCATGAAGAATGGCGAGCTGCTGCCAACCAGCCTATGGGCTGCTAACCTACAAGAGAGAGAGATCTAATTTTTATGCGGTCACTTCCCCTCTCTCGGCAACACCAAACAAAGGAGTAGCATGACGTCAACCTAGTAAGACGTCTCCGTCAGTAGTATGCCGACGTCAAACTGTAGGCCCCATATTCCAGTGAGACAATCCGTAAACACAGAAAACACTGCGAGAAAGAGAAGCATATGTCCGAATAACAGGCTGGCAGGTTTAACAAACTGAAGAAGAAGTCGAGAGGCGCCCCCAAAGTCAGTCGTTGGCATCGATGTATTACTATACAGATCGCGTGCTTACTGTCTGGCCGCGATTCGATGATTGAGCATTGTGTAAGGTGGGAGAAGCATGGCCGGGTACTACGGTAGGCTAAGTGGCGGTAAACCAAATGGCTAGTACACATATTTCACCCTACCTCGCTTACAAGCGGCCGCGTGGTGTGAGAGAGCAGCCTCGATCATCCAGTCGTGGCCAGACAGTACAGGCAAAGTGAACGGCAGAAAACGTTCCGAAGCATGTACAGCTTCCACCACAACGGGGGGGGGGGGGGGGGATAAAGCGTTTGGCGCTAAGTTAACACGTGTAACTAAACGAGTCATTCAATCAGTAATGCTCTTACTTTGACACCTTACAATATTACATTTGGGACAGTTCTACTGAAAAGTTGTGCTTATGAAGATTTTAATTATTAAAACAGTTTGTTTTTACTTTTGTCGTATATCTTAACAAATTATATCAGCTTGCAAAACTTTGCCGGCACAGTGTTCAGAAAACACATTTCAAACAATGATTTTTCTGAAGACAGCCATGAAGTGAAACTTATCAAGTTAATAGGTAAATTATTTTATAAAATCTTGTGCTATGATATTGCTAAGGAAAGAACCGCGGCAGCTGCCTTCTTTAAGCTTGGTGTCCACCAAAAGTTAAATTAATTTGTATTATTCAGTAATGTTTAATGTAAACAATATTTATACAATTATTTACATTCACAAATTCACCTACGTCAGATATAATCCAGAATCATCATCAGCCATATGCCACATGCCAATTCGGTTAATAAGCTTTCTTCTGTGCACTCTGAAAGTTCCTAACAAAAACTCGGCTTTCCACGTTAGTTTTTAAGTTTCACATCCTTCTATACTCAGTGGTCGTATTATACATAATTTTAAACCGCGGTACACACCCCTTGGAGAAGTTCAAGATCCGAAGGACCCAGGGATCAGTTTCTTGAACAACTATGCCTGTCAACTATCTCCTGTGACAACTGTGCCTCTCGTTCACTTATATTCCCAGCCAGGTGAATCGCCGGCAAGTTAAAATTATCATGCCATTTTCATTGTTCAAATTTCTGTTCTCTCGTCTGCTTCAGTCCCATCACCTTAGTTCTGTTTGTGGTGATGTCGTCGTTGTTGTCAATCACGAGGACAGGCAATTCCTAAATCGACAGCTAAGGCACAGAGTTAGCAAACAATGATCGCGTACAATTCCTTAAATACACATGGAATACCATAAACTACACAGATTCTCATAAAGGTGAGTTGCTTCGGCCGTACTGAGAACAGCACTGTCCACTCAGTATTCCGGGGCACACGTGCCAATTCTGGACACTGTAGAAAGTAGACATTACGTCTTGTCCAGCAAATGACATTTTTAACCGGTCGCAACGAGATTAGATTTTATGAAAGTCGCTTTATAAAATCTTCAACACAAACAGTAATATTCTTTATTCGACTGTCTCTCTCTCTCCTCTCTTTTACCCCCTCTGACTCCCCTCACTCTCTCAAGCGTTCGCCTCGCCATAATAAGGCACGTAAAAATATCCTATATAGATGATGATTACAACTCACGATTAATAAACTTCTCGTAAACGTCATAGTTACGACAGTACATTATATATTTTGGAATCGGGACTAGCAACGGTGAGTGGACGGGTGAAATGACAGAAAGAGAATGTGGAACATCTCTACATTTTCTGTACCATTTAAGTGCGTTTATAAATTTGTTTCATCCCGTTCTTTTATTTTCGTCAATCCGTTAGTTTCTGTCCATACTGAAGTCTCTGTAAAATCGACGAGACTTTTTATTATACAATAATTATTGTCTTACGAGTCTGATTTCTGATCAAACGTTAACATAATAGTGATGATTACTTACTCTGTGGTGTTCAAATTAATTACATTATAGAAAATGTCGCTATCCACTCAAGAATAGGAGCGTCGATAAATATGTTTTCTATACACAATATTTTTCACAAAATGTATTATGTGTTTTTGCGCTTGTTAGACCACACCTACGTTTTCTTAAAACGCCGAGAGCCCGGTATAACTGATAACAGCCGGCCACATCTTCCGAGTTTTGTCACTGTCGATGCCACAGTCAAACGGCCAGCGCCGAAGGAGATCTAACACAGAAGTAGTCGAATCGCTGTCGTGGAAGAAGAAGTCTACAACTGACCGGGTTTAACACCTCCTCCCAAGAAAAAAATTAAACAAAGGCAAGAACAGAAATAACAAAACCAAAATTTATAACCCGCAGATCAGCGTTTTGCCGTTTCGAATTACGTTCAAAAAAGTGTCCGTATGTGGCTGAAAAGTGACCGGTGTTTTTACGTATCGTTTTCAAATGTAGGACAAGCGATTCTGTGTGAAACATGCGACGATTACTCCATACGACACAATCTTACAGGCGGACGCCAGCGACATTTACGGATCACAAAAACTCGTTAACGACGGCGAGACGCTAACAAACGTTTTGTACAAATTACTTTCTGATGATTCGTATAGAGCCCTTCTCTTGGTTAAAACGTGCAAAGTGCAATGATGTTTTACCGCAATAATTCCTCTCGACTCACAAGAATCTGTTACGTGGAATTTTAAATTTGGATTAAAAATAATTGATACCATAATTAACTCAGTAGTGATTTCATTATGCACATCACCTTATTTAGTATTAATAAAATATGTCTTCAAAAGGATATTGTCGGTTTTCCTTGTCGAACTGATGTGTTTTCTTTTCACCGACTACTTAGAAAAGGAGTCACTTTAACATCTGTCACGAATAACGTATTTTTATAACAAGGACAAGCGCCACACGTTTCCATTACCATTCAGAATACCCGTGCGTGAGTAGCACGTTATGACAGCCCCTGTTACTTACGCTTAAATTATAACTTCCACACATTCTACCGACTGAACTCTACCACACGCGAAATGCGTTTTCCCGTTAAAAATTCGTAACATGTGTCGTATACGCGTGACACTAAAGGCGTTTCCCAAGATGCGTCTAGTTTTCATTAGCGTCACTCTCGGTAAAAACGCAGTATGGGACACTGTAAAACAGTTTTTGACGTCTTTCTGATATTACCATTTGCAGCCACTTTTATAGAAGGGAACTAAATACACGGTGCACTGATAGTGAAAGTAATCGTGGAGCACGTACTGTCTGTCTGTCTACCTCTCTCTCCCACACACTCTCCACGTCCAGGTGCAGGTGCAGGAGTACGGAGCAGCAGCTTGACGTGCTCCGGTAGTCGCAGTGTCCGGGCGAACCCGATGACTGCTCATTGCCATGATTAGCGATCACGCGGTATTACAGGACTGGAACCTCGTAGATATTCATTTTCAGAGGGATGGACAGATGTAATTTTTCTTGGACCCCGAACCTCGAACAGACCCGCAACAGCAGAATGGGGGGGGGGCTTCAGAGATCTTTCGATTGGAAGGTAGGAACTGCCCGCACACAGCAGAATGGAGGGGGGGACTTCAGAGATCTTTCGATTGGAAGGTAGGAACTGCCCGCACACAACGGGCGCCTCAAACCTCCCAGGAAAAGTCGCCGAAGGCTGCCACGTGGCAATGTTGAGGCACGGGAGAGAGCAGCGAAGGAGGAAGCGCCCACCAAAGGCGGCATTCACACGCTCTCGCTCTCTCCGTATAAATAAATAATGTATAATCACTAGGCCTATGTACAATCAGGATTACAATTTGTGGTGTGTGTGTTTTATTATTATTTATTACAATAAATCTTTATTATTAAATTATTGAAATTATGCTAAACTTTAAGCACTGGTCGAGAGACGACGTGAATAATACTCAAAATATAACCGACCACGGAATTACGTGTAGAAACGTGGGAATGGGACCTCTTACGAATAGGAACTGGGATAAAATCTAATCTGAACTATTTTAGATAGAACATTACTCCGGAAAATAAAATACGAACGACAGAAATATGGTGAAAGATGGACGTGACCATCGGGTAGAGGACTGGAGTTTGCAGTGGTATAGACAAAAAAGTACGACAATGGACACTCCCCCCCCCCCAAATAAAATTAAACGAGGAAAATCTGGAATCATATATTTACTGCTCAAGCAATGGACGAAATTCCCACATACTTGGTAGACTCCAGAAACTATTGGTTTACATCGACGTATTAAGCAGTGGCACAATACGAGGTTTAGTTGCTGCTAGCTTGGCCGTAGAACTAAAATCTTTAGTCTTTCGAAAAATTCAAATTTCATATTAACTCCTCTTAATTTCCAAGTATTTATTTCAATTTATTCATTGTTTACCAGCTGTTCAAAATTTACGTGTCGTGTGTTTTGAAAAATGGACAAAATCTAACTTCGTGCTGTGATTG
The DNA here is from genome assembly GCA_034769895.1 of Magicicada septendecula. NCBI lineage: Eukaryota > Metazoa > Arthropoda > Insecta > Hemiptera > Cicadidae > Magicicada > Magicicada septendecula. The sequence continues at coordinate 102,765,748 of CM068374.1, read as the reverse complement.
AATTCTTTGTTAAAAAAGGTCTGCACCAATGGTAATTCACGAACGAAATGATAAATTTGTTAGATGCTGTACCTTCAAAAACAGCAGTTTCTAAGTGGCGACGCGAGTTTAAACGTGGTCCTACGAACACTGAAAATGATCCCCGCAGGGGATGACCAAAAGTGTAACAATTTCAAACGCGGCGCCCACCTTGCACAAAGTTTTTCCACACCAAGTTCTTGAGTTAAAATATACACACGCTTATGTGAGATGCCTACGATCTCAGCAGTGTTAACCATTCCCAGTCGCCGGCCTTTCAGCATGGTGTATGAATTTGTTTTAATGATACCTGGGGGCTGATGCACTTTTTCGGCGTCCATTGAGGGAATCTTTATGCTCGCATGACCACGTTTAAACTCGAGTGCCTACTTAGAGATTATTGTTTTTGAAAGCAATAACACATTGCTCCTGACACATTTACCATTTTATTGTAAATTTCCATTGGCGCCAGACCTTTTTTCACAAAAAATCAACCACAGCACGATGTTTGAATTTGTTTATTTTCCAAAACACGCGTGACACCTAACTTTCGAACAGCTGGTAATCGATTAATAAATTGACGGATAGATTTGAAAACTAACAGATATTTACACGAATCATGAATCTTTCAACACATAAAAACTTTTGTTCTACAACTAAGATGTAGATGACGTTCTGCGAACATTTCAAGTAATCGTCGTAGAGCAATTATGGAATACGATTGAGAAGATCGAGTTTGTGGATAGTAAGAACGACCAATTATTCAGATGACTGTGACAGAAGAGAAGATAAGTAAAATGTACATAAGCTAGATCTGATCGCGTACATATCGCTACTACCGAACTACAACTTGCGCGTCAGAGGACTATGGAAACGCAGACCCAACTGTGTAGTGTATGGAAATTCAATTAATTACATAATTCATTTTGATAGCCAGTTCCATTAACGTGAAGCCTACCTCATAAAAGAATGTGTTCAAAATCACTTTCTAGAATATACTACTATCTTCCGTCTCCTCAAACCAATCTAATCGTACAGTTCTATTAAACTCTCGTCAAAAATAGATACTGTTTTTTTTTTGTTTGGCTTGATAACAAAAAATGACTATTACGTTACGTTAGCTTTCAATTTTATACTTAACGACAAACAAAAATAGGTAACTTGTCTTCTTCCCCCACAGACATAAATGTGACAAAGTTTTAAAACATATTCATCTACAGGACCTGAATGTAAAAAAAAAAAAACATCAGCTGTCTACACACAGCAAACCAATAACCGCGAAAGACTGCTATCGTTCGCATAACCCAGTATTCGTTCATTACAATATGTATATATGTATAGGCCTACACAGTTATGTGTCCGTATAAGAAAAGTCACGCAAGCCCTTGCGAAATAACTGGAAACTGTGGAAACCTTGTAAAGTAAGAAGGAAGCAGCCAGTTAGCGCCTCAAGAAAAAGAAATGAGGCAAGATGGAGCCCTATGAACTGATGGAATATTAAAAAATGTGTACAGAAATGTGGTATAAATCGAGGAAAAATTTTTGTTCGGTCCCCAAACAGCAATTATTATTATTTTTCATTACGACAAATATTTAATTTTTATACATTCCCCAATCGGCGAGCGAAAAAAAAGCAATTACAAACCACGATTGGGATGACAAAAGTGGATTAATCTCTTGTACATTAATATCAATAAAACGATTCAATTGGAGCCACTTGATAAAAGATAAACGACCTATTTTCTTTATCTTAAATAAGATCATCTCACTACATCAGTTTCATGCTTATTTCAACGTCATTACCTTTATCTTAAGTGCGCGTTCCCGACAATTACTGCGTATTCCGCCTCGCTACTGTTTGGTTCATTCGAATAATTAAAAAATCGTTACACTTGTAACCTTCCAAGAGTGACAAGTACTGTTTTTTAACATGAAGTACGTATTTATACCTACAGAGTACAAATTTTTATATTACGCATACGCAGTTCGCTGAATTCATATGTGGCAGTTTCTCAGGTCGGATCCGCCGAGTCAGTGGGATTCTGCGAAGCGTTATCTTGCTGGCTCCGATGAGCAAGTCTATTATCCAACCTAAGCAAAACTGTAATTAATCCAACAGGAAAACTAGAATCTCTTGTCTTTCTTAGAAGGGCGCCACTATATAGGGCCTACGTATTATTGTTTCCCAATTTTGTACGGCAAACTAGCCTAAATACATAACGAGAGCGAAGCGGCAGATGTGAGGTACGCCTCAGATTCGCCTCCAGGTCGTTACGACTCTCACAGTTTGATACAACGAGGAAAGCAACGCATAAAATTTCTCTCCCTCTCGCTTTGACGGTTTTGCATGACAGCCCTTACATTTAGTGTCGAGCCCTTGGGTGTACAGAGATAGCTCATAACAAAGAATATCATCACTTTCAGCACCATCCATCTCAAGCTACGATTTTTAAAAATTAAAAACATTGAAGACAAAAACCTTTAAAAGCTTTAGCATAGACCAGACCATTGTCAGAACTTGCTTTAGCACTAACAAAACAATTACTAAAATTAGCTTCACATCTGAGTTAATTTATACCATGGGCTGTTCTTTGAATTATAATAATTTTGCCAAAAAATGCTGTAGATTACAATTTGTATTTTTTCTCTCTTTTATAATTTGCAACTCCCTAAATTATGCAGCCGCCTACCTTGCCTACTGGTAGGGCCAGCCATGAGGAAGACAATAGGTGTATGTTAGAAGTGGCTTACGAGTAGCACGCGCTAAGCAAGCTTTCGAGGGTAAAACGAATCCGTTCACAAATAATTATATTGACTCTTATTTAGGAAAGGTTTTGTTTGAAATTCTTTATGCAAATAAAATCTGAACCTTGGAGAAAAAGTAGAATGATGTGGATGTAGACATGGATGGTATGTTGTATTGGACAGAAGTAAAAAATGCTTAAGTATTAAAAAAAATGAAAACAAAAAAATATATAAAAAAATAATAGAAAGGTGATACAATTTTAATCTACGTGTTCAGATAAAAACGTTTATGAAGGAAAACTGTTGGGGAAGACACGGAGAGGCTTGTCAAGGAAAATATATAGCCTACGTAAGGACGATGAGTGAATGATGGGAGCTGGAAGCCCACTCAAAAGAATTACAGAGAAAAGAAATCCCAAATACTGTAATTTATAAAACTGACTTTTTGTATAGTACTGTAAGAATTTCACTGTTGCAATTGTTGATGCCTCGTTTCTACGCAACTGATAGAAATCAAACGAAATTATTTAGTTTAATTCAAACCAGCAAGGTTCACAGATGTATCCTGTTGGTGTCTCTGCAGATAAATTCTTCTCGTGGCTCATTTACCCACTGTGAAATACTCTAGGTAGATGGTATTTTTACTGATTTGATTGTCACTATTGGGACACGGGCATCACACTCACGCACACCAGTTTGGCGGACACATGCTGACGCACAGTTTGCGTGTTGGGGCCACTGCAAGCGCGCGCCTTGCATTGACTCCAACACGCATTCTCGCGCGCCACTGACTCACACCGCACCGCTTGAGCCGACACATGTTCTGCGTTGCAGTCTGCGTGTTGGGGGTCAGTGCAAGTGCGCGCCTTGCATTGACTCCTCCCACGCATTCTCGCACGTGACGCCCGCGCGTACAGACTCACACCGCACCGCTTGAGCCCACACATGTTCTGTGTTGCAGCCTGCGTGTTGGGGCCAGTGCAAGCGCGCGCCTTGCATTGACTCCAGCACGCACTCTGGTACGCGCACGCATGTAACGCGCTCGCGGTGTACACACACGCTTTGTCGTTCTAATCGTGGCAATCACAGTAGTAAAATTTTCCAACTGGAATATGATTGGAATGGCCAAATACAGCCAGGGATGAACTTATCGCAGAGACAACATATAAAACACATTATATGCTCTGGATTACCACTCGACTAAATAAATATGTATCTGGTGGACGAACACGGACAATATGTAGAACTTTTGATAAATACATTACCGGAAACTAAAAATTATAATCATTTGTTAACTGTTTCAATATACTACTAATATAAATAAATAGAATATCCTGTTTTGGTACTTCCAGAAGGTTGCACATAAATATAAGTTGTATTCTTTATACTTCCACATTCCTTAAGGAAATGGAAGTATGGTGATGGCAAAAAAATCGTGTTCGAGATTATTGCAGATTCTGATTGTACTACACTCAAAACACGAAACACGAAAGAGAACCATACATGACTTCCATATTCTAAGATTTATATTTAAAATCATTTTCGAAATGAAATATTACCTAAATATTCCCTAAAGACGAAAAGTCTGTCTATGAATCGTTCCTCTGTAAACACGTGCAGTTACACTGCCCAGCGATCCACAGGAAGGAAATCGCTATCCACGCTGGACACTTTTTCGGCTTGCATGCGTTATGTTGGTATGGGTTCGGCACTTTCCATTTAAAAACCGTGCAAATGTAAGAAAATAAACATGAATGACGCCAAAAATAACGCGAACTGTGTGTGTGTGTGTGTGTGTGTGTGTGTGTGTGTTCCCTGCCTTTTCATTGCGGTAGTCATAATAATAAAATGGAAACGTAAACAGTACATAACTGAGAAAAAAATACATAAATGAAAAAACTATAATTTTATTGCCTGGCAACAAAATTATTTTATTTTTAACAATTACCATTGTCTGAAAAAGTTTAAATGAATTTTCAAGTACTTTACTCTTGTTAAAACGTAAAAGGTTGCAGGTAAACTACCCCTTCCCCTTAACCGATCTTCACCAAAATCAAAATTCCTAGAGTCCTCTACAATTCACTGACGTATGCAAAAAATTATTTGATTATGTTTGAATTTGCGGCTGTTATCGTTTGCCATAGAAAATACGCTTGATAAAAAAACGTTGCAGGTAAACTACCCCTTCCCCTCAACCGATCTTCACCAAAACAATAGGTCTTGAGTACTCTACAAATCAGGGCTATATGCAGAAAATTATTTGATTCTGTTTGAATTTGCGGCTGTTATCGTTTGCCATAGAAAATACCCTTGTTAAAAAAACGTTGTAGGTAAACTACCCCTTCCCTTAACAGATCTTCACCAAAAACAACAGGTCTTGAGAACTCTACAATTTAGGGCTGTATGCAAATAATCTTTTGATTCTGTTTGAATTTGCGGCTGTTATCGTTTGCCATAGGAAACACCCTTGTTAAAACATAAAACGTTACAGGTAAACTACCCCTTTCCCTTAACCGATCTTCACCAAAAACAATAGGTCTTGAGAACTCTACAATTCAGGGCTGTATGCGAAACATTATTTGATTCTGTTTGAATTTGCGGCAGTTATCGTTTGCCAAAAAAAAAATTTCCCTTGATAAAAAAAACCGTTGCAGGTAAACTACCCCTTTCCCTCAACCGATCTTCACCAAAAACAATAGGTCGTGAGTACTCTACAAATCAGGGCTGTATGCAAAAAATTATTTGATTCTGTTTGAATTTGCGGCAGTTATCGTTTGCCATAGAAAAATATCGGTATGGAGAACCATACATGACTTCCATATTCTAAGATTTATATTTAAATCTTAATATCGCCTGCCAAGCGCGATATATTTTCTCTTATACATGATTTACATTAAAATGAAAAAATTATAATTTTATTGCCTGGCAACAAAATTATTTTATTTTCAACAATTACCATTGTTTGAAAAAGTTTAAATGAATTTTCAAGTACTTTACTCTTGTTAAAACGTAAAAGGTTGCAGGTAAACTACCCCTTCCCCTTAACCGATCTTCACCAAAAACAACAGGTCTTGAGTACTCTAGAAATCAGGGCTGTATGCAGAAAATTATTTTATTCTGTTTGAATTTGCGGCTGTTATCGTTTGCAATAGAAAATACGCTTGCTAAAAAAACGTTGTAGGTAAACTACCCCTTCCCCTTAACCGATCTTCACCAAAAACAATAGGTCTTGAGAACTCTACAATTTAGGGCTGTGTGCAAATAATCTTTTGATTCTGTTTGAATTTGCGGCTGTTATCGTTTGCCATAGGAAATACCCTTGTTAAAACATAAATCGTTACTGGTAAACTACCCCTTTCCCTTAACCGATCTTTACCAAAAACAATAGGTCTTGAGAACTCTACAATTCAGGGGTGTATGCGAAACATTATTTGATTCTGTTTGAATTTGCGGCTGTTATCGTTTGCCAAAAAAAAATTTCCCTTGATAAAAAAAAACCGTTGCAGGTAAACTACCCCTTTCCCTCAACCGATCTTCACCAAAAACAATAGGTCTTGAGAACTCTACAATTCAGGGCTGTATGCGAAACATTATTTGATTCTGTTTGAATTTGCGGCAGTTATCGTTTGCCAAAAAAACAATTTCCCTTGATAAAAAAAACCGTTGCAGGTAAACTACCCCTTTCCCTCAACCGATCTTCACCAAAAACAATAGGTCGTGAGTACTCTACAAATCAGGGCTGTATGCAAAAAATTATTTGATTCTGTTTGAATTTGCGGCAGTTATCGTTTGCCATAGAAAAATATCGGTATGGAGAACCATACATGACTTCCATATTCTAAGATTTATATTTAAATCTTAATATCGCCTGCCAAGCGCGATATATTTTCTCTTATACATGATTTACATTAAAATGAAAAAATTATAATTTTATTGCCTGGCAACAAAATTATTTTATTTTCAACAATTACCATTGTTTGAAAAAGTTTAAATGAATTTTCAAGTACTTTACTCTTGTTAAAACGTAAAAGGTTGCAGGTAAACTACCCCTTCCCCTTAACCGATCTTCACCAAAAACAACAGGTCTTGAGTACTCTAGAAATCAGGGCTGTATGCAGAAAATTATTTTATTCTGTTTGAATTTGCGGCTGTTATCGTTTGCAATAGAAAATACGCTTGCTAAAAAAACGTTGTAGGTAAACTACTCCTTCCCCTTAACCGATCTTCACCAAAAACAATAGGTCTTGAGAACTCTACAATTTAGGGCTGTGTGCAAATAATCTTTTGATTCTGTTTGAATTTGCGGCTGTTATCGTTTGCCATAGGAAATACCCTTGTTAAAACATAAATCGTTACTGGTAAACTACCCCTTTCCCTTAACCGATCTTTACCAAAAACAATAGGTCTTGAGAACTCTACAATTCAGGGGTGTATGCGAAACATTATTTGATTCTGTTTGAATTTGCGGCTGTTATCGTTTGCCAAAAAAAAATTTCCCTTGATAAAAAAAAACCGTTGCAGGTAAACTACCCCTTTCCCTCAACCGATCTTCACCAAAAACAAAAGGTCTTGAGTACTCTACAAATCAGGGCTGTATGCAAAACATTATTTGATTCTGTTTGAATTTGCGGCTGTTGTCGTTTGCCATAGAAAATACCCTTGTTAAAAAAACGTTGCAGGTAAACTACCCCTTTCCCTCAACCGAACTTCACCAAAAACAATAGGTCTTGAGAACTCTACAATTTAGGGCTGTATGCAAATAATCTTTTGATTCTGTTTGAATTTGCGGCTGTTATCGTTTGCCATAGGAAATACCCTTGTTAAAACATAAAACGTTACAGGTAACTACCCCTTTCCCTTAACCGATCTTCACCAAAATCAACAGATCTTGAGAAATCTACAATTCAGGGCTGTATGCGAAACATTATTTGATTCTGTTTGAATTTGCGGCTGTTATCGTTCGCCAAACAAACAAAATTACCCTGGCTAAAAAAAAACCGTTGCAGGTAAACTACCCCTTTCCCTCAACCGATCATCACCAAAAACAATAGGTCGCGAGTACTCTGCAAATCTGGCCTGCATGCAAAAAATTATTTGATTCTGTTTGAATTTGCGGCAGTTATCGTTTGCCATAGAAAAAAAATCTACAGACAGACAGACACACAGACAGACAGACACACAGACACTTTTCGGAAAACGACTTTTTTTCATGTTTTGAGTGTAGTAGAATCAGAATCTGCAATAATCTCGAACACGATTTTTTTTGCCATCACCATACTTCCATTCCTTAAGGAACATGGAAGTAAAATATCGGTATGGAGAACCATACATGACTTCCATATTCTAAGATTTATATTTAAAATCATTTTCAGCCAAACAGCCAGGCTGTGTCTTACCTGCCTTTTTATTGCTGTATTAAATGAAAAATATTATATTACATTAAAATGCAAAAATTATAATTTTATTGCCTGGCAACAAAATTATTTTATTTTTAACAATTACCATTGTTTCAAAAAGTTTAAATAAATTTTCAAGTACTTTACTCTTGTTAAAACGTAAAAGGTTGCAGGTAAACTACCCCTTCCCCTTAACCGATCTTCACCAAAATCGAAAGTCATTGAGACCTCTACAATTCAGGGACGTATGCAAAAAATTATTTGATTCTGTTTGAATTTGCGGCTGTTATCGTTTGCCATAGAAAATACGCTTGATAAAAAAACGTTGCAGGTAAACTACCCCTTCCCCTTAACCGATCTTCACCAAAAACAATAGGTCTTGAGTACTCTACAAATCAGGGCTGTATGCAAAACATTATTTGATTCTGTTTGAATTTGCGGCTGTTATCGTTTGCCATAGAAAATAAAACGTAAAAGGTTGCAGGTAAACTACCCCTTCCCCTTAACCGATCTTCACCAAAAACAATAGGTCTTGAGTACTCTACAAATCAGGACTGTATGCAAAACATTATTTGATTCTGTTTGAATTTGCGGCTGTTATCGTTTGCCATATAAAATACCCTTGTTAAAAAAACGTTGCAGGTAAACTACCCCTTTCCCTCAACCGATCTTCACCAAAAACAATAGGTCTTGAGAAATCTACAATTCAGGGCTGTATGCGAAACATTATTTGATTCTGTTTGAATTTGCGGCTGTTATCGTTTGCCAAAAAAAAAAAAAATTTCCCTTGATAAAAAAAACCGTTGCAGGTAAACTACCCCTTCCCCTCAACCGATCTTCACCAAAAACAATAGGTCGCGAGTACTCTACAAATCAGGGCTGTATGCAAAAAATTATTTGATTCTGTTTGAATTTGCGGCAGTTGTCGTTTGCCATAGAAAATACGCATGATAAAAAACGTTGCTGGTAAACTACCCCTTCCCCTCAACCGATCTTCACCAAAAACAATAGGTCTTGAGTACTCTACAAATCAGGGCTGTATGCAGAAAATTATTTGATTCTGTTTGAATTTGCGGCTGTTATCGTTTGCCATAGAAAATACCCTTGTTAAAAAAACGTTGTAGGTAAACTACCCCTTTCCCTTAACCGATCTTCACCAAAAACAAAAGGTATTGAGAACTCTACAATTTAGGGCTGTATGCAAATAATCTTTTCATTCTGTTTGAATTTGCGGCTGTTATCGTTTGCCATAGGAAATACCCTTGTTAAAACATAAAACGTTACAGGTAAACTACCCCTTTCCCTTAACCGATCTTCACCAAAAACAATAGGTCTTGAGAACTCTACAATTCAGGGCTGTATGCGAAACATTATTTGATTCTGTTTGAATTTGCGGCTGTTATCGTTTGCCAAACAAACAAAATTACCCTTGCTAAAAAAAAACCGTTGCAGGTAAACTACCCCTTTCCCTCAACCGATCTTCACCAAAAACAATAGGTCGCGAGAACTCTGCAAAACCGGGCTGTATGCAAAAAATTATTTGATTCTGTTTGAATTTGCGGCAGTTATCGTTTGCCATAGAAAAAAAATCTACAGACAGACAGACAGACAGACAGACAGACACACAGACACTTTTCGGAAAACGACTTTTTTTCATGTTTTGAGTGTAGTAGAATCAGAATCTGCAATAATCTCGAACACGATTTTTTTTGCCATCACCATACTTCCATTCCTTAAGGAATATGGAAGTAAAAATCTACAGACACAGACAGACACACACACAGACAGTTTTCGGAAAACGACTTTTTTTCATGTTTTGAGTGTAGTAGAATCAGAATCTGCAATAATCTCGAACACGATTTTTTTTTGCCATCACCATACTTCCATTCCTTAAGGAATATGGAAGTAAAAGTCGTTTTCCGAAAAGTGTCTGTGTGTGTGTCTGTCTGTGTCTGTGTGTAGATTTTTTCTATGGCAAACGATAACTGCCGCAAATTCAAACAGAATCAAATAATTTTTTGCATACAGCCCTGATTTGTAGAGTACTCACGACCTATTGTTTTTGGTGAAGATCGGTTGAGGGAAAGGGGTAGTTTACCTGCAACGGTTTTTTTTATCAAGGGAAATTTTTTTTTGGCAAACGATAACATCCGCAAATTCAAACAGAATCAAATAATGTTTCGTATACAGCCCTGAATTGTAGAGTTCTCAAGACCTATTGTTTTTGGTGAAGATCGGTTAAGGGAAAGGGGTAGTTTACCTGTAACGTTTTATGTTTTAACAAGGGTATTTCCTATGGCAAACGATAACAGCCGCAAATTCAAACAGAATCAAAAGACTAATTGCATACAGCCCTAAATTGTAGAGTTCTCAAGACCTATTGTTTTTGGTGAAGATCGGTTAAGGGAAAGGGGTAGTTTACCTGCAACGTTTTTTTAACAAGGGTATTTTCTATGGCAAACGATAACAGCCGCAAATTCAAACAGAATCAAATATTTTTTTGCATACAGCCCTGATTTGTAGAGTACTCAAGACCTATTGTTTTTGGTGAAGATCGGTTAAGGGGAAGGGGTAGTTTACCTGCAACGGTTTTTTATCAAGCGTATTTTCTATGGCAAACGATAACAGCCGCAAATTCAAACAGAATCAAATAATTTTTTGCATACGTCCCTGAATTGTAGAGATCTCAAGGATTTTCGATTTTGGTGAAGATCGGTTAACGGGAAGGGGTAGTTTACCTGCAACCTTTTACGTTTTAACAACAGTAAAGTACTTGAAAATGCATTTAAACTTTTTCAAACAATGGTAATTGTTAAAAATAAAATAATTTTGTTGCCAGGCAATAAAATTATAATTTTTTCATTTTAATGTAAATTATGTATGAGTTAATATACGAGGTGTGTTCATAAAAAGTCCAAACTTTTTGAGTAACACATCAATCCGCAGAAACGACGCGCCGCGACTTTGCGCGCACCTAGCGATAGTTTTTGACAACAAACTACCACTTATTGTGTTCCGCTATTAGCAGTAGTCTTTGAGGTATATCACATTGAGTGGGGACGTGCACACGCTGGCCGGCGGATTAGTGACAAAGCGATTAAGAAAGCCCGCGAGAACAACGTGTGCGTATGAAATTTTGCAGCAAAACTGGGTTAAAACTTTTCAGAGACATTCTGGTTGTCAATTAAGCATACGCGGAAGCCTGCGTGAGGCGAACGATTAGTTTAAGAATTTTTAAAGAGGGAAAAACAATGGTCAGTGCAGATCAAAGTGATATCGAAGATCATGGGAAGAGAGCTCGTGATGTGGTAGTTGTAAATCATCGTTTAAATGCCGATACTTTCTGACAGAATCCATTTAAGATCGTAAAATTAAATTTTGATAGAAAAATTTAAATGTATCGTAGCACTGAAAAATTCTTACTGTATTTGTTGACGACGATCAGAAAGAGACCCGTTTTGAAATCGGTCAACAACTGCGTACCAATGCAAATGGTAATGAAAACTTTGGAGACAATGGAAATAGCTCTGTAAAGATTTTACGAAGTCAGCAGCAAAATTTTATACACACACGTTGTGTTAAGATCTTCATTCTCACTTCGTTATAAATCCGCCGGACGGTGTGTGCCCGTGCCCACTACAGCGCGTGTACCTCGAAGACTGAAGATCGTGACGGAACAGAGAAAACGGCATTCAGGCGTCAAAACCTGTCGCTAGCAGCACTTAATTCTGCAGCTCGCTCTATGCGCTAGTTGACTGCTACACAAATAGTTCGGTCTTTTTTTGAACACACCTCGTACATGTATAAAATAATATATCGTTCGTGGCAGGTAAGCATATCTCAGTTATGTAATGTTTACGTTTCCATTTTATTATTATAACTACAGCAATAAAAAGGCAGGGAAGACACACACACACACACACACACACACACACACACACACACACACACACACACACACACACACACACACACACACACACACACACACACACAAAATTCGCGTTATTTCTGGCCTCACTCATGTTTATTTTTTTACATTTGCACGCTTTTTAAATGGAAAGTGCCGAAACCCACACCAACAAAACGCGTGCAAGCCGAAAAAATGGACATCAATTTGCTTCCTGTGGATCGCTGGGCAGTGTAACTGCACGTGTTTACAGAGGAACGATTCATAGATAGACTTTTCGTCTTTAGGGAATGAACCCTCTGCAAGATGCTGAGGGTCCATGAGTGACTTCGGAGCGCTCCTTCTTTTTCGCGTGTTTGTTCTGTGAAACATACACTGTAGATTCGCAGCTTTACTCTAAGCAACGCTCAATAGAAATTTTTAAAATTTTAGTTCACGGTGTACCCTCATTCACACTAAACCTGCTCTGATGATTTAATTACGGACATCATAATATTAAAACTTTGGAAACTTGAGCACTACTTAATGGAGATCAATCATTAACTTATACAAGCCATTAATTTTATGCATATTTTTTATATATATGTATACAACGTTATCGGCAACAAAGAAGTAGTTTTAGTTAAAATTCCTTCCCGGGATATTTGGCCGTAGTCCAATGTTTTCTACAAAACCAGACGTTTCGGCAATGCCATCGACTTCCATCATCAGTGAAAATCGAGTGCGATAACGTGAGGTGGTGCGATAACGAGTATGTTAGTGACCACAGTACTGTGGTTAAGGCTGAAGCAGTAAGTAGAAAGAAGTAGTTTCTATGGTAATATTTCATTTCGAAAATGATTTTAAATTTAAATCTTAGAATATGGAAGTCATGTATGGTTCTCCATACCGATATTTAGATAAAATGTTAAACTTTCGGTAGGCTTACTTTCCCCATTATCTGTACCAGCACTACAGACTGATATTTCGCCTATGCGATAATCATTATCAATACACACACACACACACACACAATATCGCTTGCGTTTGGTAAGTCGAAACGCGTTAATGAATTATCATATCTGACCAATTTGCTTTTAATGCTAATAGTTTTTCATTGTCATTTAATCACTATTGGAAGTGTTTCTAACAATCCTTAAATTCGTAGTGACCGTCAATCAATGAATTTTTCAGTGAAGGTTTAGTGAGGATCGGTAAAAAATAACACAAATTTTTAACTTACTTGTGTTATTTTTGACCGATCCTCACTAACCCTTCACTGAAAGTTTCTAACAATGTTATAGGTTATACCTGTATGACTGGCGCCAAAACATGATGTTAGGTTAATACGCAAACTGAAGAAAACACGCTAAACAAATACACTTAAAAAATACTATTTTAATTTAAAAAAAACTCCAAGTAAGGCGAGTTGGCCTTGCTAGACTCCCAATTAATACGTTACAATTTCCACGTTTTTTTTTTATTTTACTATAATCAATTTGTTAGCTTGGTGCTTACCCAATAACGGTTCCTACACTCATTTTCGATATTTTGATTATGCGGTTGTTTGCATCGACACGTAGTGAAAATCGCACATAATTTTGGTTAGAATTATAGAAATCGTAAAAATATATTTGTGTATGTTATAAAATAGTTTGACGATTGCAATCGTTTATCATTGTCACATTTATTTTTTACAAAAAATGTTTATAGCAATAATAGACTATATGTCTGATGTGTGCTTGTCCTTCTATACCAACATTTCACAGTCGATATGGAAGTGCTCACTTCACGTAATCTAGCCATTGCCATACCCTTGCTAGTCTATCAAGCTCCCAAACTCCCAACATTTCGTCGTATCGCGTATCGCCGAGACAGATAAAATATCCTCGTTTAAAATGCCTGCGTAGCAGAGTCACAGTGGAAGTGAGATCCAACGAGGACACTAAATCTGTAGAACCAGCCAAGAATAACATTAATGAAAAAGAAAAAAAGATCCAGCTAACCCCAATGTAATCAAAAGAAGAAAGAAATGTCAAGTCTTTCATATGGACCACAATGTGAATAACGACCCACCGGGAAGAGACGGTCAATGAGTGATTCGAAAGTGGTGCTAAAAGGAGAAACAAGTCAGGCTGAACAATGATGACAACCTTTTGACTCCATTCGTCACCGATAAAAGGAGATGGCATCCTCGGTCGAGAAGAACCGTGTAACACTACAAACGGAGCAAACACAACTACCGTTCATTTTGAGGTCTGGAACAGATATTTAATTCTTTAAAACGATATATGAAAAAAAGATGACTGGGACAATATTTAAGCACAATAGTTAGATGACTATAGTATCACAGGGAAAGAATAAGAAGAGAAACTACAGGAAGGTTAAGTTGGTAGCTGCAGGAATATGTTTGAAAGTATACACGAATACAAGAGTTTTAGGCGAATAAAACAGAACAGACAATCTGACGACTTTAGAATGTGCAGCAATTCCGGATTCGGAAGGAGGAGGAGAGGGGAAGGAGAAGACGAACTTGATTACATTTATGACTCTTAAATTACATAAACATTCATCCTTGCGAAACTTTAACATAATAATGACAACAACAAAGATAATAAATCTGTGGTTTGGTGCTAGAATCACCAATGTCATAAAACGGTGTTCTGAGAAAATGGAGTTTTAAAACTGGTCAGTTTTTCTGACTCATATTAAGGTGTCATGGTCAAGACCATGCTTGATGTTTCCATAAATATTTACATAGATATGTAAGAGCATGCCCCATGTAAGTTTAATTGTGAAAAGTATCTTTTAGTTTCTAAAATAAATGTGACATTGGTGGCGGCTCTGAATTCAAAAACTGTTCCTGACTTTGGCAACCACTGATACTATTAACTCGTATTACAGATTGACACTGGTGGTTTTTACACATGAAAATACATACCTTCAGGAGTGTAAAGAGCCACTAATGTCATTTTCACCAAAAACTGACATCGGTGGTCCTTGCACCAAGCCTTAGAAATATATAAAGACAAACAACTTCAGATATTACAATTTTGTAAATTCTTTAATATGTACCGGAATGACTCGGCACTGCTCCTAAAAACCCCCGGGGTTGGATGACGAGATGCCCTTTCCCTCTCTGCATATAAGACCGTACTACACGGTGAAGACCCACATCCTACGAGAAGTAAGGCCTACTGTGCAGGACAGAATTTTAGTGATATCGACCGGACCGTTGTTAAACATTTGTCGTGCAAAGAAAATACCCGTCAGTACCAAGTTAGCTTGTACAGAAATGAACATGAACCAGTTTATCTTTTGGGTTATCGCAGCCGCCAATCAAATTCTGATTTATACTCCTGAGATACGGCAGCTCAGAGGGTCTCTAGAGCTGTGGTGGGAGTAACCTATATGAGGCCCCTCTTATGCATCCGATTTATATCGTACGATAAATTTTGCATCCGATTTTTTAGACTCAGATTTTTATCGTGCATCAAAAATGTCGGAAGTGGGTGTGAACAAACTCTTTCAGTGTTGTCATCATAAATACTGAAAATGGACCCGTGCGTGCTGTATGCCGTTTATCGGTTCGTTTTTATAAGCTTCGGAAGCGGGATCCCATAGTGTTCTCGTGTTCAGGATTTCGTCGACGAGCCTTTCTGTATTAATGCCTTCCATATTTACAAAACAAATTAAGAAAATCACCCCACGACGTGAATACCAGTGATTACTTGGCACAACTGGCCTCGCCAACGGTAGGCAGGAAGGTTGGGAGCACCGATATCTCAAAGTCATACCATAAAAAACTCGTGCGAATGCGTAAACGGAAGCATTACAGCCCATCTGTCTAAACAACTCGTCCGATATTTCATCGGATGCGTTCCCTAGGACACCACGATATGTTTTTGAGTTCGGAACGATAAATTTATCGTACGACAGTGCATAAAACGGCCGACGTGTTTCTGTTGTTCAACATGACGTACGAGTTTTTGTCGTAGGTTTTTGTTCGTACGATATAAATCGGATGCTTAAAAGGGGACTGAGAAGTAAAATCTTGTTTACAGTCCTGGCTCTCCAGGTTAGGGTTTGAGTTAAGGGCTAATAGACGAAAAACATTTTTTCCAACACAAAGTCTCCGAAAGAAAAGACTTATAAAAGGCGATTTACGTAAATTAATATGTAAATCGCTTTTTGAATACAGAATTTTAGAACATTGTTTATGGCAGATACACAATAAATCTTCTGTGGGAAGGGAGAATCACAGAGGATGGAAACGAATTAGAAATAAGGAACTAGCAGAGATCAGCGGTTGATAGAGATGAATGAAGACAAAAAGTGGAAGGAGGCCAGGCCTGCAGTTCCACAGTAGTACAAGTTATTGCATACTAATGTAACAGCCATGCACAGTGATAGACCCATGCAGGCAGTCCACGCCGGATACTTTACAGACTTTTATGAAATAAAAAGTCGAAAAAGTCTGAGTCGGAAATCGGAAACTGTCAACAGAGGCTATTTAATTCAACAGGCCGTGATTTCTGTAAAAGTTTTTAAAATAGTTGGCCTTTGCTACGAACATTTCAAATTTCTGACACAAGCACTTAACAGAGCGAGAATAGAACAATAATAATAACAATGGAACAATAACAATGGATATCCAGTATCCATATCGATAACTGTATACTGGATGGACAGTATTCTTTGGGGTAAATGATTTTTAATTTTTACATAGATTTCAGACGACTTGTGACAAAAATAACCTGCTTACAGAAGGGTTAATACGCTTGAAGAATTCATGATCAGCACAGGTCAGTACATTACTTCAACCGTACGGTGCTAGCGAGTAACGTAATGCAGCTAAAACTTCACCTCGACTTCACCTTTAACCTCTCCAGCTGATGAAGTCAGGACATTGGCTTTTCCTATAGTACCTTTGCAACGTTTATTTACAACTAAGTATAATACACATATGAACATACGACGGTAGATCAAATATAAAAGAGACTTTTCAGAAACTTTTTATTGAATTAACATATATGTGAACATAAATACTAAATTATTTTTCTACAAACCTTCCCCTACTATCTACACATATTCCCATCGCACATATTCATATACACATGAATATGTACATACACACATGTGTATACGTATATACACATACGTATGTGTAATACGTACATATACACATGTATCTACACATATACACATATTCCTTTTATGGCAGTTTCTTAATTCCTTCTTCATAAAAGTTTGTTGGATGGTTTTCTAACTAACTGAACCTCTTTGTTACTGGAAAATATATCCCGCTTACGCTTTTTTGAGGGGTCTAAATAAAGGAAAATCACATGCTGATGAATCTGCTTTTAAGAGGATGATCCAAAGCTGTCCAGTGTACTCCTTTAGACTGAACTCTATGTCCATGAGAGGAATGCGACTTATAAGAGAGATCGTAGACACGCGCATGTGTAGTGGTTGTAAACAAACGACTACTACAGAGAAATACCGATACACATTACAATATCAAAACTCATTCAACGCTCACTTTCCTCTCATCTAAAAAAAATATGTTTCTCCAACATTCCTGAAAAATTTTAATTTGCACAAGGTACTTATAACGCATCATTACAATTTCTGGTTTTCAATTAACACTTCTTTTACTTATACATTTCTTCCACTTTAATCCCACACTTTTAAACACTAGCGTTAACGTTTTAGCACCCTATGGGAAATGGATTCTTTCTTTCGCGATAGGTATAAATAGGAGATTTTTAACAGTGGGCACAACGTTTTGATTTTTATAAAAATCCTGAGCAATATTTCTTAAATACACGCTTGTCGAAATTATCAAGAAAAAGTTTCCTTTTCTCAAATGTGTTAGTTTTTCCCGCTGTGGAGAGTTTTTCTTCTGGACTGAATTTCCTTTACTTTCTCAAGTAAACTATGCCTTCCTTTTTTCTTCCATGTTCCTTAAGGAAATGGAAGTATGGTGATGGCAAAAAAAATCGTGTTCGAGATTATTGCAGATTCTGATTGTACTACCCTCAAAACATGAAAAAAAGTCATTTTTCGAAAAGTGTCTGTGTGTGTGTCTTTGGTTTTTTTTTCTATGGCAAACGGTAGCCGCAAATTCAAACAGAATCAAATAATTTTTTGCATACAGCCCTGATTTGTAGAGTACTCAAGACCTATTGTTTTTGGTGAAGATCGGTTAAGGGAAAGGGGTAGTTTACCTGCAACATTTTTTGTTTTAACAAGGGTATTTTCTATGGCAAACGCTAACAGCCGCAAATTCAAACAGAATCAAATAATTGTTTGCATACAGCCCTGAATTGTAGAGAACTCAATGTCTGTTGATTTTGGTGAAGATCGGTTAAGGGAAAGGGGTAGTTTACCAGCCACATTTTATGTTTTAACAAGAGTAATTGTTTCTATGGCGAACGATAACTGCCGCACATTTAAACAGAATCAAATAATTTTGTGCATACGTTCATCAATTCAAAAAACTGAAGGCCTGTTGATTTTGGTAAAGATCGGTTAAGGGAAAGGGGTAGTTTACCTGCAACGTTTTATGTTTTAACAAGTGTAATTTTTTTCTATGGCAAACGATAACAGCAGCAACTTCAAACACAATCAAATAATGTTTCGCATACAGCCCTGAATTGTAGAGTTCTCAAGAGCTATTGTTTTTGGTGAAGATCGGTTAAGGGAAAGGGGTAGTTTACCTGCCAAATTTTATGTTTTAACAAGGGTAATATTTTCATGACGAACGATAACTGCCGCAAATTCAAACAGAATCAAATAATCTTTTACATATGTGCCTGAGTTGTAGAAGACTCAAGGCCTATTGATTTTGGTGAAGATCGGTTACGGGGAAAGGGCAGTTTACCAGAAACATTTTTTGTTGTAACAAGAGTAAAGTACTTAATTTTGATAAATAAAGTATCCTGATAAGAAGATGTTAATAATCCACTGTAGAAACGTTGATGAAATATCTATAAATGAAGAGGCTAGTTGAACAGGGTGGGGGTAATTTTCTATAAATGAAAATTATAGTTGGAGGAGGGGATAATTTTTATTTATATGTCATGTGTACTACGCTATCGGCAACAAAGAAGTAGTTTGTTGTTAACATTCCTTCCCGGGCTGTTTGGCCGTAGTACAATGTTTTCTGCAAAACCAGACGTTTCGACAGTGCCATCGACTGCCATCATCAGTGAAAATCGAGTGCGATAACATGAGGTGGTATACGTTAGTGACTACAGTACTGTGGTTAAGCCTGAAGAAAGAAGTAGTGTCTATGGAAATATTTCATTTCGAAAATGATTTTAAATATAAATCTTAGAACATGGAAGTCATGTATGGTTCTCCATACCGATATTTTATTACAGTAATAGGGAGCTCGTTGCTTCCTTGAGTCAGTATGTATGTAAGTGAGTTTCGTTGCTTTTCTTCATCACATGTTTCAGTTATATTACTAATTATTTCGAGGTCTTCACTGTGAACAACGAAACTTTCTTTTCTTTCTTTCGACGACCCTTGAAGAGACATTGCGAATATACAGCTACAAATAAACAAATAACACGATAATTCACTTTCTAACTGAAAGTATCTAAAAGTACAGTAATCCTAAACAATAGTATAAACATTTTTAATGTCACTATAACAAAACTACTTGAAAAGTACTAAGTTGTAGATACAAAACCAATAATACGTCTTCGAACCATTTGATTCCACAAAGGTGAAAACCAGACTACAATAAAATTTCCAAGTCTGTAACATTTGATCGCCGTTGAGAGTGGATGCCAGTCTGACTGTGAACAGGGTCATGAATCATTGGCCTTGACAAACTAACGATATTAACGCAAATACACTCACTCATACTTTATCCCCTCCATCACAGACACAGAGTTCAGTCTCACGCAGTAGTTCTTCCAACTTTGCTTGCGTAAAAGCAGGGGTGTGGGCCCAGGCGTATTCACGAAGAAGCAAGATGCTGTGGATCGGAATCTTGCGTCTCTTGGACCTTACCCAAGACTTCAGGCAAGTACGCAGAATTCATTGTTCTTTGCTCAAGTAAAAAATAGCTTGAGCAAATACCTTCAACGATGTACACAACACCTTTTTAACATTCTAAAAGACAGTCATGAGAACCTTGCCAGCAGAAAAACGTATTTTTGCCTTCACTGAATTCGTTCCTTCCTTTGCACTATATATGCTCCATACTCGACCTTTTGGTTTCAAGAGTATGATGTACCCACAGGTGAGGAAACGCATCAAAAATGAGTCTCCCTGTGCTGCAAAGCGATCTAAAAGCCTGTGAGAAATTTCACCTCCTACGGCCTTGTGATTTAAATTTACAATTTTCAGCACCCTCTTGTAGAAATTTTGCGTCACTTTAACTCTGTTAATTTTAATTTTATTTATTAATTTCTAATGTTACACTAGAGGTTTAACCACAAGCAGTAAATTATACAAACGCAAGCTGATAAAGTGTAATCCCCCGAGTAACAACTAAGTGGCCTATGTTTTCAAGACGGCATTTAATCTGGCCCCCTCCTATTGATGCTACGAAACACAGGGCTCAGCTTTCAACGCTGTTAGTGTACATGCACATATCAAGTCGTTCACACACAGGTAACGTATTTCTCGCTGGCAGCTGGTTTCGTCTTTCGTCCTCTAGAGTCTAGACCTAGAGTCGCCGCGAGATTCGCTAAGTGTACGGCACAACTTCTGGAGCTTTGTGATGTCGTTGGAAAAAGTAATTAAAATAAACTTACTCAATATTTATTTTGCAAAAGAAGCAAGGAATACTATTCGAATGCTTCACATATGCTAATGGCTCACAAAAGAAGATCTGAGTTATTAATGAGCCACTTGAGCTTGTCTCTTACACAAAAGTTCAATTCGTGATGGAACTGAACATAACTCACACGTATTTCCTGTTCTACTCGGGGAAGTCTCTCGCGTTTCTTGTTTGTTATGTTTCTTAGTGCTGAAAAGCCCTTCTCGCAAAGCAGGACGTAGAAAATTGTAATTGCTTCTACTGCTATTATTAAGTACTCTTTCTTTGCTCACACCCAAAACTCGAAAAGTGGTAGTTCGCCATATTTCAGTTGAAGTGTTCTGTCTGACTTTTTCTGGGAGTTCTTCTTCTAACTCCGGATGGACAAAGCATAAGGATTGTGCACCCAGTCATACCTGGCAACATGTTTGGGGGGGGGTTGTCATCTCGTACGTTAGTGTGCCCCGGGAACTAACGACAAAAGATAGTGCGACGTGAAGAAATAAAGATTGAGAATCACTGCTCTAGACACTAACTTTATTCACTTCATGCTAAAATGCAGAAAAGTGGTGTGTCTAATGCAGCGGTCGGCAACCGGTGGTCCGCGGACCACTGGTGGTCCGTGACGTAATTTTAATGGTCCGCAAAGAAATTCAGTTATTAAGGTAGGTGGCCCTATGTTCGCCACCTTAAGCAAATTTGTTTTATAAAACACAAAAAAATAATTTTTTCAAAATAAAAAAATACTTTCTGCAATGTTAATCTTTAATAAAACAACATATAAATTTGTTAGAAGAAAAACGGTCCCCTTTTTCGAGCAATGACCAAGAGAAGGGAGGGCTGCAACTGGCGAAGTTAGGACACACGTGTTCCCTAAGTTCGCCACTTGTGTACAAGCGGTAAACTCGATTAATATTTTAATAATAGTTGAGAGTCGATGTAATTTATTTTGATACTAAACAAAGCCAATATTAATTATACAATAGTCATTCATAAAATCAGTAGATTGTAACTGAGAGAGTTAAACATAAAAAACATTAGTTCTTTTAATTGTAAAGTTGATTCAGACAATCACAAATTTCTCTCAGTGTAAGTCTTACTCTATTTAAAAAACAAGTTACAATGTCATAACATCAGTTCTTAAGTTCGCAATGACGCACGATACAGTGGCGAACTTAAGAACACGTGCAGCTTTTATTAAAAACGTCAGAAACTACGACATAACAATTATACATTTAATTTTGACTCTATCCCTAGAAAGTGCACAACATACGCTCTGAAATGATATATTACACTCTCTAAATGCAATAGTTATTCTGTTGTATTAAACGGATATTGAATCATCGTATTGTATAAACGTACAATTAAGGTAAAGTACTCAATAATTCATAACCGTGATTCTTTCAATCTTTCCAATTGACAAAGAAAGTGACCATGTCATATTTCCCGGAGTGTGTTGGCAGTACCGTAAAAGGTGTTCTGGTTCCTCCAAAGCTAGAAGTTCTGTGGGTACGTATTTGATGAAATAACGATTGTGATTGCTTAGGATTTGTTTGTCGCACAGGATTTATACACGTTATGGAGTGCTTAATTTACCTAGCGTAACATATGTTTTCTGTTTCTGCCATGATTTCTATGCATGATTGTTCATTATTGTAAATTATTCCTCAGGCTTTCACGGCCGGTGTCAGATGAATTGTTCATGATATCCGGACTGTTTGGCCGTGGTCCATGGTTTATAACAAAACCAACACTTAATTTTTTTAGTGTTGACTGTTTTTTAGTTTTGTTCTGCTGCTTTATTTATTATATTATAACGATCTACGCATTGTTTTTGGCTACGATTTGGATACGATCAGATATGATTAATATTTACGACCAAGCCAAGTTAGTAGTTAAGGTTATGTTATATTTTGGTTATGTCTGCTGAAAATCACGTGCGTTTCTTTATTTGGAAACCTTTGACAGTCGTACCAACCTAAGAAATCAAACTTCCCCTACCACTTTCTTTGTCCATATACGTTTACGT
Source organism: Magicicada septendecula (assembly GCA_034769895.1). Lineage (NCBI taxonomy): Eukaryota > Metazoa > Arthropoda > Insecta > Hemiptera > Cicadidae > Magicicada > Magicicada septendecula. The sequence continues at coordinate 102,742,889 of CM068374.1, read as the reverse complement.
ACTTCTTTAAACGTCAGTGGCGTCTCGGCGTCGACATTAAACAATTAATTTCTACTTTGTACTTATACTCCTATACGTACGAAGTATATGCGTTTGAAATCTTGCACTTATCAGTAGCCAAATACTGTTTGCATTTTTAAAGCATTTTTAAAGTTTAATATTATACATAATATTTTAAATATATTTAAGCAATCAAAATTATTAGAAATATATTATTTTTGTTTGGTTCTAGGATAAAAAATTAAAATGGGCGAGAAGAAGCAACCGACAATTTTAAATTTTTTTGGCAACACTTCACGTAAACGTGAGTTAGTTGAAGAATCAATAGGGCCCTCACAGATTCCATCATCATCAAGCACCAGTAGGGAAGAAGATAAAACTGAAGGTCGAGAGACGAAAAAATTTAAAGTTTTAAGACAATATGATCATGATTATTTGAAATATGGTTTTATACAAGAACCTAGAACTGAACTTGATCCACGACCGTTTTGTGTCGTATGTTCTGTAAGTTTATCCAATGACGCCATGAAACCATCAAAACTTACTAGACATTTGCTGACTAGACATCCAGATTTAGCTAATAAGCCAGTCGAACATTTTCAAAGATTGCGTGACAATTTACAAAAGCAAATAAATTCTTTAAAATAAATGACAATTCAAGATAAGTCTGTATTAAAAGACTCTTATTTGATGGCACTTCAAATAGCGAAATCAAAAAAACCTTATACAATTGGAGAGGAACTAATTAAACCTTGCTTATTACAAGCTTGTGAGGAGGTTTTGGGAAATCAAGCCGCCCAAAAAATGAAGGCAATTCCTATGTCTGCTAGGTCTGTGAAACGCAGAATTGAAGAATTGGCGGAAGATGTTGAAGTTCAAGTGGTAGAAATGGTCAAAAATGCAACATTTTATGCAATTCAACTTGATGAATCAACCGACATAACAAACAAGGCTATTCTTCTTTGCTTTGTGAGATTTAATTTCGAAGGATATTTAAAAGAAGAATTTCTATGTTCACTCGACTTGCCGGGTAGAACAACTGGATCTGAAATTTTCAATGTATTGAATGATTATTTTCTGAAACATGAAATTGATTGGGGAAAATATATAGGAATATGTACAGACGGTGCTGCAAGTATGACCGGGCATCGATCTGGAGTTGTTAAAAAAATAAAAAATGTTGGACACATAGATATAATTTTTACTCATTGTATTTTACACCGTGAACAACTTGCCGCGAAAAGATTATCTCCAGAATTACATGAAGTACTGTCTGATGTAATTAAAATTATAAATGAAATTCGGCATAAAGCTCTGAACTCTCGATTATTTGAATCACTTTGTGATGAAATGGGCTCACAACATAAACATCTTCTTCTTCATGCTGAGGTGCGTTGGCTGTCAAGGGGTAAAGTTTTAACCCGATTGTTTAATATGCGACAAGAAGTAAAATTGTTCTTTCAACAACACAATAATTCTAAATTCCAAAATTTCTTCTCCGATGATGACTAGGTAGCAAAGCTTGCTTATTTGGCAGACATTTTTTCTTTGTTAAATGAGTTGAACATATCTATTCAAGGACAACTTTCAGACGTTTTTACTTTGCGAAGTAAAATGGACGCATTTCAGAAGAAAATATTGTTATGGAAAACACTATTAATCGACGAAGATTTGCAAATGTTTCCAAATCTGGATGAATAGCCTACATGAAAGAAAAAGACGTCAACCGACAGATAATAGGTCTTGTTCAACAGCACTTGCAGTCACTCAAAGAGTCTTTTGAACATTATTATCCAAAAGAAGAGGATCCCAGAAATGGAAATATGTGGATACTAAATCCATTTTCTTCAAATATTGAGGAAAGCAATTTAAATGTGAAAGAAAAAGAAAGTTTAATCGAATTATCGTCAGATGATAGTCTCAAACTTCAATTCAACTCATCTTCAAGAAGTCAGTTTTGGCTTTCTGTAAAAAGCGACTTGTGTGAAAAAACGTTCTCAACTGTAACAGCTATTAAAAACAAGTATCGCTCTCGGCTTGAAATAGAAGCTCCTTTACGTGTTGCGGTGACATCATTGGAGCCAAGGATTAGTAAAAAATTTTAAACCAAGAGCAGCAAATGTCGCACTAATTTTTAATATATATTACTATTATTTATTATTATTTTTGTGTTAAAATTAAAATTATTAAAATATAAATAAATATATATGTATTGTATATCATACTCAATGCTCGTATTAATTCGTACCTTTAAAAATTATGTTAGTGGTCCGCGAAATTTTAAATTGCGAATTTAGTGGTCCGCAATATCTAAAAAGTTGCCGACCGCTGCTCTAGACCAGTGGTTCTCGACGGGTGCGCCGCGAGATTCGCTAAGTGTGCGGCACAACTTCTGGAGCTTTGTGATATCGTTGGAAAAAGTAATTAAAATAAACTTACTCAATATTTATTTTGCAAAAGAAGCAAGGAATACTATTCGAATGCTTCACATATGCTAATGGCTCACAAAAGAAGATCTGAGTTATTAATGAGCCACTTGAGCTTGTCTCTTACACAAAAGTTCAATTCGTGATGGAACTGAACATAACTCACACGTATTTCCTGTTCTACTCGGGGAAGTCTCTCGCGTTTCTTGTTTGTTATGTTTCTTAGTGCTGAAAAGCCCTTCTCGCAAAGCAGGACGTAGAAAATTGTAATTGCTTCTACTGCTATTATTAAGTACTCTTTCTTTGCTCACACCCAAAACTCGAAAAGTGGTAGTTCGTCATATTTCAGTTGAAGTGTTCTATCTGACTTCTTCTGGGAGTTCTTCTTCTAACTCCGGATGGACAAAGCATAAGGATTGTGCACCCAGTCATACCTGGCAACATGTGGGAGGGGGTTGTCATCTCGTACGTTAGTGTGCCGCGGGAACTAACGACAAAAGATAGTGCGACGTGAAGAAATAAAGATTGAGAATCACTGCTCTAGACACTAACTTTATTCACTTTATGCTAAAATGCAGAAAAGTGGTGTTTCTAATGCATTCTGCATTTCTAAAAGTGGTGTACTAAACAGCTTAACAGCTATAATTTATATATAACCAAATTTGTAAATCTATATGGGTCTCTTCACATCACGACACATTTTGTACAAAACCGTCAAACCGTGAAGCTTTATTCTTAATTTTTTCAAATTTGAGGCAATAACTCGACGGAATTCATTATAAATATTGGATTTAAGAATGACGCTAACTTAAAAAAGTGTCGGGCCTTTATGAAAGAACAGACTGATCACAGTTCAATACTACAAATATAACGTCTGTATCAAACTTAACCATTTTTTTTCAACAGATATTTGTCAGGATTAACAACCGATTAGTGCCTTCAATCACCGCAGTCGATACTGGAAATCCACATACCATAACGGCTTTACCGTGTCTTCTGGCTACTACCGGTTTAACCTTGACAACGCCCGCATATATTTTTCCACACGAAGTTTCTTCCATAGCCTCTTACTTACGCTCCATAAATATCGATGCAATTTTCAAACCGATAAATGATGGTTCACAGCGGGCGGTAAGCTCTTTCTACCGGCAATTCTACCGCCATTATATATAATTCATGGGTTTTACGGCGATCACGAGGTTAAATGCACGGTTTTATATCGGTCTTTAATTAGCTCAGACTATAAAAATCGTTAATTCCCTCGTAACAGGCACAACGAAGAACGAATGCAGTCAAGGAAGAGAAACAGTCACCCTTAGCGATCCAATAAAATGAACATAATCGTAAACAAACACGCATTACCGAGTGCTTTTAACTTTCCAATTTGGTAAAACATTCTGCTTCCTTGGATACACTACTAGTAAGCTCCCCGAGCTGTAGAACTTGCTCACTATTTTGAACGAAGTAGATAAATTATATTTTAGACTACATTAGTAAACTATTTACATTATTACATAAATTTCAAGATTATAAATTTTTCAAATTATCAGAAAACCTCCTACAATTCCGATTTCACTTTTGTTTTTAATAAAATAACAATTGTATAGCAGATAATAAACATTAAACAATTCGAAACATTTGTATTTGTGTTAAAATTACATTTATTCTGACGGCCGGATGAATTTTCCAATTTTTCCAATTCTTTGATCCCTTTTTTGGGCCTTGGGGTCCAAAAAATTTTTTCATTTTAAAACTGTACACTATATTTAGATTTGAGTTACCATCCCCGTTAATTTGATGCCCCACATGGAATTTGCGATTTTTTTATTTTCACAAACTTCTTGGGCCCTCGCGTCCCTGAATTTTGCAATTTCCAAGTTTTCACACTATATTCAGATTTTAGTAAAATTCTCGTTAGCATGAATGATATGTCACCTGAATTTTTGCGATTTTTCTAACTTTTCACACAGTTTTTGACCCCCGGCGTACCAAAATTTAGAAATTTTCAAAAATGAACACTACGTTCATTTTTCAGTTAAAGTTCCTTTAATTTGATACGCTATTAGATTTTGGTTAACATTCCCTTCAATTTGATACCTCACCTAAATTTTTGAGATTTTCCCAAACTTTTCACTCAATTTTTGGCCCCCGGTGTACCAAAATTTAGAAATTTTCAAAAATGAACACTGCGTTCATACATCGGTTAAAGTTCCTTTCATTTCATACCCTACACAGACTATTGTGATATATTCAAAATTCTGACCCACCATGACTTTCTATCTACGTTTATTCACTCGGACATTTAAACGCCCATCACAGTTTGTCATTCTTCTCGTTTTGAAGTTACCGACTGAATTAGCCACTAGCACACGACGAAGTAACTAAATTAAATAAGTCACTTAAGGAATAATGTCATCATCATCTTCACTTTCAGGCATTACGTCATAGACCTGTTGCGCCCTCCGGCCGTGATAGAACTCACGCCCCACCACAGCCAGAGAGATATTAGCCAACCTTTAACCAACGCCTGGGGGCAAGCCGTGCGGTGGGGGGGGGGAAGAGTGTTGTTTATTGTGTGCCCTTGTTACTTATCTGGCCCGGGTATGCCAGAGAAGGCGTACGTATTATTTGTCCGCGTACGTGCGGGTAGACGAGCAAATCGAGCCGTGAAGGAATAATGTATTACAAAATTAACATAAGGAACTCATAATTTTGGTGACCGACATGGTGTGAAACGACCAATCTAATTTTTAATCAACACTGAGTTTTTCGCTGTCCACTGAAAGCCTACATGAGAGGCTATAGGCACATATATGTACAGACAATAAACTAATCTCACAACGTTCCAACACGTAGACACAAATTATACATAAATATACGTTACGGCCCACCGGAGGGGCGAAGCGAGGCGGTAAGGTAAGAAAAACTAACAGATGTACCGAATAATTAGAGGATGGGAAATTACAGAAAATAAACGACAGGGAGATACATAAACAAAAAAAAAAAAGACTCGGCTGAAAAGGGTGTAATTGAAGTTTTGGAAAGACGAATAAAACAAACTGTGTTAACAGCTTCGAGTTTCTGTCGCCAGGTAGAGCGGTCACGACAGGAAGCAGAGCAACCCTCGTCATTGTTCTAAGACCAACTAGGACAAAACAAGCGGTGTGGAGAAAACATGCGGTCACATAGTGAGTATAAGAAATATACCGACTTTAAAAGTAACATGGTTCAGATCTGCAAATCTGGCGATAGACTTTTAACAGTCGCTTAGATATGCACAGTGGACAATCACCTCGTTGCTAGGGTAACATTTTCAATCATTTCGCACATGGAGACAACTGTCTTGTACAGTGTTTCATAGTGTGAACGTCGGCTGACACAGGATTAGAAGCATGAGTGTGACAGAGTGTGTGTGAGACGACGAACTGTTATCGTGTTGTCTCTCCTCTCTCATCTCTTGACCTTTTCGCTATACTTGCGAGTGTTAAGTAATTCTCTCGCGGGTTCGTCGGGTCCACCGCTCTATAAAGACTGTTCTTAGAATCCGTCTTTCACAGCAACCTAGAAGTCTTTTTTCTCAAGCATACGTCAGCACTGGCCTGATAAGTATTTTGTAGATTTTGCATTTCGTGCTTCTTGACATGAAGCTAGATGTCATGTCAGGTGCTATTTTAATCCATAATATGTTTTATTTCCGAGATGTATTCTTCTTATTTCAGCGTGGATGTCGTTAGTGCTGTTTATCTGGGAGCCAAGATATATGAACTCTTTTACTGCCTCTATATTTTTTGTGCCTATTTTAAGTTTTCGAAGGGTTGGATACAATGGTAGTTTGTTGGCAGCCTGTCAGGCTTGTACTACACGTCATTCAAGGTCTGACACTGACGCTGCATGACAAAATTCATGTCAACGACATCGCATTCCGTCGGAGCGTCATAATATCTCGTTTAAAATGCAGTTTGTCAACAATGTCACATTGAGAGTAAGATTCTACAGTCTCCAAACTTGTTTATTATCTTTAATTCGTTTTTTATTGTATTTTTTTAAATTAAAACAACAGTTTTTTATTGTTGTATTGTTGTACATTTTCTACATTTATTGTTCAATATTTAGGCCTACGATCTAGGAAGACAGTCAGTTTACTGTATATTTTACATACTTTGTATATACGTTAGATTCTCCTGTCTATAGAATCTCCAGTTTTTTGTCAGCGTGCAGCTTCTCCCGTCTTCGTGAGCAGAAGAGCCTGGATCTTCGGTCGCAGGTGGATAAGTGTCTATGCGAAGAAAACGACAATACAATAAAATATCTTCTAACAAGAGTAACTTTTTTTCTGATACTACCTGTTATTCACACCGTCTGCGACATATGTGTCTGACAATTAGGCCTACTAAATTCAAATAATCTGTTTATAGGATTAAAATAATATTGCGACAAACGGCAGAGAAATATCAAGACCAGACACTGCGACGACACGAACACAAACACAAAACGCTCAGATGAAATGAGAATTTCCGTACGTCTTTCGATATTTGCCAATAATTTGCCGGTTAGACTAAGTTATTGAGTCCTACAGCCGGTATATACTTGTCGATGACTCATTACTTGACAATCCGACGGACCTGCTTCGCCGACCACCCGCCCGCCATAAACCCACACAACACGCGCACCGCACAGTAATTAAACTCACAATCAATCGGCCGCGAAACGTACCACCTTACAAAAGGTGAAAAAAAGAAAAACAAAAAAACATAAACCCAAACCCCAGCGCGGTGTATTGTTACGCTAAACGGGCCGGCAATGAACTCTTGAACTACAAATATTTAAAAACCATTTGTCAAACGGCCGTCGTAGACACAACAAGAGACGGTAGAGAACAATAGTCAGTCAGTGAGAGAGCAGAGCAGAACAGAGCCGGCCTTGAATCCCGGTGACGCGGACGAAACCCACGTGGAAGCCTCCACCAATACGCCGGCCCGGCCGACGTGGAAATTACCTGTACACCTCTCGTCGTCGACTGGTTCTCATTTTTCTTCTTCTCGTTCGCTGTTTTGTTGGCAAAAAGTCGCTTTACATGGCGTACGACAGGACTAGACGGCCAACGGTTAATGGCCTCAAAGTAATACACACGTAAATTATATGCAAACTTTCGTTTTCAACGCACTGCGGTTACACAAAGCGTAAATACAGAAGTAACTTGTATACCGTTGGAAGGGAAAATACTCACTTACGGTCCTTTTATGCATCCGACTTATACTGTACGATAAAAAATCATACAGTAGCTGGATATTTACAATTTTTTCAAATTGTTCATCCCATTTTTGTGTCCTGGGGTCAAAATATTTTTAAATTTCTCAAAACTATATACTATAAGCAGATTTAGGTTAAAAATGTCTTTAATTTGATATCCCACGTGGAATTTGCAATTTTTTCACACTTTTGAAATATTTTAAATACATTCAGACCTCCTTTTCTTTGACCGTTCAGGACTTTTTTGAGCAGTTCGTTTTCCTCCATTCAGACTTCATCATTTCTGCTCGCTTAAGTATCGCTGACTTCCAGAACCTATTTGTTGGTGACCGTTCTCATTGGTATTTCCTACCTCCCACAGTCTTCCTTAAGATCTTCTTTCGAATAACTTAAAATTGGTTTAACTTAAAATCCTCGGTAAGCCTTACGAGGATTTGTAGACGGTAGGTTTGGAATTTTCGGTTAATAACCAACTTGTTAATGACATCTGTAAACCACTGCTACACATCATTGCCCAAGGTTAAGGTCATTTCGTACTGCGCGTCCATACATCCCGTGGACGGAACGGATGAATGTTCGAAAAATCGTTCACCGGTTTGTCAAATGAGATAATTCACACCGACACCCATCCATCCAACGGATGCCCAGTGGACGTTTTGTCCTGTCATGCGCACGGCAACAGTGCTGCAGTACAGCTGCGTCACGTGATCGACTGGTCGTTCTTACTTTTGGTTTGTTGGACTTATCTTTGATTGTGGTTTATCGTCTTCCTGTAATCTGTGTCATCTTTCTTTATGTTATCGTCGATGAAGGCCAAAACTCCATTACACTGCTCTTTGCTAAGTCTACAATATGTTCTGAATTTATCTTCGTCTAATTGGGTGCACCCAATGTGATCTGTTACTCACAGAATATAACAAAACATCATTTTCGTCATCACTACTTGAGCTTTCATCAACCCATGGTGCACTTTTCACAAAATCATTCTGACACCAAAGCATCTGATCGGAGGACATACTGCACACTACACAGCTTTGGCAGCTAAAATATACTGACGGGAGTACGGGGGGCTGGCACAATAAAACATCCATCCATCCGTCGGATGGACATTTTCGGTGTGAAATGGTATTACATGGACGTTCAGAACGTGCAATCCGTCCACTTCGGATGGACGTGCCTTGTAAAATGACCTTTACTGTAGATCCGAAGTAAATGAAGCGTTCTGTACGTTCAAAGATGTAATTACCAGTGTCGATGTTGAGTGACATGTCTAGCCTGCGAGCTTTTGATTTCGACCGATTTGTTTTCTGCAGAACACAGAGTACTAATAAACTACTTCATCATTCTCAAGCACGTAAAATTTTATTCGAGGCGTGGAGGACCACAGACTGAGCAGTCGTAATTTACTGGTGCGTCGAATTCGCCGCCAGTGAATGGCTCCGAATTTCTCACGAACGCGTCGTGTGAGATCGCAGATAACAAACATTGTAACGTGTGAAATTATAAACGAGAGTGCAACGCACAACTAACTTGCCAGACACGGGCCAACTCGCAAATTACCACACATAAGCAGTAATTCCTCTGAGGATTACGTTACAACACATACGCAGTTACAGGCATCAGTTTTCAACTACTATCATACATATTATCCAGCAGATGACCACTTAACGCAATAAAACGATTATACAGTTACAAACAACACTCGTCACAATACATCACTCCCTTTGGTTTTAAAGACGTGTAATTATGATCATCGCAATCGTTAGCACTTGCCTCTCACCACTGATGCATCGCAAACTAGACACAATAGTTAACCCAATCAGGGCCGGATTAGAAGCGCATAGTGCCCTATGCTGCCATCGGATAATGTGGGCCCCCCCCCCGATTCAAAATTCAACCTTTTATCCACTATTTACACAGATAAATGGCATACATAATTTCGAAAGTTAACAATTACTTTATAAAAGTCTCAAATTACTACAAACGTTTAGGGTAATCACAGTGATTACAATGAGCATGGTGTACTTGCTTAGAAAATACTAATCGATCCATTTTTACTTCCATGTTCCATAAGGAAATGGAAGTATGGTGATTGCGAAAAAATCGTGTCGACATAAGGGCTGATACTGATTGTACTACCCTCAAAACATGAAGAAAAGTCATTTTTCGAAAAGTGTATGTGTGTGTGTGTCTGTTCATATGTAGAATTTGTCTATGGCGAACGATAACTGCCGAAAGTTCAAACAGAATCAAATAATGTTTTGCACATGTACCTGCGTTGTAGAGGACTCAAAGCCTCTACAACGATTACATCTACCGATTTTGGTGAAGATCGGTTAAGGGAAAGGGGTAGTTTACCTGCAACGTTTTATGCTTCAACCAGAGTAATTTTCTATGACGAACGTAAATTTAAAAAACAGAATCAAATAATTTTTTGCATATGTGCCTGAATTGTAGAGGACTCAAGGCTTATTGATTTTGGTAGATTGGTTAAGGGGAAGGGGTAGTTTACCTCCAACGTTTATGTTTTAACAAGAGTAAAGTATTTACTTAATTTTGATAAATAAAGTATCCTCAAAAGTAGGTCATAATAATCCACTGTAGAAAGGTAGATGAAATATCTGCAAAAACATGGAAGTAATAAAAATGGTAGTTATGTACGGGAAGGGGGTAATTTTATATAAATAAAAATGATAGTTGAAGGGGGAGTGGATAATTTGTTATATGTGTACTACATTATCGGCAACAAAGAAGTAGTTTGTTGTTAAAATTCCTTCCTGTGCTGTTTGGCCGTGGTCCAATGTTTTCTGCAAAACCAGGCGTTTCGGCAGTGCCATCGACTGCCATCATCAGTGAAAATCGAGTGCTCTAACGTGAGGTGGTATTCGTTAGCGACCAAAGTACTGTGGTTAAGGCTGAAGCAAGAAGTAGTTTATATGGAACTATATCATTTCGAAAACGATTTTAAATATAAATCTTAGAACATGGAAGTTATGTTTGGTTCTCAATACCGATATTTTTCTTTATTTTCCTTAACGAAGTCTTGTATAATTTCTTCTAAGTCGAGCGATTCAAGTATCTCGCATTCAATATTCAACCTTGCTAACTAAGATAATCTCTCGTCTCCTACAGTTGAACTCAACATACCTTCAATGTGTTTTAATACAGAAAAAGATGTTTCACATTCGCAGTTGACTATTGGAATCGTCAAAAGCAGACGATAAGCAATGTATATATTCGGAAATACATCAGTCATTTTACAAACAATAATCCAGTTTAACAGTGGCGGCCCGTGGTTAGGTTGCACAACCCCCCATTAAATCCCGAATTGTATTTTAAATTATAGAATTATGAATAAAACAGTAACTAATAATAGTGTTTTCAAGCTAAAGCATCGTAATTAATCATTTGCCGACTGAAAAGCGCAGAGCAATTAATAAAAACGGTACACCCTCTTGCCGCGGTGTATGCACCAATTGTGACGCGCTTTGTATATGGGGAAATACAGTGGAGTCTAGCCTCTGGCTGGCTAGACTCGGGTGTTCCTATTACAACGATATAGGGTCACTTGGTGTGATTACGGACTGCAAACCCCGCTTGTACGTCACGGCGCCACCAGTCTGTTCGTTGGTGAATAACACGTGGTGCGCCAGGTTGGAATTTGTAAATTTTTTGTGAAGTTCGTTGTGTCAGTCCAAACCATCGTTAAATGTAAATAACAGTACATATAAAGGATTAAGGTGTAAGATATTTATTATATTTAACTGGTAGGACGCAATGAATTCTGTCGTAAACTTAACGAAAACGCTGTTCAGTTTACTTTCTATTGGAGAAAAATTGAAATTAAGAGACTAGGTAAGCCTTCAAATTTTAATCAAAGTGTAAAATCAAGTGACAGAATATTTAATCGAAAATTAAAAAAGATTTATACAATAAAATTCGTGGTTATTTGGGTGTGACACTAAAATTGCAATATTTTGCATCCTTGTGTATTGTTTGGAGGTGAGGAGACTTGGACATTTTCTAGTCAGAGAATATAACAACTTAATACCATCCAATCCAACTACAAACCCCAAATTTTTCAACCACCAGCCGCCACTGCAGTTTAATACTTTGAGCGGACAAACTGTAGTATCATGGACTCTATCGTCTTCATTCGAACATAAAAATATCGGTATGGAGAACCATACATGACTTCCATGTTCTAAGATTTATATTTAAAATCATTTTCGAAATGAAATATTTCCATAGAAACTACTTCTTTCTACTTACTGCTTCAGCCTTAACCACAGTACTTGGTCACTAACGTATACCACCTCACGTTATCGCACTCGATTTTCTCTGATGATGGAAGTCGATGGCACTGCCGAAACGTCTGGTTTTGCAGAAAACTTTGGTCTACGGCCAAACAGGATGGGAAGGAATTTTAACAACAAACTACTTCTTTGTTGCCGATAACGTAGTACATATATAACAAATTATCCCCTCCCCCTTCAACTATAATTTTCATTTATAGAAAATTACCCCCACCCCGTTCAACTAGCCTCTTCATTTATAGATATTTCATCTACGTTTCTACAGTGGATTATTAAGATCTTATCAGGATACTTTATTTTTCAAAATTAAGTACTTTACTTCTGTTACAACAAAAAAGGCTTCAGGTAAACTACCTTTTCCCCCTAACCGATCTTCACCAAAATCAATAAGCCTTGAGTCCTCTACAACTCAGGCACATATGTAAAAAATTATTTGATTCTGTTTGAATTTACGGCAGTTATCGTTCGTCATGAAAAAATTTCTCTTGTTACAACATAAAATGTTGTAGGTAAACTACCCCTTTCCCTTAACCGATCTTCAACAAAATCAACAGACCTTGAGTTATCTACAATTGAGGAAGGTATGCACAAAATTATTTGATTCTGTTTAAATGTGCGGCAGTTATCGTTCGTCATAGAAACAATTACTCTTGTTCAAACATAAAATGTGGCCTGTAAACTACTCCTTTCCCTTAACCGATCTTCACCAAAATCAACAGGCCTTCAGTCTTTTACAATTCAGGAACGTATGCAAAAAAATATTTGATTCTGTTTGAATATGCGGCAGTTATCGTTCGCCATCGAAAAAATTACCCATGTTAAAACATAAAACGTTGCAGGTAAACTACCCCTTTCCCTAACCCGATATTCAACAAAAACAATATGTCTTGAGAACAGGGCTGTATGCAAAACATTATTTGATTCTGTTTGAATTTGCGGCTGTTATCGTTTGCCACAGAAAATACCCTTGTTAAAACAAAAAACGTTGCAGGTTTCCCTCTTTCCCTTAACCGATCTTCGCCAAAAACAATAGGTCTTGAGAAACTCTACAATTCAGAGTTGCGTACAAAAAATTATTTGATTATGTTTGAATTTGCGGCTGTTATCGTTTGCCATAGAAAATACCCTTGTAGGTAAAAATAAAACGTTGCAGGTAAACTACCCCTTTCCCTTAACCGATCTTCACCAAAAACAATAGGTCTTCAGAACTCTACAATTCAGGACTGTATGCAAAACATTGATTCTGTTTGAATTTGCGGCTGTTATCGTTTGCCATAGAAAAAAAATTACCCTTGATAAAAAAAAACGTTGCTGGTAAACTACCCATTTCCCTTAACCGATCTTCACCAAAAACAATAGGTCTCTTGTAGTACTCTACAAATCAGGGCTGTATGCAAAAAATTATTTGTTCTGTTTGAATTTGCGGTTGTTATCGTTTGCCGTAGAAAAAAATCTACAGACACTTTTCGAAAAATGACTTTTTTTCATGTTTTGAGTGTAGTACAATCAGAATCTGCAATAATCTCGAACACGATTTTTTTTGCCATCACCATACTGCCATTTCCTTAAGGAACATGGAAGTAAAACATAACGGTGAACTTGTTGGAAAGTGTGCAAACATTTTTTATGACTTTTAATTGAGGACATTTGTTTTTTTCACATTTGTTATCTTCAAAAAGTTTTTGTGATTTACGGCTGGATGGTGCCCCTCTGACAATTGAGGCCCTGGTGCCCGGTGCAGCAGCATACCCTAGCGATATGGATAATCCGCCACTGAACCCAATCAAGCGTTCATCGGGCCCGTCCATTGATGCAGCTCCTAATAAGACTTATTTTTCATTAACTAGAATCGCTAATTGCCATATACCCTTCCCACGTCAGTGGAGTCCCTTTTCTTTCTCTGAGCGGTTCAAAGGTTCTGTGTCATTCCCATGTTCACTGACCAGGTTTCTAACTCATGCATAATTACACGACGTACATACTAATTAAAAACTTTCCTTTTTAAACAAAAAAACTGGCCGTTCGTTAGTCTTCAAAATAATTTTATTTATTTATTTACCAGATCGCTGCAACACCATCGGTCATTAGCGACCATACAAATTATATTAATGAATTTATATATATATATCATACAATAATGCTTATATAGATGTAATAAAATTACATATTAAACTACAAGTTGTTGAAAACAGAGAAATATTGAGACAGCAGACTCAGGAACTAGTAGGACTTATATGCTAAATTAGATATTAGATTAAAGTCTACACAATATTACTTCTACTATCAAAAGTCAATCCAACTTTGTCGTGCTTACTTTCTGAACTGCTCCCTGTCATGCTTCGGACGAGCTCGTTTAGGACATCGTCCGGTTACGACTTGATAATGTTGGAGACACTGAAAGGCCTCGTCCGGAGCATGACAGGTAGCAGTTTAACAAGTAAGCACGACAATTGTAAGAGACTAATTTAAATAACAAGACGAACAAAAGTCAATAGCCCCTAACCTTATTCGACTGACGATTTCAGGCGCTGCATGTCCGCTGATTGGTTACTTCAGCTCACTATCCAAATATTTCAATTCACAAATGTCACAATTTTCCAAAGATTTTCATCTTCCCAGCTAGAGCATCCTTACTGTCTATTAGATATGTCTTTACTCTGTTTATTCTCGGACCATCCTTTTCATCAAACAACCTGTCGTCTGTAAATCTCAGACTTCAAAGGAATATTTTACATATTTACAATCCTTTAAAATTCAAGTCCCCATCGTCTGAACACGCTCACCAACAATGCTGAGAACGCCTTTAGTATGCTTCCTGATGTGCTTTTTAGAATCTTCTATTCGAATTGTCTTTATTATTCACAACTATTAGTTAATTGAGAAACAAAGTGTAACAAATAAAAATCCTTTGATTTCTAGTCTCTATCGTCTGAACACGCCCACCAACAATGCTGAGAACGTCTTTAATATCCTTCCTCATGTGGTTTTTAGAATCTTCTATGCGAATTCTGTTTAGACCTATTCTTCACAGTTATTAGTTAACTGAGAAACGACGTACAACAACTGGACCTGACAATCCTAGAATTATTTTACTTCTTCGTCTTCTTTCAACACTATATCCTTCTGAAAATTTTGGGTTGCCTCACAACGCTACTCCGTTCTATCCTTTTAACGTCCTTGGTCATCCGTTGCCCGCGTTCCGAAGTCTTTAAAAACACCGCCCACGTAAAACGGTGAAATTATTGTCTTTTGCCTTGCTCTGTAATCCTGCTCAGTCTCCCCTATTCTCGACCAACCCTTCTTAATGTCCAATCAATGAGATTCTCTGCCCTTTGTGCGCATTACGACTGCATTGTCTAAATCTTACTACAGCTACTTCGTATGAAGTAATTAATGGCTCATTCTATTGTCCATTATGTCGTAAAACTGCAAAAATCATAAAAGTCAAAATACTACTTCCAGCTGGTCAATTTAGCTTACAACAAATTAATATAGTCCGGATACATTATAGATGACACATAAATAATATTAGATATTGCAATTAAGTTTACGTTCTAAATTTGAAGCCATGTTTCAGAGCGTTCTGTAGTTACCACGTTTCCAGACAGCTGGAGAAGATAAAATTTAGGTCTTCCGTATTTATCAGCTGAGACCTGGACACACATAATTTTTACTAATACACTGTTACGCTAGAATTTATATCTTCTTCGTCTTCTTCCGCACCTCACGGAGTAGGCACTTTGGCTGTTCCGTCTTCACAGGGTATCTCTCCATTTCACTCTCGGTCTTCCTACATCACTTGTACCAAAGGGTCTATGTCGAAACGCAACCTTCGGTAATCGTCCATCCTCCATTCTGTCCAGATCCTGTAACAATTCCCCGCGATATGTCTGGATTTTATCATTTATGGAGAATACTTGTAGCCCTTCTCTAATATCCTCATTGCGCAAAAGATACTGTCTCGTGCAACACTTTGTTCTTCTCAGAAACTTCACTTCTGAAATTTAAATCTGGTTTTTAATCTTCTTTGTGGGAACCCATGTTTCACATCCATATAGCAAAACAGGCACCGCCATTGCTTCATAAACTTTAAGCCTTGTCTCTTTCCTTGTCATTTTCCTCAACGTTCTATGTATGAGGCCACACATCATCTGACATCTGGATATTTTTGTAGTGATATCTCGGCCTGTGCCATTCCCAATTCTGATAGTGCAACCCAAGTAACTGAAGTCAGAGACTTGTTCCAAAACTGTTGATATTTTTGTAGTGATATCTCGGCCTGTGCCATTCCCAATTCTGATAGTGCAACCCAAGTAACTGAAGTCAGAGACTTGTTCCAAAACTGTTCCCTCAAGAACAATTTTTGATCTGACTGGAAACTTTCCCCCAAAAGCCATGGTTTTTGTTTTCTGCTTAAATATTTGAAAATCATATCGTTTACAAATATGATTTAAACTATGTAAAGAATACTGGAGCTCATCCTCTGTTTTCTGTATTAAGACTTCATCGTCAGCATACAATAAAATATACAAATCGCGTTCTGGTTAAGTCAAATTCGTGAAGCAATATCTCGTCTCCATGATTGGATGATGTCGTCAATATATATATATATATATATATATATATATATATATATACGCTTATATATATATTAAAAAGCGTAGGCGAAATATTACATCCCTGCCTTACTCCTTTATTTAGTAAAATTTCTTCAGTCTTTGTCTTTCCAGTGTTTACTATTATTTTAGAGTTGAAATATAGGCTTCTAATCACATTTATCAAATGTTGTGGATAGCCGCGACATTCCATAAGAGAATTTATATTACTCCATAAATTTCCTAAACAGTATAGCTCGCAAATCAAGATGATACGAGTAACTCGTTTGTCACTCACTGGCGGTTTCACGATTCTGAAAGTTGAAGTAACGAAGGCATCTTCAGCAGCGCCAGAATGAACGTCTCTAAAGCCTGCCATTATAAGTGACACAGACGAATACTCACTGTCTCACTGTTTTACACAGAAAACACTGTTCATTTTAGTGACTATGTGGAGGACCGGTAGCCAATGAACATTTATCACCCACCAAACCGACTTACTCTGTAATCTGAATTCTTGGAACAACGGTTGCCAGCGGATGCTCAGTAGAGATGAGCAAAGTAGTTCACAGAAACGAACTTATCATAGTTGGATCGTTCATATCAGCGAACTAGCACAATGAATTAGTGCACTAGTTCAATCTGTCGAATCCCTCTTTTTCTAAAATTTTATAGATATTAAAAGACAACAAAAAAACAAAAAAACTGTCCCCAGAAGATAAGTTCATTGTTTGTATAAACTGACTGCATACAAAAAAAAGGTAGCATGAAGAGTCTTTTCATTGGACAAACATATGAGAGAGGTGAAGCTGTACTTTAGTACAAATCTCTCGCTTACAGCATCTGCAGCTTTGTAGACTTTTTTACACGTTTATGCTATGAAACAGTTAAACCTTTCATTAATTCCTCTATTTCTAGTTCACACCTTATGCTAGCCACTGCCACATTACATACGAGCATCGTCCTGACTTATGCTCTGACTGAAATTACAATGATTAATCTACAATGTTTGACTAATGCTTCACCTGAAAAACTAACGCATATAAAAAAAAAACGGACAGAAAAATACTACGATAAAGTACAAGTTTTATTATTGCGTTTATCCTCCAAACCTGCTTTACTTTCTAATAACTTTGCAGTTATTAAAAAATTACGAAACTCTTTTTATAGTTTCCTTTAGTGCTGAATTGAAAATATCCTGAATTACTGTTTTCCTTGGCAGGCTAATAAAAGACGCAGTTAAAAATATGAATTACGGTACTGAAAAAAAAAAAAAAAAAAAAAAAAAAAAAAAATCTGCGAAGAGTGAAGATGAAATCTAGAATCGTTCTTGCCTACCGTTCACAAACTTTAATAAATGCTAGTTCCTCTTGTAACTCAATCTGGAGACTGGTGGGTGATCGTATTCTATTTACCGACTAACTGAAAAACCTATTTGCTTTCAAACCCTATTTGCTTTGAAAGCAAATACTGTTCTATTTGCCTAAATGAAAACAGTATTATGCCTATTTCCAGATGCTTCATCCAAAACCACCACTCTTGACTTTCTGTCATCACTTTTTCCATAACCTCTGTCTCTTAACACCATCGTGATACAGCTTATAGCTATTATACGTAATCATTGCCCTCTTAGTATCCAAATGATTGTATCTTATCACTGATACTTTCTTTAGATAGGTTTCTCACAATATTAATTTCTCACTTAGCCCTAGTCTCCTAAACACGTCACTGCTTATCCTATTCCACTACTACAATTCTCCTCCAGCACCATGTCTCAACAAGTCTTCAGTCATTGAGTACGCCTCAATGTACAGCATCGTACGCCTCCGAAGCATGGACAGTTACATTCCACAGAAGAAAACTGCGATATTTTTCTTGCTCGTGAGTCTAATGTTTCTTGAGCCAGTATTCTTTTCTTTATCATAAAATCATAAAAGCTACTTTTGTCAGTGTTGTCCCCTAGCCCACCGCTTGCACAAAGCGTCCTGTAGACATCTATGCAATGTTTTTCTCTGGGTAGTATGCTGATCATTGAATACGTTGCCGAAAACAGAAGAACATGTATCACACATCTCGTTTACGTTGCTTCAATTCTGGTTTCACTCATTGTCAAAATTCTAGCTGTCGATATTTAAAAGACTATATACACTTTCGTAGTCCCCAAGAGAGCCTACGAGAACAAAAACCTCTTCCTTCAAGAAAAGCTAATTTTGAAGCAAAAAGATATTTTGCAGAATATTCAAAAGCGTTTTATAATCAATATAAATGTACGTAAAACCTATCAAGGCAACTAATTAAGCCTCGTCAATGTAGTTAGCCAGCGAACGACTTCATTATTTGTTAATAATAAGCCAGTACGATACGATTTTCTGATGAATCAATGGCACAGATCGCTAAACAAATCCGAACGCTATTATTCAGATGGATTAAATCATTACAATTACAAATAACAATAGATTAAATCATGACAAACGTTACGCCTTAGTAAGAATATCAGCTGTTAATTAACACCAAACACTGCAGCAACAGCTACCATCGCACATAAAACGTGCGAGCGCGCGCACAATCTGTTCAACACGTGGTATACACGTCGCAATATTTTATGTCATCGTTAATGTAATAATTAAATTTTTTTTATCTCCCTTGGGTAACGACATCTCCATACACCCCACGTTCGTCCCCTTCATGCCCCCACGTTCGTGTCTAAACCATAATCAGATGTTATCAAGTTCGGGCGCCAATCGTCATTACATGGTAGGACCACCGATAAACAAAGCAAGATACCATACAAAATAAGATGTTCAGTTATGGTCTTTATTACTTAAAACCATATTAACTTCTAAATTAAAATATATTAAAACACTAAATAAACTTTATTAAAATATTAATTGTAAATTATTTACACAAATTTAACATACCTTACTACTTATCATTCGGGGTAAAATCTTTATTATGTCAGTATAATAATGAAAATATAAGAAAGATACTAAACACTGTAAGTTTACATAAAATCTTCTATGTGAAAACAGAGGTAGATCTGATGCAGCCACTAAAGCAGGAATGTCCATATCGAAGTGAGTTGTTGCTAGTCTCGGTAGTGTGAAGCAGAGAAGAATCTGTGCGGCGGCTTCTGTTGTGGTTCGTGATTAACTGCATTGTGGAGAACACGCTTTCAGAGATGTCTGCACTTCCAAGCGTTGACGTCATTTCCTGCCCAAAATTTCGCAGATTTGGAAATCGTTCATCTGCTAGCAGATCACAGAAACGCGACCCATTTTCTTGTCCGGTGTGCACGAAGGGTCACACAGGTCTAGTTGAATGATAGTTGTTCATCAATGACAGTACCGACAGGATTTCAGCATTTCATATTCTCTGAATTTTATAAACTCGTCTTCTTCTTCTATAGCGTCACAGTTCGAAGTCGAACCTTAGCCTCCATAATCATCCGCCTCCATCTTTCCCTGTCCTTGGCGATCGATGTCCATCGATAAACTCGTCTATGTTTCTTGAATCTTCTTCTTATGTCTTCCATCCTAAGATTGGTTAACAGCAGTCTCCCATTGTGATCGATCTTGTGCTTTCGTCTTAATTTCCTCTTAAGTTTCACAACTCACATCATCCATAATCTGCTTTATATACTGCAGCCTTGGTCTTCCCTTACCTCATTTACCTTCTACTGTTCCTACCACCTCCAATTTTATTAGTCTTTCATGCCGCAGTGTATGTCCAGTAAGTTCTATCCTTCTTCTAATTATGCTTTTCAACAAACACCTCTCACTGTCTTATTATGTTCAGCACTTCTTCATCTTCTAATTTGGCAGACCATTTTTAGATAATCTCTCTTTAGAAGGACCCAACCGGAGATCCCATTGTGGGCCTACTCACGAATACTACTGATACTAAGGATGTCCGAAGATCTTTAATGCAGTGGTTTCCAGTTGCCTTCTGCATTCTATCCCGTTGACTGGTCCATCCGCCTTTTGGGGGTCATTTCTAACCCCAAGAGCAAGAGAGTGCCCTATTCTTACCCGCTCATCCGGCTTCCGAAGAAGCCGTTTCTTGAATATTTCCACCAAATTCCGAAAAATCAAGTATTTCATCTTTTTTAAAAAGTTTTTTATATGTTTCTCCTGTAAGATAATTCTCAGTTAAAATAATATCTTACTGTTCATTTACTTATTGAAGTAAATAGAGTAGTTATTAAACTACTCAATTTCAAATAAGCTCGCGGGCCGCATGAAAAGGTGTTACAAGCCGCCAGTTGGAAATCACTGGTCTATATACATTCGGGAGAGCTGATGCTGATGCCGAACGAAACACTACCGGTTCCGGACTTGGGTCCTGCCCACAACGAGCCGTGGATTCACTCGAACAGACCATAGACGCCACTCGGAATTCCTTACCGCGTATCGTGAGTAATCATTATTGTTCGTTCCCGCGGAAGACCATAATTACGGGTATTATACGCTTGCTTAACATACATAACAATGTACAAACGACAATAACAGAGACACACACACAGTAAATACCAGTCACACAAGGCGTGTGTGCGTGTAAGCGTGCCACATACTACGTACGGTTCCCAAGGAAAAAAATACAAATCCGTTAGCACGACAATAACCGTCTGTCACATCGCTCTGACAACCATTCAATCCAGCGTTCTTTCTGCACATTAAGTACAGTACAGTACTGCAGTAAATGAAATTTTCCCATACGATTTCCACTACGGTCACTCAATAAGTACAGAAACAAACACAGCTACTAAAAAAGAAAATCTACACAACAAATATGATAACGTTCAGAATCAGATGTCGGTGTTCCTATCGCCGACTTAACAAAACTTACTGACATCTATTTTAATACAGACCCTACAAACTTAACCAATTGTTTAATAAAGGCAAGTCCTCAAAAAATCCTCTTCTGATGAATAACATTTCAAAGAATAAGCAAACCGTGTGAAATTTACGCCTATTTACTCCTGAACGCTGAGACAACACCTAAAATTGTGTGTATCATCCAAAAATTTCAATGTGGACTCAACAGTTCTAAAGTGGCCAAAAAAAGTGGTACTGATAACCAACAACTAATTGAAATTTGAAGTCCAGGTCAGGAATCTTTCACTGATGATCGCATTTCCGTTGAGACAGACCAAAGATTGAAAAGTTTAAAATAGGTCTTGATTCAAATTAATGACAACGAACAGAACTATTGTAAACGGAGGGTTTCTTCTTCACGCTCGTCGCCACACTGCGCAATCGATATTTAGAAAAACGTTAATTAAAACGCCAACCTTGGAAGATACGGCGTCTCCAACTTACACTAGGCCTACGGGGGTGAATGCGATTACATGCTTTTCAACGAAGAGAAAAGCACTAGCCTCTCCACCCCAAATCCACTCTCACCTACAAGGCGGTAGGCCCTGTTACACCGTGCAACCCATTCCAAGGTTGTGGTAACCAACCCCTTCGGCGAAATGGGTCGGCAAGCAGAAGGGGTGCTGCCAGGGCAGTCCGGGAGTAACCTGGATCCTAGATTGTGTACACTGGCAGCAGGGCGTGCATCTAGTGTGGAGGCGGAGGAACCTTTAGTAGGTCAACGGCTGGACACGTGGGCTGAGTTAGTTAGCGACCGGGCAGAGAGCGCTCGGCAGCCGAGGTGAAGAATAGCCCGAAATCAAAGTTCCTGGTCCTCCTGGTAGGGGATTGGCCATAAGGCTAACAACCCTATCCTGTAAAACAAAATTTGTTGCGGATACAGAAAGATTGCCTCGGAATAGGACTGGAAATACGGAACTGACCCGGCGAGAAACAGGACTGAGCAAGGTGAAAAATGAGTGGATGAAAGATGAGGTGAAAGATGGTGGATGATGTAGTTGAAGATATGAGAAGACGGGGGGGTCAGAAGGTGGCGAAGAGTCGCACAGGATAGAGAGCAGTGGAGGCACGTCATTCTGGAGGCCAGGGTTCTTCATTAGCTGTAGCGCCGTGGAGTGGTAGTAGCATATATCTCGACTCACCAACTTATCTTTCCGTGGTCACCTCACAGGGTCATAATATGGATTCAAGTTTCAGAATACTGAAGAAGTGAATCTTGGAAGAGATACTCACTTCCACACGCTGAGTCCATCTGTGGCCTGAAAACCGTACCCCGACGACTTTATTAAGTGCTGTCCGGGAATAGAAACTGGGGCGTCTAGATTAACGTCCAAACGCCATATTCATTGATTATTATACTAAACCCCAAAATATGAAACAACATTCTGAAGTACTCTATATTACTATTATAAAGAGATAAAGTTTGTTTGTTTTATTGTCAGGACTAATCTCAGAAACTACCGATCCGATTTTAAACATTCATTCACCACCGTGTTCCTTGAACTTCGAGGACGATTTCAGACGTAAATTTGAACCGATAACTTTTTAAAAACTTTCAGAACAGAGCCTTAAAACCGTTCCATGTCATGAAATGTCTTTGTTAATTTGCGTGTAGTGAAATTTTCGGCAAGCGACAGACTTTCGTTCTATAACAAATAGCTATACGGTGTCAGCGTGTGAAATTTTAGAGAAATTTTAAATTTTATTTTGGTTTTTGTTGCAGTACAATCCTTCTTTTCGTTCTAGAGATATTCACGGTTTTGTAAACAATTTTATACGTCGTCGTGTGCACAAGTTCTGTCCTTTGTATTATTTATTGCATGTCTTTGCGCAGACTTGTCTTCTCTTGCCCTCTCAGACTTGCCAACCATCGGGTACTTTTTCTCCCCTTCCCACAAGCGCACGCTCTATCTCTCTCTTTCTTTGGGAACCTCAACGTTTCCCGTTTTCAGATTATTTATTAATTAGACTATTCATTTCACATTTGTTAACCGTTTATTTATGAGACGGTTAATAGCAGTTTAATCTTTATAACAGTACAAATATAGGTGGTAGCAGTTTTCTATAAAACTCGCTGCAAATGGCACGTGCAGCGAACTCTTAAATAATTCTGAAATAAATTGTGGAAGCTAGGGCTTCTTCTGTTTGATTACTACTTACATTTAGTTAACAACGCCCCAAACTAAAATCGTTACGTGTCCCAAGCAAGGCTCTCTACTACAGGTGGGCCGATATACCTATAACAGGTATTTTGAACCAATTATTTTTTGTGGAACGCATATAACAGTGACTGAAAAGTTGAAATACCTGTTCCGATTCAACGATAACTGAAAGTCGAAATACCCGTTCCGATTACTCGCGGCCTCGCGGTTCCGAGTCGCGAGACCCCCTACGCAAATAAACGAGTACTACGAGTATTACGAATATACAGTCACTTTTTGGTGCTGAATACTTGATTCTGCGTATGTGCCGATTGCCATACAAGTACTAAACGAAGCAAAACAGCGAGGTTCAGAATATCTCTATGCCAAAGAGGCGAAGCTGTTTTTAATAACTGAAAAAATATATACTGATGTTACATTTATTCTCGTGTTTTATGCAGATATATGATACAGATAATAATAACAAATTATATACTATTCTAGTCACCAGCTTGGTAAATTTTGAAAAAACGAATTATATTGTGTTATAACCTACACAGTGGCTGATAGGCCATATAATACTTTTTGTTAATGTGATTTCGGAGATGATTTTAACTTTACTGCACATCTCAGGTAAATCTGTTTGACATTACTTGTGCTATTACGTGCACTCTAAATTTCATTGCCTCAGTTTCGCAGCTGGTTTGTCTAACCAAAATGGAATCAATAATTTAATATTAAATCTATGTACGTCAGTTTGTTTACTCCTAGTGAAAACTTAAACTGTATTCCCAAAGGGAATATAGGCCTATAAAGTCTCTTGTTTCTTATTTTCTTTTAGACAGTATCAGCTTAATAAAGTCACACTGTTAATGATTTTAGTTTCAATTTATTTCTTATAACAAATTGAATAAGAACAAATTTCTTATTTCTGTATATGTATAATAGGTATATAATAACAGGTATTTGTACGTGTTGCTTTCTTGGAACGGTTTCGTTCGTACCTGTTATTTTCAAACATTAGTTTAGCTAGGGTTACCATAGGTCCTCTTTTTCCCGGACACGTCCTTTTTTTAGTGTTAAAAACCTGTCCGGGAGGATTTTTTAATAAACAGGGAAATGTCCTCTTTTTTCGTAAATAAACTGAAAAAAAAAACTCCACCTGAGTAACAACTCTACTACAGAACGGGTATTTTCTCTGATCAGTTCACAGTGGACCAAAGAGAGAAATGCGTTAATGGCAGAAAATGTTAAAGGTATAATTTGTGTACAGAGAACAACTTTAAAAGTCTTTGATGTGCTCAGTTCTATGATTATTTATTAGAAAATAAAAAGCTTTTGATGAGATTTGGTTCATCTGATAAATACCAATGGTACCACAAAGACACAACTGAACATTTAGACTGTGAATCCGATTCATACTGATTAGTATTAAATTAATTATTGCTATGATTAAAAATAAATATAGCAAATATTCTTTCCCAATGTAAGTTCCGCTTCTAACTAATAATTTTAAGTTTGGTTTGTAAACATTTTCTTGTTATATCACAAAAACTAAATTGTACATTGTATTAACTCTGGTAAAAACGCTTAACTTAATTATGAATACCTTCTTATCCATAATGTATAATGTTTTTACTGTCAAATTTGTTCTGGATCCGTAAAGTAACGATCATGCTGTTAAATTTTCATGTTGTCCTCTTGGTTCACCTAGGTCATATGGTAACCCTAGATAAGCACACCTCTGGTGTCTACAGGCTGTAACAGGAGGAGACTGGCAAAATAGTGTAAAACGCGTTTATACTGTTTCAAGCCTAACAGACAAATTGTTTTGTTAGTTTGTAAGTAATTCTTGTTCTGTGCGGCTGCCAAAGGTGTTGTTCTCTCACTTTTCAGTACAACGAAGTGTTTAGCATATAAATATGTACGGACTCTGGCCGCTTTTCAAGGTCACCGCTGTCACTCCTCTGCCAATTCCACCTCCGGTACGTGCACCTTTCCGTACGTGTTGGGCCTTATTCTGAATGCTCGACGGCGTATTTGCGTTTCGAATGTTGGCAGCGAATCCTTGAGAAGGTACATTCCATTTTGTTTCTTTACCCGAGGCGGTAACGTTCACCTGTTGTCGTGATTCGGTACAGCCGTTGGGATGGTGTAATCCCGATACTGAAGCTTGGAAATTAAAGCGAACGTTTGAAGTTTTTTTATCTCGTTACAATTCCTTCGTACACATGGGCGTAACAAATTTCACACTTTTACTATCTAGTCTCTTACTTGCACAGTATACCAGACTGAAGGTAGAATATGGTCTAAAGTTCAAACGTCAAGAACACTAAACCGATGACTATAGGGAAAGACCTAAAATGGGTAATAAAGAAACAGAATGGTTTATGACTGGTAAGTCTGCAGTACACACGTTATTTGTTGATGACCAGGCTATCCTATCGAACTCGGAAAGCGGCTTGCAGATGGTCGAATCTGCCAGGATTCCGGATTAAAGATACTGTTACGACAGTCTCACTGATCGTCGTATGGTACAGTGGAAAACAAAGGAAAGACACCAATTAAGTCACTGATCATCAGGTTTAATTTAATCACAATTATTTCAACTTAGTCGTGCTTATTTGCTAAACTGCTAAATTTCATGTTCTGGACGAGGCCTTTCAGCGTTTCCACCATTTTCAAGTACTAAACTACGACCTCTTTGTTAATCACAATTAACAGTTTGAAATCAACAAGTTATTCGACACGATTATACTCGTGCAATAATATTTCAGTTAAATTTGTCCACACGCAATAATAATGTCAACTAATGGAGTCCCGCACAATAACCACTTGGACGCGCAGGGTAATCGCCCGACGTAAACTGAACTGACCGTCGCTGAATGCTTATATGTATACCCCGATGAGATGCCAGAATAATCTGTCACTTTCGATGACGTGTTAAACAAGCGCCTGTTACAGGCGCTCTCGAATCTACTAGAAACAGCGTCCCTGAACACAGTGCGCTGACCGGTACGATCTGGAATAGCCTCTACTGTTGACGCATGATAAGTGTCACGTAATTAATTGTCTTTCACCTCAAAGTAGCAGCAATATGTACGCAAACACACACATTACAGCAGGGTTCTGCTAGGATAGCCGAGATACTTGTAAAAAGTCCCTTATTACGTAACAATACACTGAAGACCAAAC
The DNA here is from genome assembly GCA_034769895.1 of Magicicada septendecula. Classification (NCBI taxonomy): domain Eukaryota; kingdom Metazoa; phylum Arthropoda; class Insecta; order Hemiptera; family Cicadidae; genus Magicicada; species Magicicada septendecula. The sequence continues at coordinate 102,716,092 of CM068374.1, read as the reverse complement.
CAATTGGGATCTAATCCCATACGAGCAAAAAGTGCTGTAGATGGTACTGTTCCGGAGTAGGTCAGTAATTCTGAATATCTGGGCTGTGTTGTGACGTACATTACAAACAACGTTGTGGTAAAGAATCTACAGAAGTTTAACCTTATGTGTGGAACCATCGACAGAACTCTAATATCAACGGTAAAGAAATACGCCTACAGTTCTACAGGGTGATGCCCCCCCTCCCCACACTTCTCTAAGTGTCTCAGAATTGGACTTTAACAAAACCCCAGGCCAGTCGTATTCAACCGGCCGAAATAAGATTTCTCAGGCACGTGGCAGGATATACTCTTAAATATCTCAAAAGAAATGTCGATGTACGGGAGGAACATTATGCACGAGTATTATGAGTATGTATACTTAATAGGATTGCCTAATATCGACTAAAATGGTTGGAACATCTTAAACGAATGGATGACTACTGAATTATAAGCCGAAAGGACAGAGAGGTGTTGGGGGCGTCAGAAGAAGCGCTGGAGTAACCAGATCCAGTCTATCTTCTTGGGACCGGAACAAACAATTTTTGCTAAGATGATGTAGATGTCGACGATGAAGAAAGGAATTGAACAACTGAAACAATTTTGGTGCCTGGGCAGTATGATATAGAAAACAATGCACACGTGTCAGAAGTCAATAGAAGAACAAAAGTAATCAATTCACAATAATCATAACGGATTTTGAAGGTAGCAAAGCCCTTACAAAAGGTTTTGTTTACGTACGCCTTGGACATGTGGAAGAAATAAAAAAATTCAGGTGAAAGCAGTGGATATTGCTGGAAGTGTAGGCTGGTACCTTGTTTGTTGGATAGGAAAACAACTGACCCTTAGGGTAGAATTAGAATCAACGAATATTTAGATACTTTAGACCGACCCTGGTTTAATTTTCACGTATTGCCCATTGTGGAGTAAACGTGTAGTCAATTTAACCAATATTGAAAATTAAATCTGTGAAGGACTACACAAGGATAATAAAAACACGTTGGATAAATATAAAAACAACGTTTGCTTGAAAAGAAGTAAAAGAGAAAAGCAGGCCAATTAGTACTGTTATCTACCAGAAACCTACAGAGCTCAGGTAGACTCAGCCTTTGGGATTATATTCTCTGGTAATAACGAATGGTTTGAAGTGCTGGCTACACTACATGCCTTCTTCGTATGTCGTATGGCTCAAGGTAGTAGCGTACTCTGTCTGGACCTCCTGAGCTATTTTGGACAGATCTCGAAAGCTACAAACTACGACAGTCCTCGATCCTCTTGCACACAAAGGGGTTACTGGCCCATACTGGACTCTACGACTTTTGTGGCGGCTGGTTTGTTTATAGAATCCCTGCTTCCCCGTTTTTGTCCCCCGTTCCCACGGCCACAAAAATAAAGTTTTACTTTCAGACGGCCTCTGTCCCATCACAATATGACGGCGAGTGGTATTACTGTCGAGCAATACCTCTCTATCACAGTCATCAAACATATACGTACAATATCTAGAATAAAACAGGAGCTGGAGTATGGGCGGGGACGAAAAGAACGGTTCTGTAACTTCTTGGCCAATTAACGTTTTCAGTGTGTTGGACGTACCCACGGCCGGTAGCAGGCCACACCCTAAATCCAGATAATCAGTAGTCCCTACGGCGGGAGCTCTTTCTGAAGCTCGGAACGTAGTACACGAGCGGGCGACGGGCAAGCCCTTCGTCCGGCACAGCCATTGAACTTGTTGTGGGTGTCGGACGTTGTCACAGAAACCACTGAACATAAGACATAAGCCACTATGTCCGATTCCCTTCCTACTTTATTAACGGAATAAAAATACCTCTCTGCTTGGCGTACAGTTTCCATGAACTTGTAAGACAAATTATACTCCTACTAGTATAGTTATGCACAAGCAGATTGTGTCCAACATTCGAATCGCCGACTCAGGACGGTGAATAACTGCGCCCCCTCATAAGTAAACAGCGTACAATTCTGTGGCTTGAAAATAGTTTCTTAATTTACTTAATCGACTAAAAAAAATATACCTAGAAAAATGTACTTTAGATACGACTTAAACGCTAACTTTTAGTAAATGAGAGTTTTATTGTTCAATAAGTTACTGTACTACTGAACCGTTACCTTGTTACATTTACGACAATAACAATGATCTTTTTCAGTCAGTAATTTTACCACATTCGCGTTTCAAAACTGCACAAAGTCCTCTTACTCGATGTTTATCGGGATTATGTAAACCTCAGCAAAAATAATTTAGCGCGAATGGAGACTAATGATTGATTGTCGTAGATCGTACTACTCAACACCGTATGCCAATCGATCGACTGCTACACTACTGATGTAATAACCACATATTGCCTTTTACAATAGCGATCATTTTCTCGGTAGTCCTCGAATTTCTTTTATCATCAGAATGTTTCAGATAATCTCTCAGTGCTTGTTAAGTCAAAAAAATATGTTCAACGATTTCTTTTACATTCGTTTATTTTAGAAATTATGCTAAACATGTTCAGTTCGTCACAAATGCCACTATTCCTCAATCTATGCGCAAGTCTACAATTCTTTTACCAGGGAGAATTCTTTCGTTCCCACAGCATGGATATATCACTTGCCATTCCTATATCGTTTATTACTCAATATTATCGTTTAACAAACTATTCACTACCAAAGACCTACAGCAGTGCTGGCCCAAAAACGTAGTTTTATAAAGTAAACAAATTTTTGCTATTACAAATGTCTAAAAATAAGCAATATTAATCTCGTCTAGTACAGCAGACATAACATATTAATATTTTTACTATATACATTAATAAATTTTCACTACCACATAACAAAACTACTTTTACTGCATACGTGAAAGTATTGAAAATATACAACCATTACATTAATAAAAAAAAAAACGATATTTATTGGTGAAAAAAGACAATAACGCACGACATTCGGAAACTAGTAGCAGCAAGACTGTTTAGTTCAATATAAAATACTCTTCTAGAAAACAATGGATTCCCGAGGAAAACAAAACTCAAATATTCAGTAAAGTAATAACAGAAGGGTCCAAATCGAGGACAATTACAGAAAACAACACGAAAAACAGAAGCAAACTGAAATGACGTTGTAACGAAAGACTGGTAACAAAACAATTGTGAACAATTTATAAAATGATAATGTTAAAAAATGTTAAAAACAAAACCTACAGGTCGCATGATGTTCAACCGAGCTGATCCTTCGCTTGAGGAGAATGGGACAAGTAAAGATAACGCAAAGAATTTAAGAGGCAAAACCAATCAAGAAGAGAAGGTGAGGCATGCCTAGAAAAACAGGGAATCATGACATAATATTGTAATGGTACATATAACACACCCAACACCAAAGTATCACAAATGGATTAAAAGCCACTATAAATGAATTTATCTACAAAAGTTGAACCTACAATCATGAACAGAGGAAGTATTATAATCAAAATAGGGGAATAAAATAAACTACGATTTACAAGTAAATGTACAACTGAAGAAAAGAAGACAAGACTAACGACAAGACACCGTATGTAATTACCCAATAGATCAAACAGTGAGAAGGAAACCAATGACAACAACACCAAGAAGAAACTTGCTAAGAGGGAGGAAGGAATCAGTGCAAATAAGGAGAACACATAATCAAGTCAAACCCCAAAGGGAGATAATATCAATGAGAACAAATTAACATATGAAAGTAAAAGTATATTATTGAAAAAGAAAGTAAAAGTGAGACAACCAACATGATTTAAATCCCTAAGCTGTGACTTGACACTGACAAACTTATTAATCAAATACATTTAATAACAGTACAATACAAACAGAACTCAATAAAATTCACTATTGAAAACAGAATTTAATAAGGAGAATGAATACCAGTATGGTAATTGCATAACTAAATGATGTATAAACATTACAAAGGGACAATGTCCAAAGTACTAATAAAAAGTGGTAAAGTGGAAAAAAAATTGTCAATGAACACTAATTATCAATAATAAAGATTGTGAGAATAACCAAATTGAAATCTACCTGTTCGATATTTCGGATCGAACCGGTCATTATTTTCATTTTCCGAAGTTGGCACTATGGCTTTTGTAGGGCTCATACATGCAATGGACTTGTAGCTTTTGTCGCACGCCAGCCATCTTAGTGTCATCATCCACGGGTCGGGACTCCTCGGCAGGTAGAACTCCGTACATGTAACCTATCCTTTTCCCAACCAGTCTATCCTGCCTTGAGTGTCAGGATCAACCCAGTCGTGAGATACGGTAAGTAATTTTTATATTATTTATGTCTTGTTAGCAATTCTGCATGCTGCTGCTATAGAGCTCACCAGAGGCTATTAAATTATCAAGTAAGAAAGCCGTCTTACTTTCAATCTTTTAAAATATTATCGTACATCTATTTACTACCAGAGGGTTCATGAGGTTGCTAGCTTTTCAATTAAAGTGCTTGCCGTCACGACTGGGAGCACGTGTTTCGTAATTTTGTGCATGTTGCTGCTGGTGGTTCGAGATTCAGTAAATGGGTTATAAGTCAGTTTTGGCTGCGTGATTTTTATTTTAATTACCAACGTGCCGTGCCGTTTCGTTTTTGTGCCTGCTCGTGGTTGTTTTGCATGCCGTTAATTTTTTAAATTTCATGAATGTTTGTCATTTGCATGCTATTGCACGGAAGCACGTTGGTATAATACGTACGCATGTGAACTACGAATTTGCGTTTCAATGCTGTTGCTTGTGGTCAGCAGTGTCGTCGTGTGTGCATGGCCAGGTGGGCAAATATTGTGTCAAAATTTTGCACCTTGTTTTGTGGGTAATCGTTTGATTACTGGGTCAAGTCTGGTGAAGTTTGTTTCCGAGCCTGTTAAGGTCTGCGGTCCACGTGAAATTGCGCTACGTGTTTGCGACTGTCAGGCGTAAAGGGAACGGGTTGGTTTTAGGTTATCCGGGGTCGGTATAGCCTGCCTTTGTATTTAATTTTTTGGCATGACTATTACCTTTAGGTGCGGTTTATATTTTGCATATGCGATATCCTGTCCATACACGACGCGTTGACCATCAATTTTGGGATTTAATGTGTCCCAGTTATTGTGTTTGGTTCGGTAACTGGTGAATTGTTGTACATTGTACTTTGCTGTGTTTTGTGTGTATTTATTCTATTTGGTATTATACATGTTTGTTTTTACTTTTGTGTACCATCATTTTGCACCGTATGTGCTGTAATCTTGTGCAACTTGTGTTGTTGTTGTCGTGCTTTTGCACTGTGTAAATCAATTTGTTGCGTGTTTAATTTATTGTGTTTGGTATTATTTGCCTGTTGGATTGTGTAAGTTGTATTTTGCCTTGCACTAATTTACTTTTGTATTTATCTTGCTCGGTATTGTGTATGAAAAGTAGTTGTGTGAGACGCCTAGTTATCTCGATCACGGTTAGGCTAAGTCGGGTCGTGATTATTGTTCAATTTCTAATTCTCTTGTTAAGGGTGGTTGTCGGTTGCGTGATATTTTTTAATTCAGTATGCCTGCTAAATTGTCGCTGGCAGCTTTTGACCGGACCACTTCGGTGGGAATACTTGCGTTGCAGCATTTAATAAATAGGTTGGAAGGGTTGCCGCAATTAAGGGTCGTGGATCAACATGAAGCCGGTATCTTGGCCTCCAGGTTATCCGAAAAATATCAAGATCTTCTCGGTAAGGTGGATCCTTACCTATCGGCAGAGTCATTGCCGAGGGATTGGACGAGGACCACATTTTTTCAGTGGTAGCGCAAATTGAGGATATTTATGTCCGGGGTAGCATTTTAGCTTCAAAACTAACAAAACCAGAGAAACCGGTTGGTTCCGGTCGGTTCTCATCGGCAAGTGGCGGGCACTGAGGTGTTCTCGTTCATGAGTTGCCGAAGCTTTCGTTACCTTGTTTTGATGGATGTTGGTCCGAGTTTTGGTCAAAGTTCACCACATTGGTAGACGAAAGTCCTGCCCTCACTCCAAAGCAAAAATTGTTATATTTACTGACTCATCTTAAAGGTGAGGCTTATGAGAAGGTTGCCGCGCTTCCCATAGTTGATGATAGTTATTCACTTGCACTGTCAACTCTTAAAAGTCGTTATCACAATCCTCGTTTGGCCGCTCGGGTTTATTGTACCAATCTGCTTCAGTTACCAGCCGCTTCTATGCGATCAGCTGCGTCTATTAGAAAGTTGGTGGACAGCTTCAATGCTAACTTTTCAGCGTTGTCAGCTCTAAACATTGCTGATATATATCAAGCAATATATGCGTCTTTTGTATTGTCTAGGCTGGATCTATCATTGCGTGAACGCTTTGAGGCGTCTGTTACGGACAAAGAGAATCTCCCTGCCCTAACAGAAATTATGACATTTTTAACCGCTATGGCGGAACAGAAAGAACAGGCATCTTTGGAATCGGCTTTACCTTCTCTTCCCAGCACTAGCCACCAGAAAACCCAGAAGGTTTCTTTTTCTAAGGCTACTCCTCTTGCTGTGTCTACATTATCTGCGGAGGTTACGCAACGGGATGCATCTAGTTCACGTTGCCTTCATTGCGATTCCCGGACCCACGTGCTTCTCAAGTGTCCGGCGTGGCTGAGTAAGGACCCTAGGGCGCGATTTCAGAGTCTTAAAAATAAAAAATGTTGTCTTTCGTGCCTCCAACATAAACATTCGGGCTGGTGCAAAAATAGGTGCAAAACGTGTGGCTCTAAGTACCACCACACTTTACTTCATTTCAAAAATGCCCGTCCGTCTCCGTCTCGTTCACAGATTTCTGACACAGCTGAATTCAAGGCTTCGGGGTCATCGCTTGTTGACCAAGTTGATCTGTCTAGCACTACTCTGACCGTGTCTCTGCCCCATCCTGCAGGGGTTCTGTTAGCCACCTGTCTAGCAGTCTTGTCGTCTCCCAATGGTGGTTATATTGTAATTAGGGCCATCCTGGATAGCGCGTCCCATGCTTCTTTCATAACTGAAGCATGTGCATCTCGCTTAAAGTGTGCTTGTTTTGACGCTTCAGTAAGTGTCAATGGGGTAGGTGATATTGCCACCAAAGCAAAAAAGGTGTGCCATCTGTCCTTGGAAACTTTAAAACGCGAGGTTGTGGCATCTAACCATGCTTTTACAATTCCTTCTAAGATCTCGTCGGACTCACCTAGGTTCCAGGTGTTGCCTGAAGTTAAGCAGCCTACAAAAGATCTTTTGTTAGCTGACCCTACCTTCGATGTAGCAGCCCCAATTGATGCGTTGTTTGGAGCCGATATTGTAGCGGCTATTCTTATGGGAGAGACTATTCCTTTGGGTGCAGGTTTGCCTGTTGCAGTTAGGACACGTTTTGGGTTTGTGATTATGGGTAGAGCCCCAATTTCACTTAATTGTGCATTGACTTGTGCTAGCGGTCTCACTGGGCTTCCTTTGGATCTGGTATCTGCACATCAGCTTCACTGTCATTTCCACCACCTTTATCCTTCCGTCACAACGTTATCAACGGATACAACAAACCTACTTGAGCAAGTTCATCGTTTTTGGGAGGTCGAAGAGCCTCCAGCTGTACCCCACCAATTATCTGAAGAGGATCACTTTGCTGAAAGGTTTTACATGGAGTCAACAAGTCGGTTGCCGTCGGGTCGTTACCATGTGCGCTTGCCGTTCTTCAAAAACTCTTCTCACATTTTGGGAAATTCCCTTAAGGGAGCCATGTCTCGGTTTTTTGCGTTAGAAAGGAAATTTGCGGCGAACAGTCAGTTTAACAGCCAGTATGTACAATTTATAACGGATTATGTCGCTCAGGGGCATATGTCATTGGTGTCTGACCCCAATTTTCCAAAATATTTCATCCCTCATCATGGTATCTTTAAAGTTAGAGGTGATACTTCAAAAATAAGGGTGGTGTTTGACGCCAGCATGAAGACGTCCTCTGGGATTTCCTTAAATGACGTGTTATGTGTCGGCCCTAAGCTGCAGACCTTACTGTCCGACGTTTTAACTTTGTTTCGGCGGTTTAGCCATGTTTTCACGTGCGACATCGAACAGATGTATCGCCAAATTGCTATGCATCCTGATGACTCGGCGTACCTGTGTATTTTATGGCGTGAGGAGGTTACCGCCCCACTAAGGGTTCGCTTTGCGTACCGTTACTTAAGGGCTGGCTTGCGCCCCTTTTCAGGCGTTGCGAAGCTTGCAGCGGCTGGCTCAGGATGAGGCAGTTAATTTTCCTGCGGGAGCGGCGGTACTTAGCCGTAATATTTTTGTTGATGATATTGCTGCTGGCGCTGATTCAAAATCAGAGCTTTGCAAATTACAACGGGAACTAATTCTGTTGTTGTCTTCAGGAGGGTTCAATTTGAAAAAATGGTGTACTAATCAACCCGACTGCCTACCTGAATCAGCCGCTCCGAGTGATTCCGTCGTTGCTAAGGATAAGGATATTCTGGGTTTAAGTTGGGACCATTCAACCGATTGCTTCTCATTTCCTCCTTTGGCCTGTTGCAGCAATGCTCAGGTTCAATTTACCAAACGTGTCGTGTTATCCCAGATGGCACAATTATTTGACCCATGTGGTTGGCTTTCGCCAGTGATTTTCAGGGCCAAGGCTTTTTTCCAAAAACTCTGGGCTGAGGGCTTGGACTGGGATGCTCCTCTAAGTGACGACTTAAATGATTATTGGAGTCAATTCCTGTCCTCTTTGAATCATCTTCCGGTAATTACTATTTCCCGGCCATTCTTCCCTAAAGGTGGGCATATTGAAAGGGTAATATTGCATGGTTTCTGTGATGCTTCCCAGTTGGGTTACGCGGCTGTCCTCTATCTGTCCATTTATAATACTGACTCTGGTCCTCCGGTGGTTTCGTTGGTGTCGTCTAAAACTAAAGTGGCACCTCTTAAAACTTTATCAATCCCACGTTTGGAGTTGTTGGGAGCTTATCTTTTAGCCAAACTTGTTCGTCATTATGTTGGCTTATTCTCGTCATGTATTCAATTGAGTCAAGTTTTCTTATGGACGGACTCGACGATTGTCTTGGATTGGCTGCATATGCCTACTTTTAAATTGAAGACGTTTATTGCTAATCGGGTGGCTGCCATTACCGAGTGGACCGATACTAAATCTTGGCGTCATGTGCATGGTGTTTCTAACCCCGCTGATTTAGCCTCTAGAGGCACGTCACTCGCCAGCCTCCGGTCGTCGACATTGTGGTGGTCAGGGCCAGATTGGTTAAAGCTTGATGCTCTGCACTGGCCCCCTAGTAATTATCGCCCGAATCACGACGTGCAAGATGTTGCCTTGGAAACCAAGGTCTCTTCGTTTCTCACTCAGGAGCCCCGGGTGGAATTGTTTGAGCACTTGTCCTCGTGGCCCTTAGTGGTAGGGGTTACTTCAGTCATCTTAAGGTGGGCTATGCCTTCGCGGATTGAAGCTTCCACAGCAATGGATTGGAAGAAGTTGGCTGTTAAGTATATTTTACGCTACATTCAGCGCAGCGTGTTTGGACAGGAGCTCGCGGCTCTTCGTTTAGGTAAGCGGCTCCCGGTCCGCATTCAGCGCCTGGTCCCGTTTATAGATGATTTTGGCCTCATTCGAGTACGCGGTCGCTTGACCAACTCTTGCGGTTACTAGAAATCGTTTTCCGATTTTACTGCCCAAGCATCACCACCTAGTAGGGTTGCTAATTCATCACACCCATGTGTGCTTAGGTCATGCTGGGCCCTTGCAGGTTCAATTTCAGCTTGCCCAAAATTATTGGATTTTGTCCGCACGTCAGGCAATAAGAACTATAATTTGGAAATGTCTTCCTTGTTTCAGGGCACGTCCGCGCTCCACCAACCCGTTAATGGGGGATTTGCCAATCCCTAGGGTTAATCCGGCACCTCCATTTTATTCTTCCGGCATGGATTATGCTGGCCCCTTTTTGGTACGGGCTTACGCTGTTCGGAAGGCACCTATCGTCAAAGCCTATCTATGCATTTTCATCCGCTTAGCCAATAAAGCAGTTCACTTTGAAGTGGCTATGGATCTTTCAACGCCCCAGTTTATTAATGTGTTGAGGCGGTTTATTAGTCGTCGTGGGGCTCCGAAAACACTGTATTCGGATTGTGGTAGGAATTTTGTGGGGTCGCGCTCCGAACTTAAACGGGAGCTCAAAAATGTTCTTTCCAATCCTGACCAGTCAGCTCAGATAACAGCTTTTGCTGTTGACAATAACATTGAATTTAAATTTATCCCTCCGTCTGCCCCTCATCAGGGTGGCTTGTGGGAACGGGCTGTCCAGTCGGCCAAGTTTCACATGAAACGCATGATTGGGACCAGGTCGCTGACTGTAGCCGAATTTTCGTCTTTATGCATTCGCATTGAGGGAATCTTAAATTCCCGTCCTTTGACTGCCCTCTCCTCAGATCCAAGTGATTACCAGGCTCTAACGCCTGGTCATTTTTTGGTTGGCCGCCCCATTACCGCGCCCCCGGAAGCTGAAGTCTCATTAAATGAAGGGACCGTCCGTCATTACAAACAAATTGCCGCTTTGCTCCAAGCCTTTTGGAAAAGGTGGCGTTTGGAATACCTGACGGCACTTCATGCCAGATCGAAGTGGTCATCTAAGTCAAGAAATTTAATGGTTGGGGACCTGGTGGTTATGGAGGAACAGAATTCTCCCCCCTGATGTGGCCTCTCGGCCGAGTTTCAGCTGTGTTTCCGGGGAGCGACGGGGTTGTTCGTCGCGCTTCAGTTAAAACCTCCACAGGTTCTTTTGAACGACCGGCTATTAAATTATACCGGTTGCCTATATCTTCTTGATTGGGTTTATCTTGTTTTTTCGGGTGAGCAGAATTAGTTTCAATGATTGTTGTGGACTTACTTGACACTTTGCTGGGTTTTCCCAGGTGATTCCTTCCAGCTGTTGTCCGCAGTGAAGTTTACATTGTGGAGGGTTTCTGGCATGGCGTTGTGCCAGTTTATTGGGAGTTATGGATGCTCAACAAATCAACAACAACAAAATAAGTAAAAAAAAAAATGATAAGGGGAATAAAGGGAACAACAACAAAAATAAAAAAGGGGAAAAAATGTAAAAAACCTAGGGAATACTAACTAAGTTGATTTGCTGAGTTTTACATTGTGTTTGGCTGGGCCATTGTTTATTGTATGTTATTGGGTTTTGTCTGCTCTACCCGAACCTTTCGGATTGCTCGCCTGGTCGATGCGCCCGCGGCGGAGTTATTCGGCATGGTTTTCTAATTAATTGCATGTTTTGCATGGTTTTCTGTATGTTTGTATTTTCTTGTGTTTGCGTGTGACCCCCTCCTATGTTGGAGGGTAATTTTCAGAGAGTGTTCCTGTTCACCAAAATCCAAATTTTTGTAATGTATTTTGGCCATGTCTTTTGGTGTAGTTGGTGGTTGACCCATTGCGGTCAACGGGGGCCGGTGTTCGATATTTCGGATCGAACCGGTCATTATTTTCATTTTCCGAAGTTGGCACTATGGCTTTTGTAGGGCTTATACATGCAATGGACTTGTAGCTTTTGTCGCACGCCAGCCATCTTAGTGTCATCATCCACGGGTCGGGACTCCTCGGCAGGTAGAACTCCGCACATGTAACCTATCCTTTTCCCAACCAGTCTATCCTGCCTTGAGTGTCAGGATCAACCCAGTCGTGAGATACGGTAAGTCATTTTTATATTATTTATGTCTTGTTAGCAATTCTGCATGCTGCTGCTATAGAGCTCACCAGAGGCTATTAAATTATCAAGTAAGAAAGCCGTCTTACTTTCAATCTTTTAAAATATTATCGTACACTACCTACAAACAATAATATACCAGTGTTAGATAAGAACAAATACATCATGCATTATGTAGAAAATTGACACTGACACTCAACCATTGTTGAGAGACTAAATTAGAACATAACCTAATCTGGCCAACTAGTTTTCAATAAAACAGTAGAAAACTATGACTAAAGTGATGTTAAACCAAAATGTGTTGTAGTATAACATAAGTAGATACTATAAGGAACATTCAATGTACTAAAGATAATGTGTTAAAGAAACATAAATGCTGAATAAATGTAATTTAATATAACCATATGCATCACATAGGATGGTTACCTGAGACAGCAAAAATATCACTAAACTTGTAATAAAAGAATAGGAACTCAACCTATAACACTGAATAATGCAGAATAACGTTTAGTTGAGACAATTCAAGGATTATATCCACCTAATTAATAAAAATAAAACAAATAATAAGTAAACACTAGTAATAACTAGATGCAAGAAGTCTGAGTAACTTCAAACCAATGTAATTGTCAATATAAAGGCAGAATTAACCACTGACCAGTACTAACAGTGTTATCAGAACACTGATATGAAATAAAAATACGATAATGAGATAAACGTAAAAGAATTACAACTAATGAAAAATGTAACAGTCAATGTACTAAAAACTCATCAAAGAGACTATAATTAAAGTAATAAAAACCAGTAATAAATAAAACTGACACTATCAGAAGTGGTAATGACCAGTGAATTATGCATACGCCATAACAAAGTTGCATTATCAACCACTAATAGTATGAATTAGTTAATAAATAATTAATGTGATAATAGGCTTAGAGTTTGACCCTAGGAAAATGAATACTTCATAACTGTAAGTAAATAACCATGAGTGAAAAGTTCATAATACAGTACTAATAAGTTATCACCATAAACACAGTGAATAAAAACAGGGTATTTAATGTAATATGTAACATAAGAAATATTATTAATTGGTACGAAGTGTGTTTTTATCAACCCCATATCAGAACTATATGATAAGGGTATGCAAATTCCTCGTAATCAAAAGATAGAAACAATGGTAGTTATAAAAATGTTATCAGTATAATTATATCAGTATAATAAACTATTTGAGTTATAAGAAAAACTAATAAATTGCAAGCCCGTGCGCGTGCCTTTGTGACCAAAAAATCATACTCTCCACCCCAGCGTAGTGACGCTTCCTTGCGCGTCTATTTTGACGAAATTCGCCGAGAGTACACGAAATAAAGACAATTAGCCAATCAGAGCTCATTAAAAAGTACGAAGTGCCGAATCCCGACACACGTAACAATAACAGTTCATCACCAGCAATCGAGGCAGACTCCACGTGGGCAGAGTGACCATCAAAACATTGAATTGATAGCCGACAGCTGATAACGCATACAGTACTAACCTCGAAAATCCGAGTTGAGGTTAGGTCGGACAAAAGGGACAGTGAAATTTATTTTGACAGTGTTCTTTAACGGAGTACATAAGATATGCAGTGTGTGAAAAAAATTAATAAATATTAATTCAAGTGTTTTTAATTTTTGAAAATTAAAAAAGTTTTGTGATAATGATACTTCGAGTCAACGGTACACGCAAGTATCAGTGCCAATGGTTATTATATTGTATAAAAAAGTAATTAATCAAATAAAGAACGCTATTAGCGAATTTGATTTATCCAAGTTAAATAAAATATAACCCTATTTCTATAAGAAAAGGGACTTTACCAATTGAATAAGCAATAAGCAACGAAAGCGTTGACTAATAACAATGTAGACTTTCTAGCTTAAAGTCAATTGTAATATTTTATAAAGAGACATTGAATAATCAATGAGGAAACCAATGAACCCTAAAATTTAATATTTTTAGATTATTATTGTGTTTAATTATAGAACCTTAACTCAATGTAACATACGAGTTAACCCTAGTGGTAGATGATTTTTAATTACCTGTACTTTGTTTATATCTACTTTTAGGTAATAATTCATGAAAATATCACTGAATTTAATTAATAACAATGTTGTATGAAATAAGTAATGCATTCAAGGAAGCATTAATCAATTAATATCAAATAAGTAAGTTTACGATGAACCTTAGTTAACCTCAATTTCAATTAATGAACAATCGTTAAAATTTTGTGTTATGTTAAAGAAACAAATAATATTTTTTTATTCTCCGCCTACTCATTATTACAGTAGTGGATTTCTGTAGTTAAAGTGTATCTTGCAGACTAAAAGAACTTGCGATTTTTATAAAGAAAAATAACGAAATTGTTTACATCCAGACATAGTCGATTATTAGATTCAGTCTAACCACCCTGAGATTTTAATTATTTTAAGAGTCCATACTCGAGATTGTTTTTAAAAGAAAATGAATAAAATAATTGTAGAACAACAATTATTCAAATTGAGTTCAATAAATAAGCATTATTTCACAAATGACAAAAGTGTTGACTATCATTGTAAATGAATAGACTTGCAGCTTAGGTGAACGACAGCAACGGTTGGTACCAGAGGCCAGAGCGAGAATTTGAATCTAATGATTCTCGCCAGTAATATTCTCACACATTAGTAGCATACAACCATCACTAGTAAGTATTGTATAAATGTTATACTTATGTCAATTTCAGTGCAGGAATACACCGTTCGAATCACCTCATCGAATAGCAGAAGAGTCAACGTAAACCATTCGACAACGAGCTCACAACATTAAACAACAATACAAAATTTAAAATTCAATAATAAACAATAATACATATAAAATTTTAACACGTACGACACAGTCTTATTACAATATAAATCTACGTACATGACGTTATGTATGAAAAGAGAAAAAATTGGTAGGTAATAAGGCAGAGTAGGAAAAAATTGTCGAAAACGAACCCACACTCAACTCTCCAGATGTTTTTACACCTATAAGAGTACTCAAAGCATTAAGTATTATTTAAGTAAGTACTTTTACTAATTACAAGACTGTAAACATAACAGAGTCCACGTTTCACTGAATAAAATTAACTGCGTGTGCGAACTGCGAAGGTTAGTGCAAGCGGGTAATAAGGCAAACGTGAAAGTAGTCGCAGTACAAGTATAACGGGAACCGAACGCGCACAGATCTGATCGTAATGCACAGAGATATAAGAGAATTATCTGTAGCGAATCAGTTACCGAAATAATTTGACGCTATACACACAGGAACAAACGAACACTTTCGGCCCGCGAGCAAATGTTAACATTCATTTATGTTTCCTTAAATTTTCAAGGTAAAAGTAATGAGTCGGACAGAATTATTTATGTGTTTCAGACGGTTCGAACGTGACCGTTCACGGCCACCTGTATGGCGCTCACGTGTTCGCGCCGCGAAAACAACTTTTTCTAATAAAAATAGCGTTGACACAAACACGTGACTAAACGAACGCGCGCGCTCAAACGAATCAAAACAATTTTAAAATGCGATAAAATGTGATTTTCCACTGTTCATCTATATAACGATAAACATCTTACGGCATAAACATGTTTTTCCTGTAACATTCTGCTTTACAGTTCACACTCATCTGAACGGAGACGCCATACTACAAACTTAGGCCACTTAAAAAGCACCAATGTCGTCAAACAGGCCTCCGGTAGTAGAATTTTGAAGTCCTACTCGTAGGTAATCTTATCGAATACTGTTGAATGACTTGATTTTATTGCTGCTCCGACTGTATTCG
Source organism: Magicicada septendecula (assembly GCA_034769895.1). Classification (NCBI taxonomy): domain Eukaryota; kingdom Metazoa; phylum Arthropoda; class Insecta; order Hemiptera; family Cicadidae; genus Magicicada; species Magicicada septendecula. The sequence continues at coordinate 102,700,565 of CM068374.1, read as the reverse complement.
TGTGATCCTAAATATTCTGTTACGGCGACAGAAAAATCGAATTACAACAACTAATACCGTCGACTGTTTTGGTGATTGCACAATGAAACGTGGTGACGTACCAAGTAACAATGTGATGCGTAACGCGATACAAATAGCAACCACATTCCCAAATCATAGAGACAATTCTCATTGCGACGACATTCTTTTGTGTGCTGCCTGCAAGCTATGCAAATGTAAACGGAGCAAAGGCCTTGGTAGTTTAGTTAGCGAATTAGTTTATAGCGATTCTTATAAGAGTACTGTGATACTTACAGTTTTATTGAAGTACTTAACAAGTTGTAGACAAATCTCAGTGCACAATAACAAACGTCACTCACCTGAAACATAAAAAAAAAAAGTCAATAACAATAAACAGCAGGCCATTGTTCGAATCTTAAATACACCTCACTGATATTAAACCGTAGTCTTTAGTCCTTAGTATATGAACTAATGACGTCTAGTAATTGGTAGCCTACTGATTTTTAGCATCGAGCAAGAAAATGTGAAAACGATTAAGTAGTAATCTGATGCGAAGTCAGCTATCTCCAGGCGTTGTAAGAGAGTCGATTATTGGTCAACATGAACGTGTTTTATCGCCAGGCTTACCATAACTAAGATACATATACGAATGGAAAGCTGTCAACAGATAATAAGGAGGTACCTTACTGTTGAACTGGTGAAAGCAGGTTCCGTGTTTAGCGTAACATGTCAATGAGCTGTCATGACTCCATTAAATTCATTTTTTGGAGAATAAGACGTACTTAAAGCAGTTACTTCCAGAGCCAAATAAAAATTTATGAAAACCAAAATGAGTGAAACCAAAACCAAATTGAAGTTTTATGTACGTGTATAATATTCCTATGTCAGCGTTTACGCGATTATGTAACTGTAACTACGAAAGTTTCATTTCTATTTCCATTTTTTCAAATACAAAACTGGTTAAAAACCGAGCAAGTAACTGTGTAAAAAAGTGGTATAACGCAAACACAGAATGCAAGCTACTTTTTAAAATTATTTGTTAATAACTAAACGAAATACATACTACCGCCTCCCACCAATAAATATCGGTATGGAGAACCATACATGACTTCCATGTTCTAAGATTCATATTTAAAATCATTTACGAAATGAAATGTTTCCATAGAAAATACTTCTTTCCACTTATTGCTTCAGCCTTAACCACAGTACTGTGGGCACTACCGTATACCACCACACGTTATCGCACTCGATTTTCACTGATGATGGCAGTCGACGGCACTGCCGAAATGTCTGGTTTTGCAGAAAACATTGGACTACGGCCAAACAGTCCGGGAAGGAATTTTAACAACAAACTACTACTTTGTTGCCGATAACGTAGTACACATATAAAAATTATCCCCTCCCCCTTCAACTATAATTTACATTTATATAAAATTACCCCCACCCCGTGCAACTAGCCTCTTCATTTATAGATATTTCATCTACGTTTCTACAGTGGATTATTAAGATCTTCTTATAAGGATACTTTACTTATCAAAATTAAGTACTTTACTCTTGTTACAACAAAAAATGTTTCTGGTAAACTGCCCTTTCCCCGTAACCGATCTTCACCAAAATCAATAGTCCTTGAGTGTTCTACAACACAGGAACATATGTAAAAAATTATTTGATTCTGTTTGAATTTACGGCAGTTATCGTTCGTCATGAAAATATTTCTCTTGTTACAACATAAAATGTTGCAGGCAAACTACCCCTTTTCCTTAACCGATCTTCACCAAAATCAACAAACCTTGAGTACTCTACAATATAGGGACGTATGGAGAAACTTATTTGATTATGTTTGAATTTACGGCAGTTATCGTTCGTCATAGAAAAAATTAACCTTGTTATCACATAAAACGTTGAAGTCATCACACTTAACTGATCTTCACTAAAATCAAAAGGTCTTGAGTCCTCTACAATTCAGGGATGCACGCAAAAAATTATTTGATTATGTTTGAATTTGCGGCTGTTATCGTTTGCCATATAATATACCCTTGTTAAAACATAAAACGTTGCGGGTAAGCTACCCCTTTCCCTTAACCGATCTTCACAAAAAACAATAGGTCTTGAGAACTCTACAATTCAGGGCTGTATGCAAACATTATTTGATTCTGTTTGAATTTGCGGCTGTTATCGTTTGCCATTGAAAAAAATTACCCTTGATTAAAAAAAAAGTTGCAGGTAAACCCTTTCCCTTAACCGATCTTCACCAAAAACGATAGGTCTTGAGTACTCTACTAATAAGGCCCGTATGCAAAAAATTATTTGATTCTGTTTGAATTTGCGGCTGTTATCGTTTACCATAGAAAATACCCTTGTTAAAACGAAAACGTTGCAGGTAAACTACCCCTTTCCCTTAACCGATCTTCACCAAAAACAATAGGTCTTGAGAACTCTACAATTCAGAGTTGCATGCAAAAAATTATTTGATTATGTTTTAATTTGCGGCTGTTATCGTTTGCCATATAATATACCCTTGTTAAAACATAAAACGTTGCGGGTAAGCTACCCCTTTCCCTTAACCGATCTTCACAAAAAACAATAGGTCTTGAGAACTCTACAATTCAGGGCTGATGCAAAAAATTATTTGATTATATTTGAATTTGCGGCTGTTATCGTTTGCCATAGAAAATACCCTTGTTAAAACATAAAACGTTGGTGGTAAACTACTCCTTTCCCTTAACCGATCTTCACCAAAAACAATAGGTCTTGAGAACTCTTCAATTCAGGGTAGTATGCAAAACCTTATTTGATTCTGTCTGAATTTGCGGCTGTTATCGTTTGCCATAGGAAATACCCTATTTAAAACATAAAACGTTGCCGGTAAACTACCCCTTTCCATTAACCGATCTTCACAAAAAACAACAGGTCTGAGAACTCTACAATTCAGGGCTGTGTACAAAACATTATTTGATTCTGTTTGAATTTGCGGCTGTTATCGTTTGCAATAGAAAAAAATTACCCTTGATTAAAAAAAAAACGTTGCCGGTAAACTACCCCTTTCCCTTACCTGATCTTCACCAAAAACAATAGGTCTTGAGTACTCTACAAATAAGGCCTGTATGCAACAAATTATTTGATTCTGTTTGAATTTGCGGCTGTTATCGTTTGCCATAGAAAAAAATCCACACACTCTCTCTCTCTCTCTCTCTCTCTCTCTCTCTCTCTCTCTCTCTCTCTCTCTCTCTCTCTCTCTTCGAAAAATTACTTTTTTCATGTTTTGAGTGTAGTACAATCAGAATCTGTAATAATCTCGAACACGATTTTTTTGCCATCACCTTGTATGTTGGTGCGCTGGGATTCTTCCCGAAGTATATTAAATGTTTATTTCTTTCTAACTGCGACTTAGTAAACTTATTTTTAATTGCGATTTTGTAAACTTAACGATTTCGGCAATCGTTATCGTTGGTGAGAATTATTCTAGATTGTTGTGACTATGCAGAAAAGTTGTCGAATTAAATTTGGTTCGGATAAAAATAAAATCTACTGTTGTCTACTGGTATCAATTATGTCTATCACGCAAAACACAGCTACTCAAGAAACAATGATTTATATTCGTTGTTATATTCGTTTTTTCTATACGTTAGAATTTTTAACTTCTAAATATTCTTGTTTCAACAGTATTTATTTCTATAAATTGGGAAGAATATTTCCTATTTAATGTGCTGGTAGGCTCAATAGACTTAGGTTTTTTACTGTCTGTCTACACATCTATTCTAGATAGTACACAAGTTCAAACATATGCATATGTAACAAGTAACAAATAAAACAGATAACTTTATTAAACTTAACAATAATAACACTCTAATTAACAAACAAACCCAAGTCATTTGGCACAAACGTTTATTTAGTTAAATGTTTTAAATTGTTGATTTAAAATATTAAAAAAAAAAAATACGCATGTACAAACTAAAATAACGATATCAAAATTATGGAGCCAAATGCCATAACTACCAAACGCAAACTTATTCACGACATTTCTATGAACGAAATAGGTTAATCGATTATCAACAAAAAGTTGACAGGTTTACTCAATTATCACGTGACTCAAAATACGTTAGTACTACAGGTGTACCATATATTGTATAGTACTGTAAAATAAATAAATAAACCTTTAGCCAGCGTTTTTTGGGCTTTAACCTCAGTTTTTCTCGGCAGTCAAATTAATCTTGTTTGCGGTTTTGATAACTACAAATTTGTCGTTGTCTGATGGAGAACTGTCACTCACTTCGTACTGACGAGGCCTATCGATGCCTCCACCATTTTCCAACAATGACCAAAGCCAATGCCTTTTACTAATCAAACAAAAGTAAGCCCTAAAAATTAATCCCTGGTCTTCCATACAAAGTGGCGCTGCATATATTATCTACCCAAACAAATATGCTCAGATATTATTTAACATCAAAAACATAATGTATTACACTTATTTTAGAGAGAATGCAAGCGTTGATGTATTTATTTTATTGTTAATGGTAAACGGTTGTAAAATAAGTTGCGTGAAAGTTCTCCAGCTGTACTGAATTATAAGATTGTGCTGAAACACGCACTTGTAATATTAGACAGCTGTAGGTGTGAGGAGATTTTTAGTGTTAAAAATCAAAAACATGTGTTGTGCGATTGACCAGGTCTTCCACCTCGACTTGTACTGATGGACATAACAAGCAAAAACAATAAACACGACGCTATTTCCATACAAAGTGCTTCAGCTCGTATTGGAAACAATCCATGCTTTGTGCCAACAGACAATGACTGACGTGAAGGCATTTAACTAAGTGCTAACCGGTCGATCCCACAGCCGCTGCCTATGTGAACCAACCAACACTCTCTGTCTTTACTAAAACTTGTTACATCTCTGGCTTCTTCTCAAACGTCTTACGAGAGAATAAGACGATAACGGATATGGTTTTTTAACCAAGAGTTGGTTATACGATTCAACGGTTCGTATTTCGTTTTTCTTCTCCGTTCGTTCCTTTCTTCCTCTTTACTGATTCGAAACACGCGTGTGCAGCAATACATGGAATGTGATCCATAGTTTCACGTCCAGAAGGATGTAAAGGACCCAGCCATGGCCGGCTCTAGTAGAAGGCCGGAATATTAAACGTGGCAACACTGGAGCCAGCTGATATTTGAGGCCGACTAGACGATCTCTTAATTTATGTATTTCAATAATCAAATCGCGTCATTTTTAATTGCCGGTTAACAGCAGTTTTATAATTCTTCATTTTTCGCAAACTAAAAGTTTATTATGTAAAATACTGTTATATTATTTAAGAAACTCACTATATTATATTATTACGTCATAATAAATAACTCATTATATTATTAACTCATTCATATGATGAGAATTCAATAATTCGAACAAAATTAGTTCATTAGGCATTAATTCACTAATTTCTTCAACTTAAACGTATAGTATACTAAGTGCGCACAGACCTAGGCCTATACTTTAGATTTAGCTATAAATAGGCCTACACGTGATTTTAGTAATGCTATGAAATTAAATCAAAATATAACGCGTTCACTTTAGCTATTTTATTACACTATGCTTATAGGCCTCAGATGCAACGTTGCCACGTATAGTATATTCCGGCCTTCTACTAGAGCCGGCCATGACCAAGCCCTTAGGAGTTCATAAGCCTCATTTTCTCCTGCTAATCTCTATAGATCCTACTTTCCGCATGCCCGATACGATTCATGTACAGAGTGAGACAAAAAACGAACACTTCTTTTTTTTTATTTCTTGGGAAAACTTCCCTAACACTGTTGGCAACTTTATTACAATTTTCCGGACCGTAAGGCCGTTATCTGGATTGTCTATATTTACAAACGTGACTTATTGTCAAAATAATTTTCACTTTTAATTTCATAGTGGAATTGAAGTTATAACAGTGCTGAATAATACAAACAACCATTTGTTCATCGCCATTGACGTTATAATCATAAAAATCAACTATTTTAGACTAGAATGTTTATGTTAAATTTTATGTATTTTTGCGGTTCGAAGGAATGTTTCTGATTTCTGTACCGGCATTGTTTTTGAGCTCTGCAACGGTGTACGGGCGCGACGCTTACACCCTGTGTTTAACTTGCCCCCACAAGAACAAGTCACAATCTGATGAGCCTGGGGACCGGGGAGTGGCACGAAATGTCGCCATTCCCGGTACGGTGCGGATTTCAAAAAGCGGACAGCTTCCATTAAAACAAGGAAATCATGCAACTTGAGGTGCGACGAATGTGCCTATTATGTCTGCATACTTGTGAGTTGTTACCGTGGTTTCTTAGACACGTGACAGGATATACTCTTCAATTTCGCAAAAGGAATGTCGATGTACGGCAGGACCTGAATATTATGAGTATGCTGGATAAACTGCCCAATATAGACTAAATTGCTTGGAATATCTTAACCGAATGGATGACTGCCGCATCCCAAAACAACTACGGAATTACAGTAGCCTATAAGCCAAAATGGCGGAGAGGTGTAGGTCGTCCGAAGAAACACTGGAGTGACCAGCTCTAGTCTGTCTACTTGGGACCAGAACAAACCGTTGTCGATGTAATCCTTGCTGAAAACGATGATGATGTGATGTCTTCAAGAACGTAACACAATTAATTTATCAATTCGAAACTATGTGTTTTGTAGCTGTGTAAATCTGAAGGAAGAGGGCATTATTAATTAATTTCAACGCTTCACAATCTTGTACTGTAGTAAACATACAAACAAGTATTTGTTTAGGAATGTGACGCACGTTTACGTATAATTTACACAAACACACGCAATACAGCTGTTGATAACATCACAATGCCCTTAATGTTCCTGCAACTCACCACGTTTTTCTGTGTGTTTTTGGTTGAATTTAGGCATGATTTTCGCGTTAACTTGGGTCAGCTTTGTTACGCACAACAGTATAACCGGAATAAAAGTCGCAATAAGGTGCGAAATGTTTTTAAGGTCGATTGCATATGTCACGGTGACGCGGCCAGACAATGTAACCAGTGGGCGACACGCTCACACGCTAACCGTACAGACCAAGGCGAACGTGTACAAAGACGTTACAGAAAAATAGTGAAAACCTTACCAGGCGTTGTAGCCTGGTAGCCTGACAACACTGTCGGGCAGGTCTTTACGCTTATTGGGGTAGGACAACAGACGCACTGAGAATGATTACAGTCAGAATAGTACCCGTACGTAACCCACGCACTTCCCACATATTTTCCTCTTCAAACAATTAACCTTCCTAAATTGAAAAAAATAAAAACAACTGTACCCATTTCAACTGTCGTATATCCTCCTTGTGATCTGTCCAACGTATGGTGGCCACCCAATAGTGCGTCACTAACAATGATAGCCGTAACGTGCTGTGCCCTTTGGTGAAAAAGAACAAAATTACTGTTGCAAACTGTGTACCACGTTTCCTATCCGTCCATCCGTAAACAGACCGTCTGACAACCCCACGAGCAAATCGGACTGTCTAGCTAGAGTTGGACTTATCAATACACAAGAGTGGGCGCTTATATAAACGAACCGAACCGAGAAACGATTGCCAGTAAATCGACATTATTCTGTATTACGTGAGTGTATCTGACAAACAGAAGCCTTGGACTTCCCATAGAAAGACTGGAGACAAGAAGATGTCCGGATACATGGGGTACATATACAATGACATGCCCCAGTGGTCGCAGTGTCCGGGCGAGCCCGATGACTGCCTCATGCTCTTGTAGGTACTTGGTAGCTTTTCTCGGAGCTTTTATTCAAGATGGGAAAACCTCCTCTTTTGTTTATTTCGGCGGAGAAATAGGATGTAGCATTCTGTTGTATCGCGGAGCGATTCACAACGGTTGTACGGGGACGTCTCTGGGGACCCTTCGCATGGAGAGGCAGGATTTGCACGCCACAACGGGTCGTTATACTTCTGCTAACCTAGTAAGAGTCCCGAGAGGCGGCTGCCGTCTGGAGGTGCCGGGCCATGCGAGAGAGTGGAGGGAAAGAAGTCACCCACAAAAGGTGGCGTTTGGCACAGCAAAAGTGGGCGCAACCCCCCCCCCCCCCGATAAATCTGTCGACTTGCGGCGGCACGGAGTTTGTGTTTTAGAATGGACTAATAGGTAGCGAAATGTTGGGGGGGGCAGAAGGGCTTATGTGGGGGTCATCGAGCAAAGCTCGGGTTTAACAGGAGGTGGAGGGCCTTCGTCCGCGCTAGGACGACGGAGGTGTGAAAAAGTTTAGGTTGAGGCATGGTTGAAGAGTTTGCACACAAGAGATCGTACAAATTAGTAAAGCGAAGAAACTGGGAGAAAAGGAAGAGAGGCTAAAAACTTATAATATGCCTATATATAGACCTACAGACCACACGTGAGTCAGAAACTCAAAACAATAGGCGAAGTAACGAAAGAGGTGAGGCAGAGGGGGGGAGAGGGAGAGGGAGAGGGAGAGGGAGAGAGAGAGAGAGAGAGAGAGAGAGAGAGAGAGAGAGAGAGAGAGAGAGAGAGAGAGAGAGTACATATTCTGTATTCTTTGTTGCCTTTGATAACAATTCAATCGGTTACCCGCGACAATGAGTCACACTACATAATTCTAATGACATAAACCACAACTTTCCATTTAATCTGTCCACACTGCGCATGTAATTTACGACCGACGCAAAACGCTCACCTACATTAAACAGTCTGAAAAACTCACTACATCCACGACAATTAAAGCGATATACGTGGATAAGGGAGCGCGTAGGGACAAAATTGTATTACGAATAAGAAAACAGGAGAAAAAAGAGAAATAATTACAGAACTGAAGAAAGTTTGAAACAGAATTTAAAAAACGAAAACTTACTATACAACGTTGAACAATAGGTAACCAAAAAGGCTGTTATCTCCAAAAAAAGTACAGAAAACTTTCCAGTTACCGAAACACAAGCAAGGTAATTGGTACTGTTACGTCCAAACTAAACTTTCATTTTTTTTTTATCTGAAAAAGGAGTCCGATATACAGCTTGTTATCACGCACAGGAAATCGCAGAAGGCTGAACGTGCCCAAACGGAAAATCTATAACTGCAGTAAACATGGAAAACAACATAGTCACACAGTTATTACAACGGGTGATACAGTGACAGCGTGCGCGCACGTGCTCGTACATACGCCATACACTGTCACGACTGGCATTCTAATTAGGGCAATTAGGTCAAGGTGGGCGTACGGTTACCGCCCCCAGTCCATCTGGACAGTACTGAGTGAATTAAATGTACCATTCTTTCGTAAATTAGTTATTAACAAATTTATGTCATTTCAACTACTACTTCCTTCTACAGTTTTGATAAAAAAAAGGAAACGATTCGATTTTTACTGAAACTTCTCCTAAAAGACAGGTTATCGTTAAAAGACGATTTCCAAGTGGACAATCTTCGCCTCTTTTGAATTTGAATGACAACCTATGGAATAAGGACTGGAATAATTTATTTCAATACTGACTAAATACATCAAGGTGATTGTGAGAATATAATTTATTCAGTGACCCAGAGGGGTCTGGAAAGAAGCTGAAAGGACTCCAGTCTCTTCCAAGGAAATGACCGCTACCCACCATTCCACAAATTCTGTGTATATCCTAGTGTGATTGGTCAGCGAATCGCCGTCTATTGCCTGCGTGGCCTTCTAACGCAACGAGTACCGGTATATCTTTAGACGGATTTTTTACAGGTGGGGAAAAGGACGCCCAAGTCAAACGAAATCTTCACGAGAAATGAATCAACGCCAGAAAGGACTCGACTTAACTTACAGAATGAAATTAAAAAATATTCGACTTTCATTTCGTATAGAAACCGACTCGAGTACCACGCCACCTTTAAACGTTAAGAGTGATAGAATATTTATGTTAACATCTGTGTTAAGCAAACGTTTGTCAGCGGGAAAGCTCAGTGAAGAGGTCCGTTCGATTCGAAGAGTGCTATACTGTGGATTCGAATGAATCCAACCCCGTCTACCTACTGCTGGAGCAATACCACAGACTGGCTGACAGTAACAACGTGACATATACAGTCATATCAACACGCACGCACACACAGAGACATACAAAACACTTCTCACCTGCAGCTCATCACACTGCATGGCGTTTACACCCTGCAGTATTGCCAGGTCAATCAAACCTATTTCCCCACATAGCTACTCAAAATTTCCCACTTTGGCATAGAAATCCCCACTGCCACAAATATGTATGCCTTGAAAAAAGCGTAATATTAAAAAAATATTAGTATATTTTAAATATTTAAATACTACTTCGAGAATAACGTAAATATTAAAAAACTTCTTTACGTACGATAAAATACAAAATATCGTATTATACAAAATACCTGCTGAGGTCGAACTGAATACTTTTGAAATACTTTCTTGTACTTAGCTGCTATGTTTGTTCAGCATTGCACGTTTATAGTGAAATTAAAACAAGATTATTTTGTTTGCTAAGGACATTCTTTGTGTGTAATATCCCCGAGGAAGTGTTTCAGCGCCTAATTTATTTATGGTTTTGTTTTATTAAGTTAATTGTGTTAAAAATCCTCTCCACACGCTGCCTACTATGTGGTAAAGTAAATATATTTGCCACAGAAGTATTCAAAGTACGAAAAGCGTCAGTATCATTCCCTTTTTTGTGTTTTTCACTTCTCTGCAAAAGATTAATAAAATTTCATCAACACCTGTATACAAATTCGTATTCTTAAGGAGTCTCCCTTCCCTGGTTAGGTCTACAGTGTCTGTTCCAATGCTTTCCTCAAAGGATACTGTTGCTGAAGCCAGTGACTGAATGTCTTTTAACTTTCAAGAAATACCAAAATGTTTGAACGTAGTCATTGTTTAAAGTAAGTCCCCACCAATTTCCCCACATAGGATTTTTGAGCCTTCAAATTTCGCCACTATGGGGAAAAATCCCCATACTTGGCTTCCCTGTCTAACTGATTACTGAGTTGCGGTAATCTGATGTTAAGGTGCCACCAATTGCAGCTTCACTCGCATCTGTTGCAGTCAACGCTCCAACCTATGCCGACAGGGGCCTCAATGTCGGGCGGACGTTACCCGGACAACCGTAGAACAGACGAATAATTGAAATGCTACCGCACAGTACAGGACAATGTGACCATCGGTTTAGGTGGGACGCGGTACCGTATCGCGGCACCACGCCCTGTGCCTTACCTACAGCCGGCTGATAATGATTCATTCACCAAGGTCCAGCAGTTACCTTACGCGCGACCTACGCGCCACACATCAACAATACCCTTTGCATATTCCAATTACGTTCGACAATAAACTAATTATTATGTAAATCTTATTTTACTACCTGGTTCGGAATGTTTTCGACACTGAACTACTAGTGGACAAGTATGACGTCAGGAAACGCTGGTCACTGCCCTCGTTACGCTGTCAATTAAGTTTGTGAGCAATACAAGCCACAAAGCCATAGTCACGATGTCGGCTACAATGGTATAAATCAGTGGTTCCCAAAATGGGGCCGCGACAATGTTTCAGGGGGTACACAGAATATACCGTAATTTTCTCCGATTTTTTTATAGTCTAAAATCTAAATTTTAGAATATTAAAACAATTAGTAGAAGCTTCCAGTATTCTTTTTGTGCAAGCTAATTGTAACTGTAAAGTAATTTTTAAACTAATGGCTTTCATAATGTCTTTAAATCATGTCGTGTAGCACATCTGTTTGTCACCCGAACTGACTAGAGCGACGCATCAACGCAGAACTGATCGCGCTGTTTTAGTCCAGTATAAGCACTGTATCTTGCTTATAAGAACGGTATCTAAGCAAAACGTGTTTCCGTGTAGCTGGTTTTACGCCTAAGCAGCTGGATTTCGACATGTGTGGCTGAAAAGATAGAGCCGAAGTTGGAAAAGTTAAGAAATAAACTTGTGTCGAGAATGACTTAATATTGAAATTACCAGACATTAAACCTAATATTGCAGAGCTAATTGTTCAAAACCAGCTTCACTGGTCACAGTAAACTACGTATGTTTCATATCACTGATATTATAATTTTGCAAGTTAATACAATTTTGATTTTAATACATTTTAATTAAAATATAAGAGCTTGTATCATATTTACGGTTTGTGTTATTTCATAACTCAGACGGGGTCCGTGAAATTTTTAATTTTTTGAGGGTGGTCCGCAGACTGTAAAGTTTGGGAACCACTGGTCTAAATCATCGTTGCTCAACCTATGGATCCCGAGGGGGCTTTTGGTGGGTCGCAAGGTCGGGCTCAAAAATGTATTTCTTTTAAAAACTATTACATTAAATAACTAAGACGTCTTCTTCTTCTTCTTCACTACATGACTTGGGCTTTAGCCCGTTCCGACTTCACAGAGTCTCTGACCATTTTCCCCCGGGGTCTTCCACGTTCTCTCGTCCCCACTGACCTATATTCAAACGCTTGTTTAGGAATACGCGTGTCTACCATGCGTTCCACATGGGACTTCCAATTCTGCCTGTATTCCTTTATTCTCTCCAGAACCGACTGTAACTTCTGGTCTTTCCTTATGTCGTCGTTTCGTAGATGATCTCTCAAACTGGATCGCTTAACTGCTCTTAAAAATTCATTTCCGAGGCCTGTATTTTTTGAATATCTTTTTGCAGAAGAGTCCATGTTTCACATCCATACAGTAAAGTCGGCACAGCCACGATCTTATAGAAGTTTAACTGTGTCTCCCTCTGCGTTTTATTCCTCAACAATCGTCTTATTGTTCCACAGGTATAACTATGTAATTTATTTAACTTTCTCTCGATTTCGTTATCCTTCTTATATGAGATATCACATCCCAAATAATTAAAATGTAATATCATGCCTGCTCCGAAACATATTGTTTTAACAATTAATTATAAATTCAAAGTGTTACGTTTTGTACGTGGTCGAAACTTTACATTTCTGTTATTCGTTATTTTGTTATACGTCTGTTATTCGCGCTCTACCATTCCTTTTTACCGCCAGCTCTCCCTGGTGTTTAACTCCAGGAATCGGATGTCTGCGGTTTCGTTGCTTAAGGGTCCCATGAAGAGTAATATAATTCAAGGTGGGTTCCGGAATTCAAAAAGGTTTGCAGAACCACTGGTCTAATTTCCTGTATTCTATATAGTAACGTATCAATATTATTGCTTTTCGTCTCGCAGCCTCTAACAGGAGATCGGTAGTCCACCAATTTTTCACTCCAAGTACTTTCACATCTTCTAGGATTCCATCAATCCATCGTAGTCTAGGTCTTCCACATCCTCTCTTTCCTTCTGATGTGCATTTCATAATCCTCTTAATAACAACCTTCTCATTCATTCTCTGTACATGTCCTGGCCATCTCAGCTTAGCTGATATAACATACTCAAGAGTCATAAAAAATAGTTTTTAGTTCAGTGCCTCATTCACCGATATTTTCGTCTGACCGTTTTTTCTGGTGTATCCTCTTAAAACATTTCGCCACTCATCACCCTATCGCTCTATGAAATGCTCTGTATTTTCCTCCAGTACCGTACCCCAAAATTGTAAAATCGCTCATTATCTCTCTTTCCCGTGGCCCAAGTAGTCTCAGTCGGATATAAGACGATTATGCTAAAGTTTTTTCAGCCTTTACATCATTTCTCGATCGCTAATTTCTCGAAGAACCATACTGAGTACGTAGCTATAAAATCAAATAGTTCGCCCTTTATCTGAATAACCGGTCTTTTCTCAAATGCTTTATCGAATTATAAAGAATATGCTGGAAATTTTATTGATCAATAAATATAAAGTGTAATTTTATTGATGAATGTGTCGCTTCGATTACACTTAAAACTGAGAACACAAAGATCGATGCTGAACACGCGGTGGCAGCAATCTTATCTACGTTATCAGCCGGCAGACCGAAAATCAGTCACACCTGTTAACCTGTGCGTCCAACTTCTAGTGAGTTCCTCCAGTGTTTGATTATAGCCTCGGCATTTATACATCGGATTTGTAAAGCAATTAAGGTAGAGAATTTTTTTTGCGTAAACGGCACCGTAGCGGGCGTCAACTGTCAAGAGTGATGCATGGTATAGCCAAACGGCCGCCGTTAGACAATGACTTAAGAAAGACATCGCCTTGGCACACAACAGATGTTGGACGTGAATGAACGACATAAGCGCAAGTGGCGACAATAACAAAGAAACAAAAGACGGTGTCAGTTCGTCACAACTACCGACAAAGCGTGTACTAAGGGGACGCCAACATTTTCGACATACACGTGTGAGTTAGCGGCTGCACATGGACATAACATTTTCCACAAAAGCAGTCTAAGAGCGGATGCAGTTAAGTACAAAGGAACTTATATAGCCGCACAGCGGGCAACTTGCCTACTGGCACGACATACGGAGCATCTTGTAGGGCTGCAGAACAGATGTTAGTTCCTGGAAGATGACCACCATCAGCGTGTGAACGTAACAAGGGAAGTCGAGGACAATACGGCGATTCGACACACCCGGGTTATGGTACACACATGTGCGGAAAGGAAATCGCTTAGAAAGGACACTAGGGAACGTAAGACAATCACATAACAGACAACCGTGTAATTAGGTCCGTCGTCATACGGGGAGGTGGTGTGGACAGCAAGACTTTTAGAGAGGGGTCTTGGCTGACCTATCAGGAGCAAGGAATTCGGCAAAGGCGGGTGTAAAGAAGACGTCAACATGGAGACAAGGGTGAAGAGCGAATGGGAAGTAGACTAGAGACCCCAGCCAGAGTATCCAGGAGGAGCCTTCGCAAAATCTGATGCGAGAAACCAATCATGACAGTGATTGTGGTAAGGGTATGACATCCGTGGAGGGAGTCGTGTTGCTGAAGTAATAAAATAAGGTGTTCGCAGAGAAGAAGAGGTCAGTCGATTTCCAATTTTCAAACAATTTGAGTTCAGTCTCAGTTCGGTCGTATTCTAATTTTTGTCAGTCATTTCTATTTCGGTATAAACCAGCCAGAGTCTTTCAGATGGACGGTAGTAAAGTGTATTGATACAAGCAGAGAGATCGTTCGGGAGTGTATCAGAGACTATGTAAAACTGTAGAACTAACCCGTGACCAAATACTATGAAAATGTCGAGTTAAGTACGATCAGATTTTGTGATCATAAAAATCTCGTTTTTATGAATCTAATGCGAGTGATAAGGTATTGACAATATCACATTACCGTGACATAAGTGACATGAAACAATATAGTAAGATTGTGCCACGTTCTTAACTCACTGAAATGCAAATAAAACCAATTATATTTGCATTGTGAATACAGTATAAATGGTACAATCGCTCTAGTTAAACGCAGCATAAACTATTGCACGCGTACATCGAAAGTGACAAAGAACCTACACGCAAAAGTGTTTTAGACGATGAAGTAATATTCGAGTTAACGCAATTAGTCATTATCGTTCATGCGAGTATCCGGATAAAATGTGGAACAAATAGTGTCGTGACGAAGTGTCAAGTGTAATTTAATTGGCGTATCTTCAGCCTGGGCTTCTTCGCAGTATGAGAGGTACGACGCAGTTAATCACCGCAATTTGGATACAAACAACAAGTAAATTATTATCATTCATGTAACATTAGATTAGGTCGCCACTGTCCTGCCACTCAAAAAGAACTCGCCACTGAGTAGAATATACATTTATTTAATAGTAGAATATACATTTATTTAATCATTGAATATACATATATTTAATTGCTCAAAAGTAACGCAAATTGAGAAATATGAATCCATAGAGTAGGGTATATTGAAATTTATATGGTCATTAATTAATTAATCTTTATTGATTTTGTAGATGTTCATAACGTTAGAGATAATATAACAGCATTGTGTATTTGATATGTTGTCTAGAAACGCTAACTTTATTCAGTATTTAAATGATATTGAAAACATATAATAAATTTGTATCGTTTATAAAAATTAAATTTATATTGTTTACGAAAATTAATAGTGTCTGAGTCACATGATTGTTATTCACCCAAAACACCTGTTTACATATGGTGCTCCAGCACGCGGGGCGTATTAAAGCTCAGTGATATCAGAGTGTATCATCAGATATGGCATGCCCGTCCTGGAGCAGTAAACAAGATCTGTAATAAAAACTTACATTTATGGAAACTCCTTTGAATAATTTTAACTAATTTATGCAAGTAGAGACAAACATAAAATATATTACAGTTACATATGGTGCCTCAACACGTGACACGAGGAAGCAAATTCTAGTAGATAATTGTAACCAAGAGAAAATTTTATACAATTAAAAATTCAATTAGATTATGCAATTAATAAATCTGCATTACATATTACATTCGTATATGGCTCCCAAAGAACGTGGGGCATAACAAACTACATATACAGCCGTAGATTCCTGAAGTCAACATACATAATTTTCCGTATATCTTACCGTGAATTACTACCAAATCGAATATCAAAATTGTAAATTTCGAAGTACGGTGACTGATCAAAAAGTTCGTGAATTTTTGAATTTTCCGTGCTAAACTGTCCAAATAAAAACCTCTTTTATGTGTTGGCGGCACAATTCATAGTGACAATTCGTTCAAAATGTTAGCCGTATTGGACGTACAGTTTTGATTTTGACAGCCAACTGGGTAAGATGTGTTTTGGTTTATTAGGCAATTTTACTGACATTTTACAATGCAAGACTGAGGAACATGGATTAAATTTTGTGTACGGAATGAGATAACTGTTCTATCGTGGTGGTAGCGTTGTAGAAGGCTTTTGATGAGCCTGATATACATGAACGAGCACTTTAAAAATAGTACAAAAGCTGCAAACTTTGTCGGAATGATATGGGGATCGTGATAGTCAGATGAAGATTGCGTTTACTTTATTCCGCATATTGTAATCACCAAGTGCAACGATAAATAAAAAGTATTAATCAGGCATTTTAGCCTCTTGTGTGAAGCTTTTCGTAGAAAAAGGCCAGATTTACAGAATAATAATTTGTGGAAATTACAATAATTAATTATTAGTCTATTACGTGAGGAATTTTCTGCCGATTTTGAGTCAGTGTCCATGGATCCTTCTGATTGTTTTTGCAACGTCTTCATAAAAGGTTATAGAATAAAGTTAAGGAAATTGTTTGGCCCGCCATTAAACTTAAAAGTTGTTTCACCCTCTTTTCGCGGGTAAAAAAAAATTAATTAACCCCGGGAACCGACAGAGAATCAAATTCTAAGCAAAAATGGTGGTATACACTTTTTCGAAAAAAATGCGTTGTTTACGAGTTACAAGGGTTCAAAGTTTTGCTAAAAAACGAGTTTTTTAACAATAATCTGCAAATAACTCAAAAACAACGATTTGTATAAATCAAAATTAAAGCTTATTAACAGATGAACAATTTCCACTTTGGTTTCGTTATGTCAAATTGTTCTTGAGACACAGCCAAAACAAGATTGGGATTTACAGTTTTTTGATCAAATTACGCGCTTAAAACTGTCGGCGAAAAAAGGTTCGATCGTAACCAAATTAGTATAAAATAAAAGCTCTGTTTATTTCCTAAAAAATGATTGGTTAGTCACTTGTGTAGCTTAACAAATAACGAAGTTGTGTAGGAAAATGTCGTTATTTCTGCAAATTTTTTCCAAGAAATTTAAAAAGGGCCGTCCGTCATATTAAGCCGATATACTGTAGTTTTCGGTTGTCTATTATATTAGCAATGTCCTCAAACATTTTGAAGGATATATGTATTGCTGTACAGTAACGCGTAACGTTTTAAGAAAATTCAAGTTTTTGGATTTTCGCCAAAATTCGTATTTTTGATTAAATATCTCAGTAACAATGCGTTTATCGAAAAATTGATGCGGGCCAAAAATAAAGCTTACAAAAAAAATTTAGAATTTTGTTTAATTCCTTTACGACTAAAACTCTTTGGGTGACAGCAGTTTAAAGGTGTATTTTGGCGAGATCGTGTAAAAACGTTTTGACTTCTAGGCGAAATATAGTGTACAATAGATTTATCGACTATAGTAGGCCTACATACGACACACGTTGTAGCTCTTTACTAATAAATATGCTATAAAATACATTTTGTTTAAAATTGTTTTCTTAAAAATTGACCGAGTTGTGACCAAAAATGTAAACGCGGTCCAACAGTTAGATTTTGTTATCGTACGTTATATGTTCGGGTGCGGTCCTGAGAGCCTATTAATTTATACTAAACTAAATTTTTTTCAAATAAAATTAAGTATCATTATTATGTTTTAACGTCTAATGTAAACAAAAGAATATCTGTTGCAATTTATCACTGTCTGTACTGCTGGTTCGTTATATGAATCGAATATTTAATTTAATAAAGTAATATAATGTTTATAGTTCGACTTTTCTTTGATTAAATTTTATAACTATGGATTAAATATATATTTTTTTCGACTGAATTTTGAATTATGACCTCTAAAAACACGGACCCTCTAGCGGAGACCAGAAGAGGCCTGATGCTCACTGCTTATAGCTGACAAGTGTTTTTTGGAGCATCAGCTGAGCGTCGGAGTTGTTTGTTATTGTGCAAGAGTTGCTATATTTTTTTTAAATGTCATTAATGTTGTGATGTTTAAGTAATTGTACGTTAAACACCCCCCAAAACCTGTAGGTACCCAATTTCAGGACTTCAAAGTACATCCTCGCGTTGTCTCATGTTTTCAACCCTTCCAACTCCAACCCTCGCGTCGGATTTATTCCTTGACGTTAAATCATAATCATCACTTCCAAAAAAATATAGGCACTCAATTTAGAGGCTTTGACCGGCATTCTCGCGAAGTTTAATACTTACACCCCCCTGATTATAGTCTGATTCAACCCTTTAACAACTACCCTTTGCGTCGAATATAATTCTCGACGTCAGAATCGTAATCAGCACCCCCAAAAACCTATAAGTATCTAATTTCAGGGCTTCAAAATGCATCCTCGCGTTGTTTCATATTTTCAACCCTTTAGGGGTGAAAGCGGGCCAAAATTTTTCCTTAACTTTGTTTTAGAACCTTTTAGGAAGCGATAGCAAAAGGAATCAAAAAATTACATGGACACTGACTCAAAATCGGCACATAAGCCCTTTGTCAATTTTTATAACCTCACGTAATAGACTAAATGTGGCAGGTGTACGTCATTGCTTTTCCACGAATTTCAGGTAAATATCGTCACAATGACACCGCAACCAGACATGTTTCAATTCGATCTTTCCTCTTCCCAATAATGAAAATTATCACGAAAGGACAACGTTTCGCGACTGCTGAAGGCTTAGAACAAAAACGTCTGAGGGCGCTCAAGGGTCTACCAAAAACTGCGTTCGAGAAATTGTTTGAAGACAGGAAGAAACGTTGGTGTGATAGTGTTGTATCCGGCTGAGACTATTTTAAATTAGGCAATATCAATGCAGATGAATCAAGGTATAATTTTTTTAAATAAAGAAAAATTGCAAGAATTTTTTATCGTATTTAGTATATAACACGAGGTCGTGTGATGTCATACGATCGAGGTTCGTCATAAAAAACGAGAATACGTCAATGGTAACGCGATCACAATTTGGCTTCTCTCTTACCCTTCGCGTAGACAAAAGGTAGATTTCATAATCGAGGGCCAACCAACCATACAACAAGACTTATATACCGTATACTGTATTTTTCAACCTTCCATCAAATACGAACGTGTAAGAATAAACTTTTTTTTAATATATCATATTTCTATCACACACGCCCACCAAGACGTCGAAAATTCACTGCAAGTTTTCAATGTATAGATACTGCAGTTTTAAATAAAATAATAAAGTTTTGCGCATGTGGTTTTCAAAAGGTTCGACGATTGCTGAGACCGCCAACACTTGAAGAAATGTCTTAAGACTAACGAGCTACAGAAGCACGAACGAAGACGTTAACCATCAGCCGGAGACTACTAAAAAACTGGTTCACGTAGTACAATAGAGTTAATTTTAGCAAGCATAACGCGCGGTAATTACCTGCAAGAAAACTATACGCCAGGTAGACAGTCCATAAACCGAACACCGGCGCCAATGCATTTACGTCTTTTATTCAAACGACTGACCCAATGTGGTTTCCTTGTGATTTTCACCTGTCTTTCCTATTTGCTTAACTTATACGAAAAAAGAGAATTAGTATTCATTATATTTGGTCTCCAGTCGCAGTGAAACTGAAATAAATAAATACCTTTTTCTTTATCCGTGCTGCGACTACGTCTTAGATGTCTTACGACATGTTTCGGGAACACGTTCCCATCATCAGGTAAAATTGTTTTTTCTTCTAGTTCATAACGAACGTGTCAAGAATATAATAATTAAAACACATCAACACATAAACACATAACACAATGAGTATGATAGAACTCAGTCCACGTAACAGTGCGCACTGCCGTACTATAACTGACCGCGTAATCAAACTATATTCGGCTGGTGTACACAAGCGTTATCACTCTTCAATACAGTATCATATAAACAGTGAGATTTAAATGTTAATTGATCATTAAGCAGTAGGTTT
Organism: Magicicada septendecula; assembly: GCA_034769895.1. NCBI lineage: Eukaryota > Metazoa > Arthropoda > Insecta > Hemiptera > Cicadidae > Magicicada > Magicicada septendecula. Next base: position 102,680,023 of record CM068374.1, on the reverse strand, counting down.
GGTTGAAATAAAAACGCTTTATATATTTCATATTCTTCCATGGCATCCATGTATCGGCTCTTACTGCATATATGTATGGGCGTAAAGTTATCTGTGAAACCACAGATATGCAGTAAGAGCCGATACATGGATGCCATGGAAGAATATGAAATATATAAAGCGTTTTTATTTCAACCAAACCTACTGCTTAATGATCAATTAACATTTAAATCTCACTGTTTATATGATACTGTATTGAAGAGTGATAACGCTTGTGTACACCAGCCGAATATATAGTTTGATTACGCGGTCAATTATAGTACGGCAGTGCGCACTGTTACGTGGAATGAGTTCTATCATACTCATTGTGTTATGTGTTTTAATTATTATATTCTTGACACGTTCGTTATGAACTAGAAGAAAAAACAAATTTACCTGATGATGGGAACGTGTTCCCGAAACATGTCGTAAGACATCAAAGACGTAGTCGCAGCACGGATAAAGAAAAAGGTATTTATTTATAGAGAATTAGTAATTATAACAACCGACGTGTAATTCTTTCGAGTTGTAATTTGCACACAAACAGTAATAAATTGTATTAATAAATCCTTACTTTTGAAACTGCTACAAGAGAGGAAACGATTATCACCTATACAGCGTTTAACCTACAAACGATGCACGAGCAACAGTATTAAATTAAAAGTCACATTATACATCTTTTTGTTTTTCTCTGTTAGACCTTAATTAAAACTGTTGAGTTTGCAGGACGTATAGCTTTTTGTTTTAATAATAACTGCGCTATTTTAACATTGTAGCATCTCCAGCAGGGTGTCAAATTAAAAGGCATTGTAATCTTACCCCGAATGTTTCAAATTTTTAATTTTTATTCTATGATTGTTATATTTCTATGATTGAAATAGTAGATAAATCGAGATTTTCATAATTTTCCCATAATTGGAAAATTATCTAATATTGAAATTTATATAATAATAAATGTACTTCGTTCGAAATAATTAGCCAGTTCTGCACCTCAGTGAGCGTATGTTGTTTAAAAGACATCTTCTTTTGTGGGTTCTCGGTAAAGTTTTAAATCTACCGGTCTGTTGCGTGTGAGTGAAGTTTGGGAACCGTTGGTCCGCGCTAATTCGGGTCTACGTTATAGGGGGCAACACTATGGCGTTGCTCAACGCACGGGCACTTAACGGCAGCTGTCGATACGTCGGACGGGAAATGACGTGGAAACCAATTTACCGTCCAATTAAGTAAGCGGTAATCGTATTATCGGAAATACTCATTTCTAAAATACTGAACCTGAGCTCTGAGTACGGAGTGATTATTATACACGGACAATGTAACTGTTAACGTTTCGTTAATTGTGTGTGAAATTATATCAGTAACATACAGTATGACAACTTGAAGTATAAAACTTAAAGTATATTATTCTCTGGTACGATCAGTTCTTACTTAGACCTACGTGAAGAACATTCTTAAAATGTATGACGAAAGTATAGTTGTATTGATGAAAAATGTCTATTTTCTGGTACAACTAGCGTTCCCAGATTTTGATTTTAAAAAGCGGAATTAATATTAAGCCGCTTCAGTATTATTCAAAGCCAGGAAATGCGGCATTCAAGCTGAGGCGAATGGAGGGAAAAACTTGCAGGGACCGAGTCAGAAATGTTACAATAAGAACAGCAGGAAAAGTAAGACCAATAGCTCACAGAATCAAAAAATCCCAAATGAGATGGTTCGGACACCTTCAGCGAATGGGTGATAAGAGACTTCCCAGGAAACTATATGCGACAAGAAGCACGGGACGACCATCTAGAGGAAGACCCAGAACGACATGGCAAGAGAATGTGCAAGGCTTCTTGGAGGACAGGAGCATCCCTTAGAATCAGGCAAGGGCGCTTGCTCTCCAGAGGCAACAGTGGCGATCGCTTTGCAACTCCCAGGATAGAAGAGGACGCGACTAAGCTAGGGAATTAAGATTCATAAAGCCATAATTTACGTTTTTTTTGTATACAGGGGGACATGAATTAATATTTGGTGTAGCAAAATTGCAATAAAATAATAACAATTAAGGCATACAATTTACAAAATATTTTATGTTGAATTTAATTAAATTACAACGACGAAATCTGTCCTTATAATATTATCAAGAATTAGCTCGTATAATTTTTAACTGTTCAATACTATACAGACGATTTAATCAGCCCCAGAGTATCCTAATTTTCTTAGTGTTTTGGTAAAATTCATTACACGACAGTCCAAAACTTAATTGGACGAACAACTGCGATTTTATAACCTGAACAGAACAAAACAGTCGTTTCTCGTTTCAAACCACTCATGATTCACTACAGAAAATAATCTTTTTCCAAAGCAGTTGGATGTCGGGACACACTTATGTTATATGAAACTAATTTTTAAATATTTTGCTATATGGTAAATTAAAGCTTGTTTTATCTTCTTCTTCTTCAGGCTGTGGACCTTAGGATTCGTTGTGCGCTCCTCGGTAAGACCATCTTTTCTTTGGTCTTCCAATATTCCGCTGCCCTTTCGGATTATAAACCAAAATTTGTTTTGGTACCCTGTTCTTATGCATCCTTTCAACATGGTCTGTCCAATCCTGTCTGTATTGCTTTATCCTTTCATTTAGATTGTATATTCCAAGGATGTTCCTTATATCGCCATTTTTTTTAGCCGGTCCCTCCGTGATACTCCTAGTACTGATCGTTAAAATCTCATTTCACTGTCCTGTATCCGTGGATCTGAGGTGTGGACTTTTAAACAGAGAGTGACAAAACTGCTTTAAAATCATTTGAGCGCAAAATACTGCGTAAAATTTATGGCCCCAGTAATAGAAGAAGGCAGCTGGAGAATACGCGATAACAATGAACTGCAGGCGCTCGTGCATGCGAAAGACACAGTGAACTTTATCAAATCACAGAGAGCGCGTTGGCTGGGACGTGTGGAAAGAACGTCTGAGGAAAGAATTCTGAAGGGAAGATTATATACTACTAGACGTAGAAGCAGTCCAAGGATGAGGACGGTTGGATGGCATAACAGAAGATCTCGCTAGCATGGGTCTCCAGAAGGTGGAGAGACGGGGCGGAGAACAGGGAAGCATGGAGGAGTATTGTTGAGGAGGCTAGAGCCCACCAAACGCTGTAACGCCAGAATACAGCATGACGACTCAACTTGAAAGGTTTACTGGAGAAGAGGAGGTGAAAGAAACGAAGCAAAGAAGGAAAAGATTTACACAGACAGACAGACAGACAGACAGACAGACAGACCGAGAGAGAGAGAGAGAGAGAGAGAGAGAGAGAGAGAGAGAGAGAGAGAGAGAGAGAGAGAGAGAGAGAGAGGGGGGGGACAGACAGCAACAGAAAAGGTAAGTAAGGTATTGGAGAGCGTCATTAAAATCGTCCACATACTACGAAACTACGAAAATGCACCTGATTACTATTTCGTTATCTTTCTGGTGTTGCAATGCAAATAACCAAACACTGCCAAACTTACTGCTTGTTCAAACTCTCCGGAATACTACTACACGTGGGCGTGTTTCTAGAGTGTTGTTATTAAACTCTCGAGTTACAGAAATGAATGCCGTCAGGTGTTCGGACTATATTTGGCGGCAGCGACATCCTGTTTTGGAAAAACTCATATGTATGCTCAACAGGTGTACCGTACGTATGTAGGACGAAGTGGCAAACGTATTCGGTTTTGCTACGGATCTAAAACGTACTCCGGAGCTGAACGTAAGATATATGGCGTTAGTTTGTCCTTTATGGAGTTAGTCGAGTGTTTGTTATCTTGAAACGGAAAGTGAAAGTGCCTCGGAAACACAGATCTACTGAAAGATTTTGGATCCTAGGTATTTCTCAACGCAAACAGCCTGAAGCGTTGGTCAGTTAAATTCCATTACAGGTGTCTTTTTAACCGGTTCTAAAAGAAACCTGTCTTTTTTTGACAAGTGGTCAACGATCTCTTACGTTCTTATCGATTACGAGACAGTCGCTGTCATCCGTCACCGTCTGTCGCGTATCGGGACTCGACTTCAACTCGATTTCACTTGTGAAGCTTGTGAGCGACATATATAATGTATGTATATGCTAGAGACACTGTAAAAATTACGCATATTTATTAATATAGTCAGAATTACAGGATATAACGAAATTGAACGGGCCCACGGACCCAGTTCCCCATATAACAATCACGTTTCGCATCGATTTACGTATGACTTGGCGAAAATCGTTAGATAATTCGCTGCGTAAAACTTTTCTTTTTTAACGCATTAAGAAATACCAAGTACTTTTAATATGAGTAAACGAGCAAATTAGTACTAAAGTTATAAATTAAAGAGCGTTATGTCGGATGTAATATAAAAGTGCAATGTACCTATCGCCTATTATCCGACGTTTCCGAAACTATTGTAAGTAAGCATATTTCGACCTGATTTTGGAAATTTCAAAATTTTGGGACGTAAGATCCCAAGTAAATGGGGAAAAATTATAAAATTGAAAAATCCATGTGGGATATCAAATTAAAGATAATTATAACCAAAATCAGTATACAGTTTGCACTTTTGGAAGTATCAAATTTTTTTACCCCAGGCCTAAAAATGGGATCAAAACTTGAAAAAATTGTAAAAATGCGGCTGGATGTAGGCTAAAGGGAATTTTAACACAAATTAGAACACGACAGTTTGGAATATGTTTTTAGAGTTTATTGTATGACTGCTCGACAGCTGTTACTTTACTAAACGGAAATTAGTAGCCTAATAGACATTTTCGTAAATTTTCTGTTAATTTTCTGTTAATTTTGCTAATACCAAAATTTGTCCAATAAAAAAAGTACTTGGTTCAAAATGCTGAGCGAGTTCTGCAGCTCAGGGAACATGCTAGTTATAAATGTCTTATTACACTTCGATTACATACCTGCCAACTTTCGAAAATTAAAACTCGGAAGATTTTCAAACTCAATTACGAAGATTCATCAGATGCCACTACAGATAACCAAACTTGAAAAAATGAGAGCGATGTAACCCATACTAAAAAAAATAATAATATAACCGACTCTACAAAATATTATTTTTCAAAACTGCTTAATTACATGTAGGCTACTGCTTTCCTCCACAAACAATTCACTAGCCATAATTTTCATGCATAACTTCCAGCATGAATATTAAATGTCAGTATGGAGAACCATACATGACGTCCATGTTCTAAGATTTATATTTCTTGAATTCGGTTCAATAATTTCTAACAAGTTAGGTGTGTTCCTTGTAAATCGAGTTTTATGTTTGACAAATTGAAATGAAATATTTCCATCCTACTTCTTCGTGCCGATAACGTAGTACACCAAAATCTTCACTAAAACCAATAGGCCTTCAGTCCTCTACAATTCAGGGACGTATGCAAAATATTATTTGATTCTGTTTGAATTTGCGGCTGTTATCGCTTGCAATAGAAAAAATTCTACAAACAGATAGACACACAGACACTTTTCGAAAAATTACTTTTCTCCATGTTTTGATGATAGTACAATCACAATCTACCCTTATTTTTTCGCCATCACCATACTTCCATTTCCTTATGAAACATGGAAGTAGAATGTTTTTATTATTACAGCGAATGTCTTTAGAATCGCTAGAAACGTTCTTTAGACTGCCCTGAGCCTGATAAAAAAAAAAAAAAAAAATAGAAAAAACCCAGGGCAATTCGGAAAACCGTACAATAAACGCAATAAATTTGGACAAGGTCAGACACATAATTCCTTCTAAAAAGAACTGGCAAACAGCACTACCTTTGGTTCCCAGCCAGTACCCCGAGATCACTGTTACTAGCGTCGCGGCGGCTTACTGTGACAAGACCGACGTAACAACATTCCGTAATTACTGCAGCCGTTGCCTAATGGACCGTAAAGCGTACACTGTCGTTGCGAAACCGTTTGATTCACTTTCTGTGTTTATTCGATAACCGCGAGACAAGTCGGCGCGAGCAGTACGCGTTGTTCGACCTGTCGTTATAATCGGAAAAGAGGAAAACGGAGTTTCCGGAGCGCGCGAACCCCTCCATCGCTTTCACTGACGTTTGACGAAGCACCCCGTTTTTGACCTGACTGTATCTAAAGGAAATCTAAAGTCACGCTGTGCGATCCGGAGTGCTAGCGAAGCGGCCGCAGCCGCAGCGCGTAATGGCGAGGGTGAGGGAGGCTCTCGCGGCTACGCATTATCGAAGAGGCGTTTGCCATCGTCGTCATCGCCGTAACTAACTAATGTCACGGACTATCCACTGTGGTTCCTGTTGTTGCCGGGTTTTCTCTTGTTTTGCACTCGCTATGTCCATTTTACGTATTTTCTACGTATTTATTTCTGATGTTCTTTGTTTTTGGAGAGGGGATACGTAGAACAGTATTGATCAGTAGCGCAACGAGGTAGTATTGGTCCTTACATACCACGGTGCTTCAACAATACTGCGAAAAACTTTATTTTAAAAGGTTTGGATTATTTTTATGTTGGATCTCTTTGTGCCACCCCAAAGTTGCACACCATAAACCTACTCCGGTTTCAAAACTTGTCTTTATAATAACAGTGTATTATGCAGTGACAGTTCAGAGTGTCTTCCAAGTAGCTATTGCAGTTTCTTGAATTTTATTCCAAGTTCTTCACGTTTTTTCTTAACATGTTCTTTCCATCTGAGCTTAGCTTAGAGAGTCATGCCCAAATACATGCTTTGCCGAATTCGTATGTAGAATCATCTGATGATTGACTAAATTAGGTAAGTGCTTTATTTTCCTGTTGGTGAAGTTAACATGAGTAGATTTTGTCTCATTCAGTTTAATACGCCATTGTCTTGTCCATCTAGTGACATTATTATCTGTAGATTGTTTGTTACTGTTTCTACATTGTTACCGGCAGCCTAATAGTGCAGTGTCATCAGGAAATGTAGCTGTTGCCACTCCATTATTTCGGAATATCTCCAGTGTACAACATGTGTAGAATAGGTCTAAGAACATAAAGCAATGATTTCAAAACCACGGAAGTTTTAAAGAAAACTCAAAAATGGTTTACAACAATGAGACTTCTACGTTGCTGTAAAAGACAACCTATGATTCTACGAACAATATTTAGAGGGGTACAAAAAAATGGAATGTAGCGCAGGTGCTATAATTATGAACTATACCATTTTTACAAAGAGCCGGACATTGTCAGGCTAATCAAAATACACAGGCTAAGATGGGTTGGACACAGAGAGAATGGAGGAAGGACAGCCTACGGAACATATTTTCTACCAGAAACCAATGGGCAGTAGAAAAAGGGGAAGACCCCGAAGTAGATTCAAAGACCAGATAGAGGAGGACGTCGGAAAGCTGAACATAAGAAACTGGAAAGCCAAGGCATGCAATAGGGAGGAATGGAATCGACTCTTGGAGGAGGCCAAGACCCACCAAGGGCTGTAGAGCCACGGTTGATGACGATAGTCAAAATAACAATGGACAAATGGTTCATGAACCATGGACACATAATAAACGGTCAATGGACAAAATAACTAATGGACACAACAGAATATCTACACTCTGTGAATCATGGCTTTCTCGCGACACATAGTGATTTTTTTTCGGAGAGACTGGGTTAGCCTTCCTTCACCTTGCTCAAGTTCCGCCACTGAACCCCCGCAAAATGTTATCGCGGTCCGAGCACATGCTCTGAGTATTGCCATTATGGAGCTACAAATATAACTAGCGTATGTGCTTGGGGACAAAAGTATGGTAGCCAGTTTTCAGAGAATTCCGTAGGAAGGCAGAGGGTCGGATTTCACGGTCTGGCTCACGTCCGTTAGACCGGCACCGCGTGAGAACTGTGTGATTGTGCTGTGTCATTTGTGACCCATTCACTCACTCACTTGCTTTCTACATCAAATCGTCGTTCGAGAAAAAAAAACTGTGTGCGTTAAAATTAAAACAAAACAGACAAGTCGTGCGTTACGCGGAACAGAAGTCGTTTCTATGGAGTCGCGTAAACTTCTTTTTTTGCACAGGCTAAATGTAATCTCGCTTTCCTCAATTTTTAACTATTCGCATCCATAGAATCTGTTGTTAGTAAATAATATTCTTATTTTGTCCGATACCATCACTTCATTTCCAAGTCAACGGCGGATTGGAATCAACGATTTACAACCCGTTTCGTACCCTCTCGTAAACCGTAGGTACATCGTGTAATTAAACCGCCGTAGCTTCATTTGCAAAATGAAGCATCATATATGTACGAATGCAAATCCTGGACGGTGACCACACGGCGGCTAAATGACGAGGCCATTTGCTCGTTACGAGTGCGAGGACCAAATGCAGACACTCACGCAAATCAGCACTCAGAATAGGCCCATGTGTGCTACAGAATGTCACAGAACACTCGTAGATGTGTGTACTGACTTCTTTTTCTTGTTCTTCTTCAGCGCTACAGCCCAACGTGACCCCTGGCTTCCAACACCAATCTTCTCCAAAGTCTATTGTCCACTGCCATCTCAGTGTAACCCCTCATCCAGTCTTCAGAGATCTTCAAGCACATCGTCCAACCATCTTTATCCTAGGTTGACCTCTCTTTGGCATACACTGATCATCCATCAGCTCCAGGGGACGTAGCCATTGTATTCGTTGAGCCTTTATGAATCGTACAATATCCTCATGATTCAATAGCTCGTATATCTCCTTGTTATTTCGTATTCTCCACTCGTCACCTTCTTTAGCCGGACCATTCTCCATGGTCTTTCTTCCAAACCTTCTGAGTGTTTCTTGTTCACTTTTATCAGTATCAATCTCTCGCCTCCATAAGTAACAACCGGTCTTACAAAGTGTCTCATATATTTTTATTTATATACATCGCCCTGACAAATACGAGGACCAAACGCAGACACTTAAGCAAATCAGCACTAGAGAATATCTGTACTACAGAATGTCAGAAAACATTCGTAGATATGTGTATACTGACAGAGGTCTCAAACTCGTCGACTCAGAACGCCTGCTTTCAACAATACGCTACCTCAATTTATCTATTTTTAGTTAGGGAAACGCGTTCATATTTATAAACGGCACATGATTAAAAACCACTTCAACGACAGCTGGGCATGGGCCTAAACCTATCAAAAGGGATTCTTGGCTCTTGGAAGCGGGCGGTATGCCTTTTGTTTCGTCTGTTTCTGTACTTCTGACGTTCTTCATCAGATAGCGTACGTCACAACACTTCTGGGTTGTACCAGTACACAAATCAGTTGGGTGTACCAGTACGAACCGGCCTCGGGTAAATATTTACATTGAGAGGTTTTCCTGCCACTAACCAAAGGGAAGAGAATAAAAATAATAAAAAAAAATAAAAAAATAATAAAACTTAGTAAAAAATTTAGACTAACATTTAGTAAAAAATAATAAGACTGTAACAAAAGTACCCAAGACTCACAAGCACAGAGGCCTATCGGATCCAGGTTACAGACACAATGATAAATTATTGTTTTTACACTCTATTTGAAACAAAAAAAAAGATTCAAAACTTAACAATTCCAGTGCGACTGCCTAAACGTGCATCCCCACCACAAGTCTGCTAAAACGGAATGAAACTTCTGCGAGAGAATCGCTCAACTTAACTTTTTCCATACGCGTAGACACATAAAAGAAGTACATTTATATTACAAATGGACTCATACTTTTCAATTGAAACAAATCATAGAAACCGAGAGGAACCATGTATGATCACACATTTTTATTTAAAACAGTATCATACCGAAGTCTTAAGCTGCAGTTGAAACCCTTCACGCAAAAGACCGAGACAGTGACAACATCGATATCAGTGGAAAACGAACTATATGATTTAATCATAAAAAAAAGTTTGATCCAATTTCATTTCACTTAACGAGAAAAGCGAGTTCTCATTTGACTCGACTGTTTGTCATTTGTCTGTCTATCTGTATTTGAGGTGTGTCACACGATAACTTTTGAACTCGTACACCGATTTTCGCAAAACGATGCAAGGTTTTCCATACTCTACAGAACTCGATTGTGTTTGAAACTGATCCCCCAAAAATATGAGGAGACAAAATTGTGAAATAGTCACAAAATCCAATGTGGGGTTCCAAATTAAAGGGAATTTTAACCAAAATCTGAATACAGTGTTCATTTTTGCAAATTTCAATCTCATACGTCAGGGTCTAAACGTTGGATGAAAATTTTGATAAAATCGCAAAAATTCACGTAGTGAATCAAAATAGAGAGAATTTCAACTAACATCTTAATGTAGTGTTAAGTTTTGGAAATTTAAAAATTCTGGGACACCTGGGAACAAAAAAAAAGTTCAAAAATTTGAAAAAAGCTATGAAATTCCACCAGGATAAAAGAGTGTAAAAGGAACTGTAACCCAAATCCGAATATTTCGAATGTTTAGTCTTTATTGTACGATTGTGTGCTCTACAATTGTTATGTATTTTACTACTATTTTACTGAAGAAATAGTAGAGGAATCAGGATTTTTGTAATTTGTCCCGCAATTAAAAAATTGTCTATTATGGAAATGTATGTAATAATAAAGTAATGTAATGTATGTAAATTAATGTACGTATGTACTTCGTTCAAAGTAGTGAGCGAATTCTGCAGCTCAGGGAGCATGCTGGTTGTATATCGACAACAAATACTAAAAGAAAACTAACTATCGGTCGATAATGATCTGTTCATTAACTAGAGCTGGTGAGCCTCCGCAAGCGCCGGTTACATGCCATTTCGCTCCATAAGCAATGCCAGACATTTCCGAACAATTGAACAGTAATATTTAAAAGGTCCATTTTCAGAATATTTTCATAAATAATCTACATGTTACTAAAAAATTAAAAAGCTATATTACATATTAATGCGCTAAAATAAGAACGAAAATTAAGTAATCGCAGCGTATAAAAAAAAACGAGACACATTTATAAAAGCACGCCAAGAATTGTTTAAAATAAAGTAACGACTTCACAATTTGCTCAATATTTGTCTTCAACCTAAGTCTTCATAAATTTCAAAAAAATGGAGTAGCCTGAAGGAGGGACCAGTAGAGTGGAAATCGCTTGCGTATATTCACGGGAAATTGAACGAGACCTCTTACAAATTTCCCAAAAGCAGTAAACAATACGACATTTCTATAGAACTCACCGATTAATTTATTAGGAACACGACGTGGCTCGCCTTTCGTTATTAACTCTTAGATTGCTTTATCTCTCGAACGAACACATCTATCTTTTTAAACACCTCGAGAAATGTGTCGGATAACTACAGTAATACCTCGCTTACCACTGCCCCGTCACAGGGCTATAGTTTAGATGAAACGTCGATGCCAACTGAGTTTTATTTAGTTATCAATACGTACAGTTTATTTATTCGTTATTTAGATAGGAACTACGTTTATTATTTTTATCTGTAGCTCGTGTTATTATTAGTGGAAATCTTTTAATTTCTCAATCGCCAATCATGTCGGGATTAAAGCCTGGCCCTGTACATAAGATGCAAAGAAATTACAAGTGTTAAGACGATTAGAAGCTGGTGAGCGTCAAGTGGATGTAGCCAGTTCATTAAATTTGCCACCATCGGCAGTTAGGACAATTTTAAACAACTCTGTAAAGATAAAAACATCTGCGTCGACGTCATTAAAATCATCTCTTACTTAAATAACTCGTTCGAGAATCAGTGTGCTTGAAGAAATTAAAAAAAAGACTAAGCATTTTTATTGATGATCAAACGCAGCGTAACATGCCGTTAAGTTAGTTTATCATCCTGGAGAACGCGAGAAACATTTTACTTACATTCAGGACGAAAACGAAGACAAATCAAAAACATTGAGAGCTAGTAAAGGATGGTTTCATAGGTTTCAAACTTTAAACAGCATGTGGAGCAGCTAACGCGGATTATCAGGCTGCGCTACATTAAAATACAAATATATAAAAGTAAAACAGCTAAGAAAAAAGGATAAAACAAGTAGTTAAACAATAATCATTGAAAAAATCGGACCCCGTACAGCGCTGTTTCATATTACTCGAGCCCTATTAAAACATCGGTATGGAGAACCATACATGACTTCCATGTTCTAAGATTTATATTTAAAAATCATTTTAAAAACTCAGAACAAAACCAAATATATCAGAATGCTTTTGGTAAAAATCGGTATCGAGAGCCATACATGACTTCCATGTTCTAAGATTTATATTTAAAATCATTTACGAAATGAAATGTTTCCATAGAAACTACTTCTTTCCACTTATAGTTTCAGCCTTAACCACAGTACTGTGGTCACTAACGTATACCACCACACGTTATCGCACTGGATTTTCACTGATGATGGCAGTCGACGGCACTGCCGAAACGTCTGGTTTTGCAGGAAACATTGGAATACGGCCAAACAGCCCTGGAAGGAAATTTTAACAACAATCTACTACTTTGTAGCCGATAACGTAGTACACATATAAAAATTATCCCCTCCCCCTTCAACTATAATTTTCATTTATAGAAAATTACCCCCAACCACGTTCAACTAGCCTCTTCATTTATAGATATCTCATCTACGTTTGCAGGTAAACTATCCCTTTCCCTTAACCGATCTTCACCAAAATCAACAGGCCTTGAGTTCTCTACAATGTAGGGAAGTATGCAAAACATTATTTGATTATGTTTGAATTTACGGCAGTTATCGTTCGTCATAGAAAAATCGGTATGGAGAACCATACATGACTTCCATATTCTAAGATTTATATTTAAATCTTAATATCGCCTGCCAAGCGCGATATATTTTCTCTTATACATGATTTACATTAAAATGAAAAAATTATAATTTTATTGCCCGATTAGTCGATACAATATTTTGATCAACTTATGTCTTATAACTAATTACTAATTGAATGATTGTTATTTACATTAACTAGGATACGTATAAAGTTCTTTTATAACAATGCTTAACATAATAAACATCTTAAATTGACAAAAATACAATGTTTAGTTGTAGGCTTCAGTTGGCCTATTACATTTACCAGTACTTATCATAAAACGTTGCAGGTAAACTACACCTTTCTCTTACCCGATCGTCACCAAAATCAATAGGCCTAAAGTCCTCTACAATTCAGGGATGCATGCAAAAGATTATTTGATTCTGCTTGAATGTGCGGCAGTTATCGTTCGTCATAAAAATAAAAGTAAAATTACCCTTGTTAAAACATAAAATGTCGCCGGTAAACGACCTCTTTCCCTTAACCGATCTTCACCAAAAACAATAGGTCTTGAGAACTCTACAATTCAGGGCTGTATGAAAAAATTATTTGTTTCTATTTGAATTTGCGGCTGTTATCGTTTGCCATAGAAAATACCCTTGGTAAAACGAAAAACGTTGCTGGTAAACTGCCCCTTCCCCTTAACCCATCTTCACCAAAATCAACAGGCCTTCAGTCTTTCACAATTGATGAACGTATGCAAAACAATATTTGATTCTGTTTGAATGTGCGACAGTTATAGTTCGTCATAGAAAAAATTACCATTGTTAAACATAAAATGTTGCAGGTAAACTACCCCTTTCCCTTAACCGATCTTCACCTAAATTAACGACATTGAGTTGTCTATAGCTCAGGAAAGTATGCAAAACATTATTTGATTCTGTTTAAATTTGCGGCTCTTATCGTTTGCCATATAAAATACCCTACTAAAACATAAAACGTAGCAGGTAGACTACCCCTTTCCCTTAACCGATCTTCACCAAAATCAATAGGTCTTGAGAACTCCACAATTTAGGGCTGTATGCAAATAATCATTTGATTCTGTTTGAATTTGCGGTTGTTATAGTTTGCCATAGAAAATACCCTTGTTAAAACATAAAACGTTGCAGGTAAACTACCCCTTTCCCTTTACCGATCTTCACCAAAATCAATAGATCGTAAGACCTCTACACTTCAGGGCTGTATGCAAAAGAGTAGTTGATTCTGTTTGAATTTGCGGCTGTTATCGTTTGCCATAGAAAATACCCTTGTTAAAACATAAAAGTTTCAGATAAACTACCCCTTTCCCTTAACCGATCTTCACCAAAATCAATAGGTCTTGAGAACTCCACAATTCAGGGTTGTATGCAAATAATCATTTGATTCTGTTTCAATTTTCGACTCTTATCGTTTGCCATAGGAAATACCCATTTAAAACATAAAACGTAGCAGGTAAACTACCCCTTTCCCTTATCCGGTCTTCACCAAAATCAATAAGTCTTGAGAAGTCTACAATTTAGGGCTGTATGCAAAAGAGTAGTTGATTCTGTTTGAATTTGCGGCTGCTATCGTTTGCCATATAAAATACCCTTGTTAAAACATAAAACGTTGCAGGTAAACTACCCCTTTCCCTTAACCGATCTTTACCAAAATCAACAGATCTTGAGAACTCTACAATTCAGGGCTGTATGCGAAACATTATTTGATTCTGTTTGAATTTGCGGCTGTTATCGTTTGCCAAACAAACAAAATTACCCTTGATAAAAAAAAACCGTTGCAGGTAAACTACCCCTTTCCCTCAACCGATCTTCACCAAAAACAATAGGTCGCGAGTACTCTGCAAATCAGAGCTGTATGCAAAAAATTATTTGATTCTGTTCGAATTTGCGGCAGTTATCGTTTGCCATAGAAAAAAAATCTACAGACAGACAGACAGACAGACACTTTTCGGAAAACGACTTTTTTTCATGTTTTGAGTGTAGTAGAATCAGAATCTGCAATAATCTCGAACACGATTTTTTTTGCCATGACCATACTTCCATTCCGTAAGGAATATGGAAGTAAATATCGGTATGGAGAACCATACATGACTTCCATATTCTAAGATTTATATTTAAAATCATTTTCAGCCAAACAGCCAGGCTGTGTCTTACCTGCCTTTTTATTGCTGTATTAAATGAAAAATATTATATTACATTAAAATGAAAAAATTATAATTTTATTGCCTGGCAACAAAATTATTTTATTTTTAACAATTACCATTGTTTCAAAAAGTTTAAATAAATTTTCAAGTACTTTACTCTTGTTAAAACGTAAAAGGTTGCAGGTAAACTACCCCTTCCCCTTAACCGATCTTCACCAAAATCGGAAGTCTTTGAGACCTCTACAATTCAGGGACGTAAGCAAAAAATTATTTGATTCTGTTTGAATTTGCGGCTGTTATCGTTTGCCATAGAAAATACGCTTGATAAAAAAACGTTGCTGGTAAACTACCCCTTCCCCTTAACCGATCTTCACCAAAAACAATAGGTCTTGAGTACTCTACAAATCAGGGCTGTATGCAAAACATTATTTGATTCTGTTTGAATTTGCGGCTGTTATCGTTTGCCATAGAAAATACCCTTGTTAAAAAAACGTTGCAGGTAAACTACCCCTTTCCCTCAACCGATCTTCACCAAAAACAGTAGGTCTTGAGAACTCTACAATTTAGGGCTGTATGCAAATAATCTTTTGATTCTGTTTGAATTTGCGCCTGTTATCGTTTGCCATAGGAAATACCCTTGTTAAAACATAAAACGTTACAGGTAAACTACCCCTTTCCCTTAACCGATCTTCACCAAAATCAACAGATCTTGAGAACTCTACAAGACAGGGCTGTATGCGAAACATTATTTGATTCTGTTTGAATTTGCGGCTGTTATCGTTTGCCAAACAAACAAAATTACCCTTGCTAAAAAAAAACCGTTGCAGGTAAACTACCCCTTTCCCTCAACCGATCTTCACCAAAAACAATAGGTCGCGAGTACTCTGCAAATCAGGGCTGCATGCAAAAAATTATTTGATTCTGTTTGAATTTGCGGCAGTTATCGTTTGCCATAGAAAAATATCGGTATGGAGAACCATACATGACTTCCATATTCTAAGATTTATATTTAAAATCATTTTCAGCCAAACAGCCAGGCTGTGTCTTACCTGCCTTTTTATTGCTGTATTAAATGAAAAATATTATATTACATTAAAATGAAAAAATTATAATTTTATTGCCTCGCAACAAAATTATTATATTTTTAACAATTACCATTGTTACAAAAAATTTAAATAAATTTTCAAGTACTTTACTCTTGTTAAAACGTAAAAGGTTGCAGGTAAACTACCCCTTCCCCTTAACCGATCTTCACCAAAATCGAAAGTCATTGAGACCTCTACAATTCAGGGACGTATGCAAAAAATTATTTGATTCTGTTTGAATTTGCGGCTGTTATCGTTTGCCATAGAAAATACGCTTGATAAAAAAACGTTGCAGGTAAACTACCCCTTCCCCTTAACCGATCTTCACCAAAAACAACAGGTCTTGAGTACTCTACAAATCAGGGCTGTATGCAAAACATTATTTGATTCTGTTTGAATTTGCGGCTATCGTTTGCCATAGAAAATACCCTTGTTAAAAAAACGTTGCAGGTAAACTACCCCTTTCCCTCAACCGATCTTCACCAAAGTTGAAAGGCATTGAGACCTCTACAATTCAGGGACGTATGCAAAAAAGTATTTGATTCTGTTTGAAGTTGCGGCTGTTATCGTTTGCCATAGAAAATACGCTTGATAAAAAAACGTTGCAGGTAAACTACCCCTTCCCCTTAACCGATCTTCACCAAAAACAATAGGTCTTGAGTAGTCTACAAATCAGGGCTGTATGCAAAACATTATTTGATTCTGTTTGAATTTGCGGCTGTTATCGTTTGCCATAGAAAATACCCTTGTTAAAAAAACGTTGCAGGTAAACTACCCCTTTCCCTTAACCGAACTTCACTAAAAACAATAGGTCTTGAGAACTCTACAATTTAGGGCTGTATGCAAATAATCTTTTGATTCTGTTTGAATTTGCGGCTGTTATCGTTTGCCATAGGAAATACCCTTGTTAAAACATAAAACGTTACAGGTAAACTACCCCTTTCCTTTAACCGATCTTCACCAAAATCAACAGTTCTTGAGAACTCTACAATTTAGGGCTGTATACGAAACATTATTTGATTCTGTTTGAATTTGCGGCTGTTATCGTTTGCCAAACAAACAAAATTACCCTTGCTAAAAAAAAACCGTTGCAGGTAAACTACCCCTTTCCCTCAACCGATCTTCACCAAAAACAATAGGTCGCGAGTACTCTGCAAATCAGGACTGCATGCAAAAAATTATTTGATTCTGTTTGAATTTGCGGCAGTTATCGTTTGCCATAGAAAAAAAATCTACAGACAGACAGACAGAAGACAGACAGACACACACACAGACACTTTTCGGAAAACGACTTTTTTTCATGTTTTGAGTGTAGTAGAATCAGAATCTGCAATAATCTTGACCACGATTTTTTTTGCCATCACCATACTTCCATTCATTAAGGAATATGGAAGTAATTACCCTTGATAAAAAACCGTTGCAGGTAAACTACCCCTTCCGCTTAACCGATCTTCACCAAAAACGATAGGTCTTGAGAACTCTACAATTCAGGGCTGTATGCAAAATATTATATGATTCTGTTTGAATTTGCGGCTGTTATCGTTTGCCATACAAAATACCCTTGATAAAACAAAAAACGTGGCTGGTAAACTACCCTATGCCATTAACCAATCTTCACCAAAAACAATAGGTCTTGAGAACTCTACAATTCAGGGCTGTATACAAAACATTAGTTGATTCTCTTTGAATTTACGGCAGTTATCGTTCGTCATAGAAACAAGTACTTTACTCTTGTTAAATCGTAAAAGGTTGCAGGTAAACTACCCCTTCCCCTTAACCGATCTTCACCAAAATCGAAAGTCATTGAGACCTCTACAATTCAGGGAGGTATGCAAAAAATTATTTGATTCTGTTTGAATTTGCGGCTGTTATCGTTTGCCATAGAAAATACGCTTGATAAAAAAACGTTGCAGGTAAACTACCCCTTCCCCTTAACCGATCTTCACCAAAAACAACAGGTCTTGAGTACTCTACAAATCAGGGCTGTATGCAAAACATTATTTGATTCCGTTTGAATTTGCGGCTGTTATCGATTGCCATAGAAAATACCCTTGTTAAAAAAACGTTGCAGGTAAACTACCCCTTTCCCTCAACCGATCTTCACCAAGAACAGTAGGTCTTGAGAACTCTACAATTTAGGGCTGTATGCAAATAATCTTTTGATTCTGTTTGAATTTGCGGCTGTTATCGTTTGCCATATGAAATACCCTTGTTAAAACATAAAACGTTACATGTAAACTACCCCTTTCCCTTAACCGATCTTCACCAAAAACAATAGGTCTTGAGTACTCTACAAATCAGGGCTGTATACAAATAATCTTTTGATTCTGTTTGAATTTGCGGCTGTTATCGTTAGCCATAGGAAATACCCTTGTTAAAACATAAAACGTTACAGGTAAACTACCCCTTTCCCTTAACCGATCTTCACCAAAATCAGCAGGTCTTGAGAACTCTACAATTCAGGGCTGTATGCGAAACATTATTTGATTCTGTTTGAATTTTCGGCTGTTATCGTTTGCCAAACAAACAAAATTACCCTTGCTAAAAAAAAACCGTTGCAGGTAAACTACCCCTTTCCCTCAACCGATCTTCACCAAAAACAATAGGTCGCGAGTACTCTGCAAATCAGGGCTGCATGCAAAAAATTATTTGATTCTGTTTGAATTTGCGACAGTTATCGTTTGCCATAGAAAAAAAATCTACAGATAGACACACAGACAGACAGACAGACACACAGACAGACAGACACACACCCAGACACTTGTCGGAAAACGACTTTTTTTCATGTTTTGAGTGTAGTAGAATCAGAATCTGCAATAATCTCGAACACGATTTTTTTTGCCATCAGCATACTTCCATTCCTTAAGGAATTTGGAAGTAAAAATCTACAGACGCACACAGAGACACTTTTCGGAAAACGACTTTTACTTCCATATTTCCTTAAGGAATGGAAGTATGGTGATGGCAAAAAAAATCGTGTTCGAGATTATTGCAGATTCTGATTCTACTACACTCAAAACATGAAAAAAAATCGTTTTCCGAAAAGTGTCTGTGTGTGTGTGTGTGTGTGTGTGTCTGTGTGTCTGTCTGTATGTCTGTAGATTTTTTTTCTATGGCAAACGATAACTGCCGCAAATTCAAACAGAATAAAATAATTTTTTGCATACAGCCCTGATTTGTAGAGGACTCGCGACCTATTGTTTTTGGTGAAGATCGGTTGAAGGAAAGGGGTAGTTTACCTGCAACGGTTTTTTTTTATCAAGGGAAATTTTTTTTTTTGGCAAACGATAACAGCCGCAAATTCAAACATAATCAAATAATGTTTCGTATACAGCCCGTAATTGTAGAGTTCTCAAGACCTTTTGTTTTTGGTGAAGATCGGTTAAGGGAAAGGGGTAGTTTACTTGTAACGTTTTATGTTTTAACAAGGGTATTTCCTATGGCAAACGATAACAGCCGCAAATTCAAACAGAATCAAAAGATTATTTGCATACAGCCCTAAATTGTAGAGTACTCGAGACCTATTGTTTTTGGTGAAGATCGGTTAAGGGGAAGGGGTAGTTTACCTACAACGTTTTTTTAACAAGGGTATTTTTTATGGCAAACGATAACAGCCGCAAATTCAAACAGAATCAAATAATTTTCTGCATACTGCCCTGATTTGTAGAGTACTCAAGACCTATTGTTTTTGGTGAAGATCGGTTGAGGGGAAGGGGTAGTTTACCAGCAACGTTTTTTATCAAGCGTGTTTTCTATGGCAAACGATAACTGCCGCAAATTCAAACACAATCAAATAATTTTTTGAATACAGCGCTGATTTGCAGAGTACTCGCGACCTATTGTTTTTGGTGAAGATCGGTTGAGGGAAAGGGGTAGTTTACCTGCAACGGTTTTTTTTATCACGGGAAATTTTTTTTTTGGCAAACGATAACAGTCGCAAATTCAAACAGAATCAAATAATGTTTCGTATACAGCCCTGAATTGTAGAGTTCTCAAGACCTATAGTTTTTGGTGAAGATCGGTTAAGGGAAAGGGGTAGTTTACTTGTAACGTTTTATGTTTTAACAAGGGTATTTCCTATGGCAAACGATAACAGCCGCAAATTCAAACAGAATCAAAAGATTATTTGCATACAGCACTAAATTGTAGAGTTCTCAAGACCTATTGTTTTTGGTGAAGATCGGTTAAGGGAAAGGGGTAGTTTACCTACAACGTTTTTTTAACAAGGGTATTTTCTATGGCAAACGATAACAGCCGCAAATTCAAACAGAATAAAATAATTTTCTGCATACAGCCCTGATTTGTAGAGTACTCAAGACCTGTTGTTTTTGGTGAAGATCGGTTGAGGGGAAGGGGTAGTTTACCTGCAACGTTTTTTATCAAGCGTATTTTCTATGGCAAACGATAACTGCCGCAAATTCAAACAGAATCAAATAATTTTTTGCATACAGCCCTGATTTGTAGAGTACTCGCGACCTATTGTTTTTGGTGAAGATCGGTTGAGGGGAAGGGGTAGTTTACCTGCAACGGTTTTTTTTTATCAAGGGAAATTTTTTTTTGGCAAACGATAACAGCCGCAAATTCAAACAGACTTAAATAATGTTTCGTATACAGCCCTGAATTGTAGAGTTTTCAAGACCTATTGTTTTTGGTGAAGATCGGTTAAGGGAAAGGGGTAGTTTACCTGTAACGTTTTATGTTTTAACAAGGGTATTTCCGATGGCAAACGATAACAGCCGCAAATTCAAACAGAATCAAACGATTATCTGCATACAGCCCTAAATTGTAGATTTCTCAAGACCTATTGTTTTTGGTGAAGATCGGTTGAGGGAAAGGGGTAGTTTACCTGTAACGTTTTATGTTTTAACAAGGGTATTTCCTATGGCAAACGATAACAGCCGCAAATTCAAACAGAATCAAATAATGTTTTGCATACAGCCCTGATTTGTAGAGTACTCAAGACCTATTGTTTTTGGTGAAGATCGGTTAAGGGGAAGGGGTAGTTTACCAGCACCGTTTTTTCATCAAGCGTATTTTCTATGGCAAACGATAACAGCCGCAAATTCAAACAGAATCAAATAATTTTTTGCATACATCCCTGAATTGTAGAGGTCTCAAGGACTTTCGATTTTGGTGAAGATCGGTTAAGGGGAAGGGGTAGTTTACCTGCAACCTTTTACGTTTTAACAAGAGTAAAGTACTTGCAAATTTATTTAACCTTTTTGAAACAATGGTAATTGTTAAAAATAAAATAATTTTGTTGCCAGGCAATAAAATTAAAATTTTTTAATTTTAATGTAATATAATATTTTTCATTTAATACGGCAATAAAAAGGCAGGTAAGACACAAACACACAATTCACGTTATTTCTGGCCTCACTCATGTTTATTTTCTTACGTTTGCACGCTTTTTAAATGGAAAGTGCCGAAACCCACACCAACATAACGCGTGCAAGCCGAAAAAATGGACATCAATTTGCTTACTGGCGAAGCTAGTAGTTAATGAATGGGTAGGCAAAAATCTTATCTTAAATTTTTTTTAAGGAATCACTAAAAGGACGGTGGGTCAAATCGGACGCTGAGGTAGAGTTTGCTGTAACCGAATGGTTCCACAAACAGCCGTAAGAATTTTACTAGCAGGGAATCTACAGGTTAGCGCAACAGTGGAACTCATGTCTTAATGTTATTGGAGACTTCTTTTAAAATCGTTGAATAAAAAATGCTTTACAGCTCTATACGTGTGTCTATTGAACAATCCTTGTATTAGTCATACACAATAAATACAACTGATTGAACTTCAAATTTTTAAACTTGGTTAGTTTCTATATATATGTTTAATGTTACAAATAATTCAAATAACAATCTTGATCATCTGTTAGTTCAGCGGAATAACAGTGACACTTTTAATAACCGCATAAAATAAACACTTAGCAACAACACAGGCGCTTTAACTTAACTGTTTGGACCACAGAAGTGAGGCATGCCTCAACGCTCTATGTGTACAGCGCGGGACAATCCCCCCTCCCTACACTTCCCTATCACACCACTACATTGCTTACATACGATGTATACAAAAAACGCTGAGGCAAGTTCAGGTTGCCTCATTCGATTTAAACGAACTATGCCGAATCTCACCTGTCACCATCTAGCGGTCGCTCAATAAAGCACGTTTCGGTTTAATAAATTTGACAGTCACAGTAACAATGTATAATCTTTACGTTATGTAGTTCATACGTATTTATAATTTTTATTCTACAGAATTTGTTAGGGTAGGCATTGCCTCAATTGCCTCCATGTAACTTCGCCACTGATATATATGTGTACAACGTTATCGGCAACAAAGAAGTAGTTTTTGTTAAAATTCCTTCCCGGGATATTTGGCCGTAGTCCAATGTTTTCTACAAAACCAGACATTTCGGCAATGCCATCGACTTCCATCATCAGTGAAAATCGAGTGCGATAACGTGAGGTGGTATACGTTAGTGACCACAGTACTGTGGTTAAGGCTGAAGCAGTAAGTAGAAAGAAGTAGTTTCTATGGTAATATTTCATTTCGAAAATGATTTTAAATATAAATCTTAGAATATGGAAGTCATGTATGGTTCTCCATACCGATTTACTTCCATATTCCTTAAGGAATGGAAGTATGGTGATGGCAAAAAAAATCGTGTTCGAGATTATTGCAGATTCTGATTCTACTACACTCAAAACATGAAAAAAAGTCGTTTTCCGAAAAGTGTCTGTGTGTGTGTCTGTGTGTCTGTCTGTCTGTCTATCTGTCTGTCTGTGTGTAGATTTTTTTCTATGGCAAACGATAACTGCCGAAAATTCAAACAGAATCAAATAATTTTTTGCATACAGCCCTGATTTGTAGAGTACTCACGACCTATTGTTTTTGGTGAAGATCGGTTGAGGGAAAGGGGTAGTTTACCTGCAACGGTTTTTTTTTATCAAGGGAAATTTTTTTTTGGCAAACGATAACAGCCGCAAATTCAAACAGAATCAAATAATGTTTCGCATACAGCCCTGAATTGTAGAGTTCTCAAGACCTATTGTTTTTGGTGAAGATCGGTTAAGGGAAAGGGTAGTGTACCTGTAACGTTTTATGTTTTAACAAGGGTATTTCCTATGGCAAACGATAACAGCCGCAAATTCAAACAGAATCAAATGATTATTTGCATACAGCCCTAAATTGTAGAGTTCTCAAGACCTATTGTTTTTGGTGAAGATCGGTTAAGGGAAAGGGGTAGTTTACCTTTTAACAAGGGTATTTTCTATGGCAAACGATAACAGCTGCAAATTCAAACATAATCAAATAATTTTCTGCATACAGCCCTGATTTGTAGAGTACTCGCGACCTATTGTTTTTGGTGAAGATCGGTTGAGGGGAAGGGGTAGTTTACCTGCAACGTTTTTTATCAAGCGTATTTTCTATGGCAAACGATAACTGCCGCAAATTCAAACAGAATCAAATAATTTTTTGCATACAGCCCTGATTTGTAGAGTACTCACGACCTATTATTTTTGGTGAAGATCGGTTGAGGGGAAGGGGTAGTTTACCTGCAACCTTTTACGTTTTAACAAAAGTAAAGTACTTGCAAATTTATTTAACCTTTTTGAAACAATGGTAATTGTTAAAAATAAAATAATTTTGTTGCCAGGCAATAAAATTAAAATTTTTTAATTTTAATGTAATATAATATTTTTCATTTAATACGGCAATAAAAAGGCAGGTAAGACACAAACACACAATTCACGTTATTTCTGGCCTCACTCATGTTTATTTTCTTACGTTTGCACGCTTTTTAAATGGAAAGTGCCGAAACCCACACCAACATAACGCGTGCAAGCCGAAAAAATGGACATCAATTTGCTTACTGGCGAAGCTAGTAGTTAATGAATGGGTAGGCAAAAATCTTATCTTAAATTTTTTTTAAGGAATCACTAAAAGGACGGTGGGTCAAATCGGACGCTGAGGTAGAGTTTGCTGTAACCGAATGGTTCCACAAACAGCCGTAAGAATTTTACTAGCAGGGAATCTACAGGTTAGCGCAACAGTGGAACTCATGTCTTAATGTTATTGGAGACTTCTTTTAAAATCGTTGAATAAAAAATGCTTTACAGCTCTATACGTGTGTCTATTGAACAATCCTTGTATTAGTCATACACAATAAATACAACTGATTGAACTTCAAATTTTTAAACTTGGTTAGTTTCTATATATATGTTTAATGTTACAAATAATTCAAATAACAATCTTGATCATCTGTTAGTTCAGCAGAATAACAGTGACACTTTTAATAACCGCATAAAATAAACACTTAGCAACAACACAGGCGCTTTAACTTAACTGTTTGGACCACAGAAGTGAGGCATGCCTCAACGCTCTATGTGTACAGCGCGGGACAATCCCCCCTCCCTACACTTCCCTATCACACCACTACATTGCTTACATACGATGTATACAAAAAACGCTGAGGCAAGTTCAGGTTGCCTCATTCGATTTAAACGAACTATGCCGAATCTCACCTGTCACCATCTAGCGGTCGCTCAATAAAGCACGTTTCGGTTTAATAAATTTGACAGTCACAGTAACAATGTATAATCTTTACGTTATGTAGTTCATACGTATTTATAATTTTTATTCTACAGAATTTGTTAGGGTAGGCATTGCCTCAATTGCCTCCATGTAACTTCGCCACTGATATATATGTGTACAACGTTATCGGCAACAAAGAAGTAGTTTTTGTTAAAATTCCTTCCCGGGATATTTGGCCGTAGTCCAATGTTTTCTACAAAACCAGACATTTCGGCAATGCCATCGACTTCCATCATCAGTGAAAATCGAGTGCGATAACGTGAGGTGGTATACGTTAGTGACCACAGTACTGTGGTTAAGGCTGAAGCAGTAAGTAGAAAGAAGTAGTTTCTATGGTAATATTTCATTTCGAAAATGATTTTAAATATAAATCTTAGAATATGGAAGTCATGTATGGTTCTCCATACCGATTTACTTCCATATTCCTTAAGGAATGGAAGTATGGTGATGGCAAAAAAAATCGTGTTCGAGATTATTGCAGATTCTGATTCTACTACACTCAAAACATGAAAAAAAGTCGTTTTCCGAAAAGTGTCTGTGTGTGTGTCTGTGTGTCTGTCTGTCTGTCTATCTGTCTGTCTGTGTGTAGATTTTTTTCTATGGCAAACGATAACTGCCGAAAATTCAAACAGAATCAAATAATTTTTTGCATACAGCCCTGATTTGTAGAGTACTCACGACCTATTGTTTTTGGTGAAGATCGGTTGAGGGAAAGGGGTAGTTTACCTGCAACGGTTTTTTTTTATCAAGGGAAATTTTTTTTTGGCAAACGATAACAGCCGCAAATTCAAACAGAATCAAATAATGTTTCGCATACAGCCCTGAATTGTAGAGTTCTCAAGACCTATTGTTTTTGGTGAAGATCGGTTAAGGGAAAGGGTAGTGTACCTGTAACGTTTTATGTTTTAACAAGGGTATTTCCTATGGCAAACGATAACAGCCGCAAATTCAAACAGAATCAAATGATTATTTGCATACAGCCCTAAATTGTAGAGTTCTCAAGACCTATTGTTTTTGGTGAAGATCGGTTAAGGGAAAGGGGTAGTTTACCTTTTAACAAGGGTATTTTCTATGGCAAACGATAACAGCTGCAAATTCAAACATAATCAAATAATTTTCTGCATACAGCCCTGATTTGGAGAGTACTCGCGACCTATTGTTTTTGGTGAAGATCGGTTGAGGGGAAGGGGTAGTTTACCTGCAACGTTTTTTATCAAGCGTATTTTCTATGGCAAACGATAACTGCAGCAAATTCAAACAGAATCAAATAATTTTTTGCATACAGCCCTGATTTGTAGAGTACTCACGACCTATTATTTTTGGTGAAGATCGGTTGAGGGGAAGGGGTAGTTTACCTGCAACCTTTTACGTTTTAACAAGAGTAAAGTACTTGAAAATTTATTTAAACTTTTTGAAACAATGGTAATTGTTGAAAATAAAATAATTTTGTTGCCAGGTAACAAAAATAAAGTCATTTTGATTATAAAATATAAATATTTACAAGAAAAGCATTTTCAGTTTTTAAAATTTAAATATATTTTTATAAAACAATGGGTTCTTCATTGAGGTGGGGACCATGTCACTCACTCCATCTCAAGCCTCTCCCATTTTGCAGAAAAAGAGGACCCTGTCAAGGCTGATACTTTGACGACAGTGACAGGGCTTTCCACCAAATTCAGCAGAGTGACAGGTAGGGCCAACTCTGATTGGCTCCTCAGATTTCCCCAGCGTTAGTAGGTTCTATGAAAATATTTTATTTCAAAAATGATTTTAAATATAAATCTTAGATATGTTTTATAAATCTCATGTTTTATGTTTTAACATGGGTAATTTTTTATATGACGAACCATAACTGCCGTAAATTCAAACAGAATCAAATAATTTGTTACATATATGCCTGAGCTATAGAGAACTCAATGTCTGTTGATTTTGGTGAAGATCGGTTACGGGGAAAGGGCAGTTTACCTGAAACATTTTTTGTTGTAACATGAGTAAAGTACTTAATTTTGATAAAGTATCCTGATAAGATCTTAATAATCCACTGTAGAAACGTAGATGAAATATCTATAAATGAAGAGGCTAGTTGAACGGGCTGGGGGTAATTTTCTATAAATCAAAATTATAGTTGAAGGGGGAGGGGATAATTTTTTTTTATATGTGTACTACGTTATTGGCAACAAAGAAGTATTTTTTTGTTAAAATTCCTTCCCTGGCTGTTTGGCTGAAAATGATTTTAAATATAAATCTTAAAATATGGAAGTCATGTATGGTTCTCCATACCGATATTTTTTCATGTTTTGAGTGTAGTAGAATCAGAATCTGCAATAATCTCGAACACGATTTTTTTTGCCATCACCATACTTCCATTCCTTAAGGAATATGGAAGTAAATAAACTACCCCTTCCCCTTAACCGATCTTCACCAAAATCGAAGTCATTGAGACCTCTACAATTCAGGGACGTATGCAAAAAATTATTTGATTCTGTTTGAATTTGCGGCTGTTATCGTTTGCCATAGAAAATACGCTTGATAAAAAAACGTTGCAGGTAAACTACCCCTTCCCCTTAACCGATCTTCACCAAAAACAATAGGTCTTGAGTACTCTACAAATCAGGGCTGTATGCAAAACATTATTTGATTCCGTTTGAATTTGCGGCTGTTATCGTTTGCCATAGAAAATACCCTTGTTAAAAAAACGTTGCAGGCAAACTACCCCTTTCCCTCAACCGATCTTCACCAAAAACAGTAGGTCTTGAGAACTCTACAATTTAGGGCTGTATGCAAATAATCTTTTGATTCTGTTTGAATTTGCCGCTGTTATAGTTTGCCATATGAAATACCCTTGTTAAAACATAAAACGTTACAGGTAAACTACCCCTTTCCCTTAACCGATCTTCACCAAAAACAATAGGTCTTGAGTACTCTACAAATCAGGGCTGTATACAAAACAGTATTTGATTCTGTTTGAATTTGCGGCTGTTATCGTTTGCCATAGAAAATACCCTTGATAAAACAAAAAAACGTGGCAGGTAAACTACCCCTTTCCCTCAACCGAACTTCACCAAAAACAATAGGTCTTGAGAACTCTACAATTTAGGGGTGTATGCAAATAATCTTTTGATTCTGTTTGAATTTGCGGCTGTTATCGTTTGCCATAGGAAATACCCTTGTTAAAACATAAAACGTTACAGGTAAACTACCCCTTTCCCTTAACCGATCTTCACCAAAATCAGCAGATCTTGAGAACTCTACAATTCAGGGCTGTATGCGAAACATTATTTGATTCTGTTTGAATTTGCGGCTGTTATCGTTTGCCAAACAAACAAAATTACCCTTGCTAAAAAAAACCCGTTGCAGGTAAGCTACCCCTTTCCCTCAACCGATCTTCACCAAAAACAATAGGTCGCGAGTACTCTGCAAATCAGGGCTGTATGCAAAAAATTATTTGATTCTGTTTGAATTTGCGGCAGTTATAGTTTGCCATAGAAAAAAATCTACAGACAGACAGACAGACAGACACACACACACACACTTTTCGGAAAACGACTTTTTTTCATGTTTTGAGTGTAGTAGAATCAGAATCTGCAATAATCTCGAACACGATTTTTTTTGCCATCACCATACTTCCATTCCTTAAGGAATATGGAAGTAAAATATCGGTATGGAGAACCATACATGACTTCCATATTCTAAGATTTATATTTAAAATCATTTTCAGCCAAACAGCCAGGCTGTGTCTTACCTGCCTTTTAATTGCTGTATTAAATGAAAAATATTATATTACATTAAAATGAAAAAATTATAATTTTATTGCCTGGCAACAAAATTATTTTATTTTTAACAATTACCATTGTTTCAAAAAGTTTAAATAAATTTTCAAGTACTTTACTCTTGTTAAAACGTAAAAGGTTGCAGGTAAACTTCCCCTTCCCCTTAACCGATCTTCACCAAAATCGAAAGTCATTGAGACCTCTACAATTCAGGGACGTATGCAAAAAATTATTTGATTCTGTTTGAATTTTCGGCTGTTATCGTTTGCCATAGAAAATACGCTTGATAAAAAAACGTTGCACGTAAACTACCCCTTCCCCTTAACCGATCATCACCAAAAACAATAGGTCTTGAGTACTCTACAAATCAGGGCTGTATGCAAAACATTATTTGATTCTGTTTGAATTTGCGGCTGATATCGTTTGCCATAGAAAATACCCTTGTTAAAAAAACGTTGCAGGTAAACTACCCCTTTCCCACAACCGATCTTCACCAAAAACAATAGGTCTTGAGACCTCTACAATTTAGGGCTGTATGCAAATAATCTTTTGATTCTGTTTGAATTTGCGGCTGTTATCGTTTGCCATAGGAAATACCCTTGTTAAAACATAAAACGTTACAGGTAAACTACCCCTTTCCCTTAACCGATCTTCACCAAAAACAATAGGTCTTGAGTACTCTACAAATCAGGGCTGTATGCAAAACATTATTTGATTCTGTTTGAATTTGCGGCTGTTATCGTTTGCCATAGAAAATACCCTTGTTAAAAAAACGTTGCAGGTAAATTACCCCTTTCCCTCAACCGAACTTCACCAAAAACATTAGGTCTTGAGAACTCTACAATTTAGGGCTGTATGCAAATAATCTTTTGATTCTGTTTAAATTTGCGGCTGTTATCGTTTGCCATAGGAAATACCCTTGTTAAAACATAAAACGTTACAGGTAAACTACCCCTTTCCCTTAACCGATCTTCACCAAAATCAACAGATCTTGAGAACTCTACAATTCAGGACTGTATGCGAAACATTATTTGATTCTGTTTGAATTTGCGGCTGTTATCGTTTGCCAAACAAACAAAATTACCCTTGATAAAAAAAACCGTTGCAGGTAAACTACCCCTTTCCCTCAACCGATCTCCACCAAAAACAATAGGTCGTTTGCCATAGGAAATACCCTTGTTAAAAAAACGTTGCAGGTAAACTACCCGTTTCCCTCAACCGAACTTCACCAAAAACAATAGGTCTTGAGAACTCTACAATTTAGGGCTGTATGCAAATAATCTTTTGATTCTGTTTGAATTTGCAGCTGTTATCGTTTGCCATAGGAAATACCCTTGTTAAAACATAAAACGTTACAGGTAAACTACCCCTTTCCCTTAACCGATCTTCACCAAAATCAACAGATCTTGAGAACTCTACAATTCAGGGCTGTATGCGAAACATTATTTGATTCTGTTTGAATTTGCGGCTGTTATCGTTTGCCAAACAAACAAAATTTCCCTTGATAAAAAAAAAACCGTTGCAGGTAAACTACCCCTTTCCCTCAACCGATCTTCACCAAAAACAATAGGTCGCGAGTACTCTGCAAATCAGGGCTGCATGCAAAAAATTATTTGATTCTGTTTCAATTTGCGGCAGTTATCGTTTGCCATAGAAAAAAATCTAAAGACACACGCACAGACACTTTTCGGAAAACGACTTTTTTTCATGTTTTGAGTGTAGTAGAATCAGAATCTGCAATAATCTCGAACACGATTTTTTTTGCCATCACCATACTTCCATTCCTTAAGGAATATGGAAATAAATAAACTACCCCTTCCCCTTAACCGATCTTCACCAAAATCGAAAGTCATTGAGACCTCTACAATTCAGGGACGTATGCAAAAAATTATTTGATTCTGTTTGAATTTGCGGCTGTTATCGTTTGCCATAGAAAATACGCTTGATAAAAAAACGTTGCAGGTAAACTACCCCTTCCCCTTAACCGATCTTCACCAAAAACAATAGGTCTTGAGTACTCTACTAATCAGGGCTGTATGCAAAACATTATTTGATTCCGTTTGAATTTGCGGCTGTTATCGTTTGCCATAGAAAATACCCTTGTTAATAAAACGTTGCAGGTAAACTACCCCTTTCCCTCAACCGATCTTCACCAAAAACAGTAGGTCTTGAGAACTCTACAATTTAGGGCTGTATGCAAATAATCTTTTGATTCTGTTTGAATTTGCAGCTGTTATAGTTTGCCATATGAAATACCCTTGTTAAAACATAAAACGTTACAGGTAAACTACCCCTTTCCCTTAACCGATCTTCACTAAAAACAATAGGTCTTGAGTACTCTACAAATCAGGGCTGTATACAAAACAGTATTTGTTTCTGTTTGAATTTGCGGCTGTTATCGTTTGCCATAGAAAATACCCTTGATAAAACAAAAAACGTGGCAGGTAAACTACCCCTTTCCCTCAACCGAACTTCACCAAAAACAATAGGTCTTGAGAAGTCTACAATTTAGGCCTGTATGCAAATAATCTTTTGATTCTGTTTGAATTTGCGGCTGTTATCGTTTGCCATAGGAAATACCCTTGTTAAAACATAAAACGTTACAGGTAAACTACCCCTTTCCCTTAACCGATTTTCACCAAAATCAGCAGATCTTGAGAACTCTACAATTCATGGCTGTATGCGAAACATTATTTGATTCTGTTTGAATTTGCGGCTGTTATCGTTTGCCAAACAAACAAAATTACCGTTGCTAAAAAAAAAACCGTTGCAGGTAAACTACCCCTTTCCCTCAACCGATCTTCACCAAAAACAATAGGTCGCGAGTACTCTGCAAATCAGGGCTGTATGCAAAAAATTATTTGATTCTGATTGAATTTGCGGCAGTTATCGTTTGCCATAGAAAAATAATCTACAGACAGACAGACAGACACACAGACAGACAGACACACACACACAGACACTTTTCGGAAAACGCGTTTTTTTCATGTTTTGAGTGTAGTAGAATCAGAATCTGCAATAATCTCGAACACGATTTTTTTTGCCATCACCATACTTCCATTCCTTAAGGAATATGGAAGTAAAATATCGGTATGGAGAACCATACATGACTTCCATATTCTAAGATTTATATTTAAAATCATTTTCAGCCAAACAGCCAGGCTGTGTCTTACCTGCCTTTTTATTGCTGTATTAAATGAAAAATATTATATTACATTAAAATGAAAAAATTATAATTTTATTGCCTGGCAACAAAATTATTTTATTTTTAACAATTACCATTGTTTCAAAAAGTTTAAATAAATTTTCAAGTACTTTACTCTTGTTAAAACGTAAAAGGTTGCAGGTAAACTACCCCTTCCCCTTAACCGATCTTCACCAAAATCGAAAGTCATTGAGACCTCTACAATTCAGGGACGTATGCAAAAAATTATTTGATTCTGTTTGAATTTTCGGCTGTTATCGTTTGCCATAGAAAATACGCTTGATAAAAAAACGTTGCAGGTAAACTACCCCTTCCCCTTAACCGATCTTCACCAAAACCAATAGGTCTTGAGTACTCTACAAATCAGGGCTGTATGCAAAACATTATTTGATTCTGTTTGAATTTGCGGCTGTTATCGTTTGCCATAGAAAATACCCTTGTTAAAAAAACGTTGCAGGTAAACTACCCCTTTCCCACAACCGATCTTCACCAAAAACAATAGGTCTTGAGACCTCTACTATTTAGGGCTGTATGCAAATAATCTTTTGATTCTGTTTGAATTTGCGGCTGTTATCGTTTGCCATAGGAAATACCCTTGTTAAAACATAAAACGTTACTGGTAAAATACCCCTTTCCCTTAACCGATCTTCACCAAAAACAATAGGTCTTGAGTACTCTACAAATCAGGGTTGTATGCAAAACATTATTTGATTCTGTTTGAATTTGCGGCTGTTATCGTTTGCCAAACAAACAAAATTACCCTTGCTAAAAAAAAACCGTTGCAGGTAAACTACCCCTTTCCCTCAACCGATCTTCACCAAAAACAATAGGTCGCGAGTACTCTGCAAATCAGGGCTGCATGCAAAAAATTATTTGATTCTGTTTGAATTTGCGGCAGTTATCGTTTGCCATAGAAAAAAATCTACAGACACACAGACAGACACACACACACACAGACAGACAGACAGACACACACACAGACACTTTTCGGAAAACGACTTTTTTTCATGTTTTGAGTGTAGTAGAATCAGAATCTGCAATAATCTCGAACACGATTTTTTTTGCCATCACCATACTTCCATTCCTTAAGGAATATGGAAGTAAATAAACTACCCCTTCCCCTTAACCGATCTTCACCAAAATCGAAAGTCATTGAGACCTCTACAATTCAGGGACGTATGCAAAAAATTATTTGATTCTGTTTGAATTTGCGGCTGTTATCGTTTGCCATAGAAAATACGCTTGATAAAAAAACGTTGCAGGTAAACTACCCCTTCCCCTTAACCGATCTTCACCAAAAACAATAGGTCTTGAGTACTCTACAAATCAGGGCTGTATGCAAAACATTATTTGATTCCGTTTGAATTTGCGGCTGTTATCGTTTGCCATAGAAAATACCCTTGTTAAAAAAACGTTGCAGGCAAACTACCCCTTTCCCTCAACCGATCTTCACCAAAAACAGTAGGTCTTGAGAACTCTACAATTTAGGGCTGTATGCAAATAATCTTTTGATTCTGTTTGAATTTGCCGCTGTTATAGTTTGCCATATGAAATACCCTTGTTAAAACATAAAACGTTACAGGTAAACTACCCCTTTCCCTTAACCGATCTTCACCAAAAACAATAGGTCTTGAGTACTCTACAAATCAGGGCTGTATACAAAACAGTATTTGATTCTGTTTGAATTTGCGGCTGTTATCGTTTGCCATAGAAAATACCCTTGATAAAACAAAAAACGTGGCAGGTAAACTACCCCTTTCCCTCAACCGAACTTCACCAAAAACAATAGGTCTTGAGAACTCTACAATTTAGGGCTGTATGCAAATAATCTTTTGATTCTGTTTGAATTTGCGGCTGTTATCGTTTGCCATAGGAAATACCCTTGTTAAAACATAAAACGTTACAGGTAAACTACCCCTTTCCCTTAACCGATCTTCACCAAAATCAGCAGATCTTGAGAACTCTACAATTCAGGGCTGTATGCGAAACATTATTTGATTCTGTTTGAATTTGCGGCTGTTATCGTTTGCCAAACAAACAAAATTACCCTTGCTAAAAAAAACCCGTTGCAGGTAAACTACCCCTTTCCCTCAACCGATCTTCACCAAAAACAATAGGTCGCGAGTACTCTGCAAATCAGGGCTGTATGCAAAAAATTACTTGATTCTGTTTGAATTTGCGGCAGTTATCGTTTGCCATAGAAAAAAATCTACAGACAGACAGACAGACAGACAGACAGACAGACAGACACACACACACACACACTTTTCGGAAATCGACTTTTTTTCATGTTTTGAGTGTAGTAGAATCAGAATCTGCAATAATCTCGAACACGATTTTTTTTGCCATCACCATACTTCCATTCCTTAAGGAATATGGAAGTAAAATATCGGTATGGAGAACCATACATGACTTCCATATTCTAAGATTTATATTTAAAATCATTTTCAGCCAAACAGCCAGGCTGTGACTTACCTGCCTTTTTATTGCTGTATTAAATGAAAAATATTATATTACATTAAAATGAAAAAATTATAATTTTATTGCCTGGCAACAAAATTATTTTATTTTTAACAATTACCATTGTTTCAAAAAGTTTAAATAAATTTTCAAGTACTTTACTCTTGTTAAAACGTAAAAGGTTGCAGGTAAACTTCCCCTTCCCCTTAACCGATCTTCACCAAAATCGAAAGTCATTGAGACCTCTACAATTCAGGGACGTATGCAAAAAATTATTTGATTCTGTTTGAATTTTCGGCTGTTATCGTTTGCCATAGAAAATACGCTTGATAAAAAAACGTTGCACGTAAACTACCCCTTCCCCTTAACCGATCATCACCAAAAACAATAGGTCTTGAGTACTCTACAAATCAGGGCTGTATGCAAAACATTATTTGATTCTGTTTGAATTTGCGGCTGTTATCGTTTGCCATAGAAAATACCCTTGTTAAAAAAACGTTGCAGGTAAACTACCCCTTTCCCACAACCGATCTTCACCAAAAACAATAGGTCTTGAGACCTCTACAATTTAGGGCTGTATGCAAATAATCTTTTGATTCTGTTTGAATTTGCGGCTGTTATCGTTTGCCATAGGAAATACCCTTGTTAAAACATAAAACGTTACAGGTAAACTACCCCTTTCCCTTAACCGATCTTCACCAAAAACAATAGGTCTTGAGTACTCTACAAATCAGGGCTGTATGCAAAACATTATTTGATTCTGTTTGAATTTGCGGCTGTTATCGTTTGCCATAGAAAATACCCTTGTTAAAAAAACGTTGCAGGTAAATTACCCCTTTCCCTCAACCGAACTTCACCAAAAACATTAGGTCTTGAGAACTCTACAATTTAGGGCTGTATGCAAATAATCTTTTGATTCTGTTTAAATTTGCGGCTGTTATCGTTTGCCATAGGAAATACCCTTGTTAAAACATAAAACGTTACAGGTAAACTACCCCTTTCCCTTAACCGATCTTCACCAAAATCAACAGATCTTGAGAACTCTACAATTCAGGGCTGTATGCGAAACATTATTTGATTCTGTTTGAATTTGCGGCTGTTATCGTTTGCCAAACAAACAAAATTACCCTTGATAAAAAAAACCGTTGCAGGTAAACTACCCCTTTCCCTCAACCGATCTCCACCAAAAACAATAGGTCGTTTGCCATAGGAAATACCCTTGTTAAAAAAACGTTGCAGGTAAACTACCCCTTTCCCTCAACCGAACTTCACCAAAAACAATAGGTCTTGAGAACTCTACAATTTAGGGCTGTATGCAAATAATCTTTTGATTCTGTTTGAATTTGCAGCTGTTATCGTTTGCCATAGGAAATACCCTTGTTAAAACATAAAACGTTACAGGTAAACTACCCCTTTCCCTTAACCGATCTTCACCAAAATCAACAGATCTTGAGAACTCTACAATTCAGGGCTGTATGCGAAACATTATTTGATTCTGTTTGAATTTGCGGCTGTTATCGTTTGCCAAACAAACAAAATTACCCTTGATAAAAAAAAAACCGTTGCCGGTAAACTACCCCTTTCCCTCAACCGATCTTCACCAAAAACAATAGGTCGCGAGTACTCTGCAAATCAGGGCTGCATGCAAAAAATTATTTGATTCTGTTTCAATTTGCGGCAGTTATCGTTTGCCATAGAAAAAAATCTAAAGACACACACACAGACACTTTTCGGAAAACGACTTTTTTTCATGTTTTGAGTGTAGTAGAATCAGAATCTGCAATAATCTCGAACACGATTTTTTTTGCCATCACCATACTTCCATTCCTTAAGGAATATGGAAGTAAATAAACTACCCCTTCCCCTTAACCGATCTTCACCAAAATCGAAAGTCATTGAGACCTCTACAATTCAGGGACGTATGCAAAAAATTATTTGATTCTGTTTGAATTTGCGGCTGTTATCGTTTGCCATAGAAAATACGCTTGATAAAAAAACGTTGCAGGTAAACTACCCCTTCCCCTTAACCGATCTTCACCAAAAACAATAGGTCTTGAGTACTCTACTAATCAGGGCTGTATGCAAAACATTATTTGATTCCGTTTGAATTTGCGGCTGTTATCGTTTGCCATAGAAAATACCCTTGTTAATAAAACGTTGCAGGTAAACTACCCCTTTCCCTCAACCGATCTTCACCAAAAACAGTAGGTCTTGAGAACTCTACAATTTAGGGCTGTATGCAAATAATCTTTTGATTCTGTTTGAATTTGCCGCTGTTATAGTTTGCCATATGAAATACCCTTGTTAAAACATAAAACGTTACAGGTAAACTACCCCTTTCCCTTAACCGATCTTCACTAAAAACAATAGGTCATGAGTACTCTACAAATCAGGGCTGTATACAAAACAGTATTTGTTTCTGTTTGAATTTGCGGCTGTTATCGTTTGCCATAGAAAATACCCTTGATAAAACAAAAAACGTGGCAGGTAAACTACCCCTTTCCCTCAACCGAACTTCACCAAAAACAATAGGTCTTGAGAAGTCTACAATTTAGGGCTGTATGCAAATAATCTTTTGATTCTGTTTGAATTTGCGGCTGTTATCGTTTGCCATAGGAAATACCCTTGTTAAAACATAAAACGTTACAGGTAAACTACCCCTTTCCCTTAACCGATTTTCACCAAAATCAGCAGATCTTGAGAACTCTACAATTCATGGCTGTATGCGAAACATTATTTGATTCTGTTTGAATTTGCGGCTGTTATCGTTTGCCAAACAAACAAAATTACCCTTGCTAAAAAAAAACCGTTGCAGGTAAACTACCCCTTTCCCTCAACCGATCTTCACCAAAAACAATAGGTCGCGAGTACTCTGCAAATCAGGGCTGTATGCAAAAAATTATTTGATTCTGTTTGAATTTGCGGCAGTTATCGTTTGCCATAGAAAAAAAATCTACAGACAGACAGACAGACAGACAGACAGACAGACACACACACACACACACTTTTCGGAAATCGACTTTTTTTCATGTTTTGAGTGTAGTAGAATCAGAATCTGCAATAATCTCGAACACGATTTTTTTTGCCATCACCATACTTCCATTCCTTAAGGAATATGGAAGTAAAATATCGGTATGGAGAACCATACATGACTTCCATATTCTAAGATTTATATTTAAAATCATTTTCAGCCAAACAGCCAGGCTGTGTCTTACCTGCCTTTTTATTGCTGTATTAAATGAAAAATATTATATTACATTAAAATGAAAAAATTATAATTTTATTGCCTGGCAACAAAATTATTTTATTTTTAACAATTACCATTGTTTCAAAAAGTTTAAATAAATTTTCAAGTACTTTACTCTTGTTAAAACGTAAAAGGTTGCAGGTAAACTACCCCTTCCCCTTTACCGATCTTCACCAAAATCGAAAGTCATTGAGACCTCTACAATTGAGGGACGTATGCAAAAAATTATTTGATTCTGTTTGAATTTTCGGCTGTTATCGTTTGCCATAGAAAATACGCTAGATAAAAAAACGTTGCAGGTAAACTACCCCTTCCCCTTAACCGATCTTCACCAAAACCAATAGGTCTTGAGTACTCTACAAATCAGGGCTGTATGCAAAACATTATTTGATTCTGTTTGAATTTGCGGCTGTTATCGTTTGCCATAGAAAATACCCTTGTTAAAAAAACGTTGCAGGTAAACTACCCCTTTCCCTAAACCGAACTTCACCAAAAACAATAGGTCTTGAGAACTCTACAATTTAGGGCTGTATGCAATTAATCTTTTGATTCTGTTTAAATTTGCGGCTGTTATCGTTTGCCATAGGAAATACCCTTGTTAAAACATAAAACGTTACAGGTAAACTACCCCTTTCCCTTAACCGATCTTCACCAAAATCAACAGATCTTGAGAACTCTACAATTCAGGGCTGTATGCGAAACATTATTTGATTCTGTTTGAATTTGCGGCTGTTATCGTTTGCCAAACAAACAAAATTACCCTTGCTAAAAAAAAACCGTTGCAGGTAAACTACCCCTTTCCCTCAACCGATCTTCACCAAAAACAATAGGTCGCGAGTACTCTGCAAATCAGGGCTGCATGCAAAAAATTATTTGATTCTGTTTGAATTTGCGGCAGTTATCGTTTGCCATAGAAAAAAATCTACAGACACACAGACAGACACACACACACACAGACAGACAGACAGACACACACACAGACACTTTTCGGAAAACGACTTTTTTTCATGTTTTGAGTGTAGTAGAATCAGAATCTGCAATAATCTCGAACACGATTTTTTTTGCCATCACCATACTTCCATTCCTTAAGGAATATGGAAGTAAATAAACTACCCCTTCCCCTTAACCGATCTTCACCAAAATCGAAAGTCATTGAGACCTCTACAATTCAGGGACGTATGCAAAAAATTATTTGATTCTGTTTGAATTTGCGGCTGTTATCGTTTGCCATAGAAAATACGCTTGATAAAAAAACGTTGCAGGTAAACTACCCCTTCCCCTTAACCGATCTTCACCAAAAACAATAGGTCTTGAGTACTCTACAAATCAGGGCTGTATGCAAAACATTATTTGATTCCGTTTGAATTTGCGGCTGTTATCGTTTGCCATAGAAAATACCCTTGTTAAAAAAACGTTGCAGGCAAACTACCCCTTTCCCTCAACCGATCTTCACCAAAAACAGTAGGTCTTGAGAACTCTACAATTTAGGGCTGTATACAAAACAGTATTTGATTCTGTTTGAATTTGCGGCTGTTATCGTTTGCCATAGAAAATACCCTTGATAAAACAAAAAACGTGGCAGGTAAACTACCCCTTTCCCTCAACCGAACTTCACCAAAAACAATAGGTCTTGAGAACTCTACAATTTAGGGCTGTATGCAAATAATCTTTTGATTCTGTTTGAATTTGCGGCTGTTATCGTTTGCCATAGGAAATACCCTTGTTAAAACATAAAACGTTACAGGTAAACTACCCCTTTCCCTTAACCGATCTTCACCAAAATCAGCAGATCTTGAGAACTCTACAATTCAGGGCTGTATGCGAAACATTATTTGATTCTGTTTGAATTTGCGGCTGTTATCGTTTGCCAAACAAACAAAATTACCCTTGCTAAAAAAAACCCGTTGCAGGTAAACTACCCCTTTCCCTCAACCGATCTTCACCAAAAACAATAGGTCGCGAGTACTCTGCAAATCAGGGCTGTATGCAAAAAATTACTTGATTCTGTTTGAATTTGCGGCAGTTATCGTTTGCCATAGAAAAAAATCTACAGACAGACAGACAGACAGACAGACAGACAGACACACACACACACACACTTTTCGGAAATCGACTTTTTTTCATGTTTTGAGTGTAGTAGAATCAGAATCTGCAATAATCTCGAACACGATTTTTTTTGCCATCACCATACTTCCATTCCTTAAGGAATATGGAAGTAAAATATCGGTATGGAGAACCATACATGACTTCCATATTCTAAGATTTATATTTAAAATCATTTTCAGCCAAACAGCCAGGCTGTGTCTTACCTGCCTTTTTATTGCTGTATTAAATGAAAAATATTATATTACATTAAAATGAAAAAATTATAATTTTATTGCCTGGCAACAAAATTATTTTATTTTTAACAATTACCATTGTTTCAAAAAGTTTAAATAAATTTTCAAGTACTTTACTCTTGTTAAAACGTAAAAGGTTGCAGGTAAACTACCCCTTCCCCTTTACCGATCTTCACCAAAATCGAAAGTCATTGAGACCTCTACAATTGAGGGACGTATGCAAAAAATTATTTGATTCTGTTTGAATTTTCGGCTGTTATCGTTTGCCATAGAAAATACGCTAGATAAAAAAACGTTGCAGGTAAACTACCCCTTCCCCTTAACCGATCTTCACCAAAACCAATAGGTCTTGAGTACTCTACAAATCAGGGCTGTATGCAAAACATTATTTGATTCTGTTTGAATTTGCGGCTGTTATCGTTTGCCATAGAAAATACCCTTGTTAAAAAAACGTTGCAGGTAAACTACCCCTTTCCCTAAACCGAACTTCACCAAAAACAATAGGTCTTGAGAACTCTACAATTTAGGGCTGTATGCAATTAATCTTTTGATTCTGTTTAAATTTGCGGCTGTTATCGTTTGCCATAGGAAATACCCTTGTTAAAACATAAAACGTTACAGGTAAACTACCCCTTTCCCTTAACCGATCTTCACCAAAATCAACAGATCTTGAGAACTCTACAATTCAGGGCTGTATGCGAAACATTATTTGATTCTGTTTGAATTTGCGGCTGTTATCGTTTGCCAAACAAACAAAATTACCCTTGCTAAAAAAAAACCGTTGCAGGTAAACTACCCCTTTCCCTCAACCGATCTTCACCAAAAACAATAGGTCGCGAGTACTCTGCAAATCAGGGCTGCATGCAAAAAATTATTTGATTCTGTTTGAATTTGCGGCAGTTATCGTTTGCCATAGAAAAAAATCTACAGACACACAGACAGACACACACACACACAGACAGACAGACAGACACACACACAGACACTTTTCGGAAAACGACTTTTTTTCATGTTTTGAGTGTAGTAGAATCAGAATCTGCAATAATCTCGAACACGATTTTTTTTGCCATCACCATACTTCCATTCCTTAAGGAATATGGAAGTAAATAAACTACCCCTTCCCCTTAACCGATCTTCACCAAAATCGAAAGTCATTGAGACCTCTACAATTCAGGGACGTATGCAAAAAATTATTTGATTCTGTTTGAATTTGCGGCTGTTATCGTTTGCCATAGAAAATACGCTTGATAAAAAAACGTTGCAGGTAAACTACCCCTTCCCCTTAACCGATCTTCACCAAAAACAATAGGTCTTGAGTACTCTACAAATCAGGGCTGTATGCAAAACATTATTTGATTCCGTTTGAATTTGCGGCTGTTATCGTTTGCCATAGAAAATACCCTTGTTAAAAAAACGTTGCAGGCAAACTACCCCTTTCCCTCAACCGATCTTCACCAAAAACAGTAGGTCTTGAGAACTCTACAATTTAGGGCTGTATACAAAACAGTATTTGATTCTGTTTGAATTTGCGGCTGTTATCGTTTGCCATAGAAAATACCCTTGATAAAACAAAAAACGTGGCAGGTAAACTACCCCTTTCCCTCAACCGAACTTCACCAAAAACAATAGGTCTTGAGAACTCTACAATTTAGGGCTGTATGCAAATAATCTTTTGATTCTGTTTGAATTTGCGGCTGTTATCGTTTGCCATAGGAAATACCCTTGTTAAAACATAAAACGTTACAGGTAAACTACCCCTTTCCCTTAACCGATCTTCACCAAAATCAGCAGATCTTGAGAACTCTACAATTCA
This sequence comes from Magicicada septendecula, assembly GCA_034769895.1. Lineage (NCBI taxonomy): Eukaryota > Metazoa > Arthropoda > Insecta > Hemiptera > Cicadidae > Magicicada > Magicicada septendecula. Next base: position 102,638,629 of record CM068374.1, on the reverse strand, counting down.
GGGCTGTATGCGAAACATTATTTGATTCTGTTTGAATTTGCGGCTGTTATCGTTTGCCAAACAAACAAAATTACCCTTGCTAAAAAAAACCCGTTGCAGGTAAACTACCCCTTTCCCTCAACCGATCTTCACCAAAAACAATAGGTCGCGAGTACTCTGCAAATCAGGGCTGTATGCAAAAAATTACTTGATTCTGTTTGAATTTGCGGCAGTTATCGTTTGCCATAGAAAAAAATCTACAGACAGACAGACAGACAGACAGACAGACAGACACACACACACACACACTTTTCGGAAATCGACTTTTTTTCATGTTTTGAGTGTAGTAGAATCAGAATCTGCAATAATCTCGAACACGATTTTTTTTGCCATCACCATACTTCCATTCCTTAAGGAATATGGAAGTAAAATATCGGTATGGAGAACCATACATGACTTCCATATTCTAAGATTTATATTTAAAATCATTTTCAGCCAAACAGCCAGGCTGTGTCTTACCTGCCTTTTTATTGCTGTATTAAATGAAAAATATTATATTACATTAAAATGAAAAAATTATAATTTTATTGCCTGGCAACAAAATTATTTTATTTTTAACAATTACCATTGTTTCAAAAAGTTTAAATAAATTTTCAAGTACTTTACTCTTGTTAAAACGTAAAAGGTTGCAGGTAAACTTCCCCTTCCCCTTAACCGATCTTCACCAAAATCGAAAGTCATTGAGACCTCTACAATTCAGGGACGTATGCAAAAAATTATTTGATTCTGTTTGAATTTTCGGCTGTTATCGTTTGCCATAGAAAATACGCTTGATAAAAAAACGTTGCACGTAAACTACCCCTTCCCCTTAACCGATCATCACCAAAAACAATAGGTCTTGAGTACTCTACAAATCAGGGCTGTATGCAAAACATTATTTGATTCTGTTTGAATTTGCGGCTGTTATCGTTTGCCATAGAAAATACCCTTGTTAAAAAAACGTTGCAGGTAAACTACCCCTTTCCCACAACCGATCTTCACCAAAAACAATAGGTCTTGAGACCTCTACAATTTAGGGCTGTATGCAAATAATCTTTTGATTCTGTTTGAATTTGCGGCTGTTATCGTTTGCCATAGGAAATACCCTTGTTAAAACATAAAACGTTACAGGTAAACTACCCCTTTCCCTTAACCGATCTTCACCAAAAACAATAGGTCTTGAGTACTCTACAAATCAGGGCTGTATGCAAAACATTATTTGATTCTGTTTGAATTTGCGGCTGTTATCGTTTGCCATAGAAAATACCCTTGTTAAAAAAACGTTGCAGGTAAATTACCCCTTTCCCTCAACCGAACTTCACCAAAAACATTAGGTCTTGAGAACTCTACAATTTAGGGCTGTATGCAAATAATCTTTTGATTCTGTTTAAATTTGCGGCTGTTATCGTTTGCCATAGGAAATACCCTTGTTAAAACATAAAACGTTACAGGTAAACTACCCCTTTCCCTTAACCGATCTTCACCAAAATCAACAGATCTTGAGAACTCTACAATTCAGGGCTGTATGCGAAACATTATTTGATTCTGTTTGAATTTGCGGCTGTTATCGTTTGCCAAACAAACAAAATTACCCTTGATAAAAAAAAAACCGTTGCCGGTAAACTACCCCTTTCCCTCAACCGATCTTCACCAAAAACAATAGGTCGCGAGTACTCTGCAAATCAGGGCTGCATGCAAAAAATTATTTGATTCTGTTTCAATTTGCGGCAGTTATCGTTTGCCATAGAAAAAAATCTAAAGACACACACACAGACACTTTTCGGAAAACGACTTTTTTTCATGTTTTGAGTGTAGTAGAATCAGAATCTGCAATAATCTCGAACACGATTTTTTTTTGCCATCACCATACTTCCATTCCTTAAGGAATATGGAAGTAAATAAACTACCCCTTCCCCTTAACCGATCTTCACCAAAATCGAAAGTCATTGAGACCTCTACAATTCAGGGACGTATGCAAAAAATTATTTGATTCTGTTTGAATTTGCGGCTGTTATCGTTTGCCATAGAAAATACGCTTGATAAAAAAACGTTGCAGGTAAACTACCCCTTCCCCTTAACCGATCTTCACCAAAAACAATAGGTCTTGAGTACTCTACTAATCAGGGCTGTATGCAAAACATTATTTGATTCCGTTTGAATTTGCGGCTGTTATCGTTTGCCATAGAAAATACCCTTGTTAATAAAACGTTGCAGGTAAACTACCCCTTTCCCTCAACCGATCTTCACCAAAAACAGTAGGTCTTGAGAACTCTACAATTTAGGGCTGTATGCAAATAATCTTTTGATTCTGTTTGAATTTGCCGCTGTTATAGTTTGCCATATGAAATACCCTTGTTAAAACATAAAACGTTACAGGTAAACTACCCCTTTCCCTTAACCGATCTTCACTAAAAACAATAGGTCATGAGTACTCTACAAATCAGGGCTGTATACAAAACAGTATTTGTTTCTGTTTGAATTTGCGGCTGTTATCGTTTGCCATAGAAAATACCCTTGATAAAACAAAAAACGTGGCAGGTAAACTACCCCTTTCCCTCAACCGAACTTCACCAAAAACAATAGGTCTTGAGAAGTCTACAATTTAGGGCTGTATGCAAATAATCTTTTGATTCTGTTTGAATTTGCGGCTGTTATCGTTTGCCATAGGAAATACCCTTGTTAAAACATAAAACGTTACAGGTAAACTACCCCTTTCCCTTAACCGATTTTCACCAAAATCAGCAGATCTTGAGAACTCTACAATTCATGGCTGTATGCGAAACATTATTTGATTCTGTTTGAATTTGCGGCTGTTATCGTTTGCCAAACAAACAAAATTACCCTTGCTAAAAAAAAACCGTTGCAGGTAAACTACCCCTTTCCCTCAACCGATCTTCACCAAAAACAATAGGTCGCGAGTACTCTGCAAATCAGGGCTGTATGCAAAAAATTATTTGATTCTGTTTGAATTTGCGGCAGTTATCGTTTGCCATAGAAAAAAAATCTACAGACAGACAGACAGACACACAGACAGACAGACACACACACAGACACTTTTCGGAAAACGCGTTTTTTTCATGTTTTGAGTGTAGTAGAATCAGAATCTGCAATAATCTCGAACACGATTTTTTTTGCCATCACCATACTTCCATTCCTTAAGGAATATGGAAGTAAAATATCGGTATGGAGAACCATACATGACTTCCATATTCTAAGATTTATATTTAAAATCATTTTCAGCCAAACAGCCAGGCTGTGTCTTACCTGCCTTTTTATTGCTGTATTAAATGAAAAATATTATATTACATTAAAATGAAAAAATTATAATTTTATTGCCTGGCAACAAAATTATTTTATTTTTAACAATTACCATTGTTTCAAAAAGTTTAAATAAATTTTCAAGTACTTTACTCTTGTTAAAACGTAAAAGGTTGCAGGTAAACTACCCCTTCCCCTTAACCGATCTTCACCAAAATCGAAAGTCATTGAGACCTCTACAATTCAGGGACGTATGCAAAAAATTATTTGATTCTGTTTGAATTTTCGGCTGTTATCGTTTGCCATAGAAAATACGCTTGATAAAAAAACGTTGCAGGTAAACTACCCCTTCCCCTTAACCGATCTTCACCAAAACCAATAGGTCTTGAGTACTCTACAAATCAGGGCTGTATGCAAAACATTATTTGATTCTGTTTGAATTTGCGGCTGTTATCGTTTGCCATAGAAAATCACCTTGTTAAAAAAACGTTGCAGGTAAACTACCCCTTTCCCACAACCGATCTTCACCAAAAACAATAGGTCTTGAGACCTCTACTATTTAGGGCTGTATGCAAATAATCTTTTGATTCTGTTTGAATTTGCGGCTGTTATCGTTTGCCATAGGAAATACCCTTGTTAAAACATAAAACGTTACTGGTAAAATACCCCTTTCCCTTAACCGATCTTCACAAAAACAATAGGTCTTGAGTACTCTACAAATCAGGGCTGTATGCAAAACATTATTTGATTCTGTTTGAATTTGCGGCTGTTATCGTTTGCCATAGAAAATACCCTTGTTAAAAAAACGTTGCAGGTAAACTACCCCTTTCCCTAAACCGAACTTCACCAAAAACAATAGGTCTTGAGAACTCTACAATTTAGGGCTGTATGCAATTAATCTTTTGTTCTGTTTAAATTTGCGGCTGTTATCGTTTGCCATAGGAAATACCCTTGTTAAAACATAAAACGTTACAGGTAAACTACCCCTTTCCCTTAACCGATCTTCACCAAAATCAGCAGATCTTGAGAACTCTACAATTCAGGGCTGTATGCGAAACATTATTTGATTCTGTTTGAATTTGCGGCTGTTATCGTTTGCCAAACAAACAAAATTACCCTTGCTAAAAAAAACCCGTTGCAGGTAAACTACCCCTTTCCCTCAACCGATCTTCACCAAAAACAATAGGTCGCGAGTACTCTGCAAATCAGGGCTGTATGCAAAAAATTACTTGATTCTGTTTGAATTTGCGGCAGTTATCGTTTGCCATAGAAAAAAATCTACAGACAGACAGACAGACAGACAGACAGACACACACACACACACACTTTTCGGAAATCGACTTTTTTTCATGTTTTGAGTGTAGTAGAATCAGAATCTGCAATAATCTCGAACACGATTTTTTTTGCCATCACCATACTTCCATTCCTTAAGGAATATGGAAGTAAAATATCGGTATGGAGAACCATACATGACTTCCATATTCTAAGATTTATATTTAAAATCATTTTCAGCCAAACAGCCAGGCTGTGTCTTACCTGCCTTTTTATTGCTGTATTAAATGAAAAATATTATATTACATTAAAATGAAAAAATTATAATTTTATTGCCTGGCAACAAAATTATTTTATTTTTAACAATTACCATTGTTTCAAAAAGTTTAAATAAATTTTCAAGTACTTTACTCTTGTTAAAACGTAAAAGGTTGCAGGTAAACTTCCCCTTCCCCTTAACCGATCTTCACCAAAATCGAAAGTCATTGAGACCTCTACAATTCAGGGACGTATGCAAAAAATTATTTGATTCTGTTTGAATTTTCGGCTGTTATCGTTTGCCATAGAAAATACGCTTGATAAAAAAACGTTGCACGTAAACTACCCCTTCCCCTTAACCGATCATCACCAAAAACAATAGGTCTTGAGTACTCTACAAATCAGGGCTGTATGCAAAACATTATTTGATTCTGTTTGAATTTGCGGCTGTTATCGTTTGCCATAGAAAATACCCTTGTTAAAAAAACGTTGCAGGTAAACTACCCCTTTCCCACAACCGATCTTCACCAAAAACAATAGGTCTTGAGACCTCTACAATTTAGGGCTGTATGCAAATAATCTTTTGATTCTGTTTGAATTTGCGGCTGTTATCGTTTGCCATAGGAAATACCCTTGTTAAAACATAAAACGTTACAGGTAAACTACCCCTTTCCCTTAACCGATCTTCACCAAAAACAATAGGTCTTGAGTACTCTACAAATCAGGGCTGTATGCAAAACATTATTTGATTCTGTTTGAATTTGCGGCTGTTATCGTTTGCCATAGAAAATACCCTTGTTAAAAAAACGTTGCAGGTAAACTACCCCTTTCCCTCAACCGATCTTCACCAAAAACAATAGGTCGCGAGTACTCTGCAAATCAGGGCTGTATGCAAAAAATTACTTGATTCTGTTTGAATTTGCGGCAGTTATCGTTTGCCATAGAAAAAAATCTACAGACAGACAGACAGACAGACAGACAGACAGACACACACACACACACACTTTTCGGAAATCGACTTTTTTTCATGTTTTGAGTGTAGTAGAATCAGAATCTGCAATAATCTCGAACACGATTTTTTTTGCCATCACCATACTTCCATTCCTTAAGGAATATGGAAGTAAAATATCGGTATGGAGAACCATACATGACTTCCATATTCTAAGATTTATATTTAAAATCATTTTCAGCCAAACAGCCAGGCTGTGTCTTACCTGCCTTTTTATTGCTGTATTAAATGAAAAATATTATATTACATTAAAATGAAAAAATTATAATTTTATTGCCTGGCAACAAAATTATTTTATTTTTAACAATTACCATTGTTTCAAAAAGTTTAAATAAATTTTCAAGTACTTTACTCTTGTTAAAACGTAAAAGGTTGCAGGTAAACTACCCCTTCCCCTTTACCGATCTTCACCAAAATCGAAAGTCATTGAGACCTCTACAATTGAGGGACGTATGCAAAAAATTATTTGATTCTGTTTGAATTTTCGGCTGTTATCGTTTGCCATAGAAAATACGCTAGATAAAAAAACGTTGCAGGTAAACTACCCCTTCCCCTTAACCGATCTTCACCAAAACCAATAGGTCTTGAGTACTCTACAAATCAGGGCTGTATGCAAAACATTATTTGATTCTGTTTGAATTTGCGGCTGTTATCGTTTGCCATAGAAAATACCCTTGTTAAAAAAACGTTGCAGGTAAACTACCCCTTTCCCTAAACCGAACTTCACCAAAAACAATAGGTCTTGAGAACTCTACAATTTAGGGCTGTATGCAATTAATCTTTTGATTCTGTTTAAATTTGCGGCTGTTATCGTTTGCCATAGGAAATACCCTTGTTAAAACATAAAACGTTACAGGTAAACTACCCCTTTCCCTTAACCGATCTTCACCAAAATCAACAGATCTTGAGAACTCTACAATTCAGGGCTGTATGCGAAACATTATTTGATTCTGTTTGAATTTGCGGCTGTTATCGTTTGCCAAACAAACAAAATTACCCTTGCTAAAAAAAAACCGTTGCAGGTAAACTACCCCTTTCCCTCAACCGATCTTCACCAAAAACAATAGGTCGCGAGTACTCTGCAAATCAGGGCTGCATGCAAAAAATTATTTGATTCTGTTTGAATTTGCGGCAGTTATCGTTTGCCATAGAAAAAAATCTACAGACACACAGACAGACACACACACACACAGACAGACAGACAGACACACACACAGACACTTTTCGGAAAACGACTTTTTTTCATGTTTTGAGTGTAGTAGAATCAGAATCTGCAATAATCTCGAACACGATTTTTTTTGCCATCACCATACTTCCATTCCTTAAGGAATATGGAAGTAAATAAACTACCCCTTCCCCTTAACCGATCTTCACCAAAATCGAAAGTCATTGAGACCTCTACAATTCAGGGACGTATGCAAAAAATTATTTGATTCTGTTTGAATTTGCGGCTGTTATCGTTTGCCATAGAAAATACGCTTGATAAAAAAACGTTGCAGGTAAACTACCCCTTCCCCTTAACCGATCTTCACCAAAAACAATAGGTCTTGAGTACTCTACAAATCAGGGCTGTATGCAAAACATTATTTGATTCCGTTTGAATTTGCGGCTGTTATCGTTTGCCATAGAAAATACCCTTGTTAAAAAAACGTTGCAGGCAAACTACCCCTTTCCCTCAACCGATCTTCACCAAAAACAGTAGGTCTTGAGAACTCTACAATTTAGGGCTGTATACAAAACAGTATTTGATTCTGTTTGAATTTGCGGCTGTTATCGTTTGCCATAGAAAATACCCTTGATAAAACAAAAAACGTGGCAGGTAAACTACCCCTTTCCCTCAACCGAACTTCACCAAAAACAATAGGTCTTGAGAACTCTACAATTTAGGGCTGTATGCAAATAATCTTTTGATTCTGTTTGAATTTGCGGCTGTTATCGTTTGCCATAGGAAATACCCTTGTTAAAACATAAAACGTTACAGGTAAACTACCCCTTTCCCTTAACCGATCTTCACCAAAATCAGCAGATCTTGAGAACTCTACAATTCAGGGCTGTATGCGAAACATTATTTGATTCTGTTTGAATTTGCGGCTGTTATCGTTTGCCAAACAAACAAAATTACCCTTGCTAAAAAAAACCCGTTGCAGGTAAACTACCCCTTTCCCTCAACCGATCTTCACCAAAAACAATAGGTCGCGAGTACTCTGCAAATCAGGGCTGTATGCAAAAAATTACTTGATTCTGTTTGAATTTGCGGCAGTTATCGTTTGCCATAGAAAAAAATCTACAGACAGACAGACAGACAGACAGACAGACAGACACACACACACACACACTTTTCGGAAATCGACTTTTTTTCATGTTTTGAGTGTAGTAGAATCAGAATCTGCAATAATCTCGAACACGATTTTTTTTGCCATCACCATACTTCCATTCCTTAAGGAATATGGAAGTAAAATATCGGTATGGAGAACCATACATGACTTCCATATTCTAAGATTTATATTTAAAATCATTTTCAGCCAAACAGCCAGGCTGTGTCTTACCTGCCTTTTTATTGCTGTATTAAATGAAAAATATTATATTACATTAAAATGAAAAAATTATAATTTTATTGCCTGGCAACAAAATTATTTTATTTTTAACAATTACCATTGTTTCAAAAAGTTTAAATAAATTTTCAAGTACTTTACTCTTGTTAAAACGTAAAAGGTTGCAGGTAAACTTCCCCTTCCCCTTAACCGATCTTCACCAAAATCGAAAGTCATTGAGACCTCTACAATTCAGGGACGTATGCAAAAAATTATTTGATTCTGTTTGAATTTTCGGCTGTTATCGTTTGCCATAGAAAATACGCTTGATAAAAAAACGTTGCACGTAAACTACCCCTTCCCCTTAACCGATCATCACCAAAAACAATAGGTCTTGAGTACTCTACAAATCAGGGCTGTATGCAAAACATTATTTGATTCTGTTTGAATTTGCGGCTGTTATCGTTTGCCATAGAAAATACCCTTGTTAAAAAAACGTTGCAGGTAAACTACCCCTTTCCCACAACCGATCTTCACCAAAAACAATAGGTCTTGAGACCTCTACAATTTAGGGCTGTATGCAAATAATCTTTTGATTCTGTTTGAATTTGCGGCTGTTATCGTTTGCCATAGGAAATACCCTTGTTAAAACATAAAACGTTACAGGTAAACTACCCCTTTCCCTTAACCGATCTTCACCAAAAACAATAGGTCTTGAGTACTCTACAAATCAGGGCTGTATGCAAAACATTATTTGATTCTGTTTGAATTTGCGGCTGTTATCGTTTGCCATAGAAAATACCCTTGTTAAAAAAACGTTGCAGGTAAATTACCCCTTTCCCTCAACCGAACTTCACCAAAAACATTAGGTCTTGAGAACTCTACAATTTAGGGCTGTATGCAAATAATCTTTTGATTCTGTTTAAATTTGCGGCTGTTATCGTTTGCCATAGGAAATACCCTTGTTAAAACATAAAACGTTACAGGTAAACTACCCCTTTCCCTTAACCGATCTTCACCAAAATCAACAGATCTTGAGAACTCTACAATTCAGGGCTGTATGCGAAACATTATTTGATTCTGTTTGAATTTGCGGCTGTTATCGTTTGCCAAACAAACAAAATTACCCTTGATAAAAAAAAAACCGTTGCCGGTAAACTACCCCTTTCCCTCAACCGATCTTCACCAAAAACAATAGGTCGCGAGTACTCTGCAAATCAGGGCTGCATGCAAAAAATTATTTGATTCTGTTTCAATTTGCGGCAGTTATCGTTTGCCATAGAAAAAAATCTAAAGACACACACACAGACACTTTTCGGAAAACGACTTTTTTTCATGTTTTGAGTGTAGTAGAATCAGAATCTGCAATAATCTCGAACACGATTTTTTTTTGCCATCACCATACTTCCATTCCTTAAGGAATATGGAAGTAAATAAACTACCCCTTCCCCTTAACCGATCTTCACCAAAATCGAAAGTCATTGAGACCTCTACAATTCAGGGACGTATGCAAAAAATTATTTGATTCTGTTTGAATTTGCGGCTGTTATCGTTTGCCATAGAAAATACGCTTGATAAAAAAACGTTGCAGGTAAACTACCCCTTCCCCTTAACCGATCTTCACCAAAAACAATAGGTCTTGAGTACTCTACTAATCAGGGCTGTATGCAAAACATTATTTGATTCCGTTTGAATTTGCGGCTGTTATCGTTTGCCATAGAAAATACCCTTGTTAATAAAACGTTGCAGGTAAACTACCCCTTTCCCTCAACCGATCTTCACCAAAAACAGTAGGTCTTGAGAACTCTACAATTTAGGGCTGTATGCAAATAATCTTTTGATTCTGTTTGAATTTGCCGCTGTTATAGTTTGCCATATGAAATACCCTTGTTAAAACATAAAACGTTACAGGTAAACTACCCCTTTCCCTTAACCGATCTTCACTAAAAACAATAGGTCATGAGTACTCTACAAATCAGGGCTGTATACAAAACAGTATTTGTTTCTGTTTGAATTTGCGGCTGTTATCGTTTGCCATAGAAAATACCCTTGATAAAACAAAAAACGTGGCAGGTAAACTACCCCTTTCCCTCAACCGAACTTCACCAAAAACAATAGGTCTTGAGAAGTCTACAATTTAGGGCTGTATGCAAATAATCTTTTGATTCTGTTTGAATTTGCGGCTGTTATCGTTTGCCATAGGAAATACCCTTGTTAAAACATAAAACGTTACAGGTAAACTACCCCTTTCCCTTAACCGATTTTCACCAAAATCAGCAGATCTTGAGAACTCTACAATTCATGGCTGTATGCGAAACATTATTTGATTCTGTTTGAATTTGCGGCTGTTATCGTTTGCCAAACAAACAAAATTACCCTTGCTAAAAAAAAACCGTTGCAGGTAAACTACCCCTTTCCCTCAACCGATCTTCACCAAAAACAATAGGTCGCGAGTACTCTGCAAATCAGGGCTGTATGCAAAAAATTATTTGATTCTGTTTGAATTTGCGGCAGTTATCGTTTGCCATAGAAAAAAAATCTACAGACAGACAGACAGACACACAGACAGACAGACACACACACAGACACTTTTCGGAAAACGCGTTTTTTTCATGTTTTGAGTGTAGTAGAATCAGAATCTGCAATAATCTCGAACACGATTTTTTTTGCCATCACCATACTTCCATTCCTTAAGGAATATGGAAGTAAAATATCGGTATGGAGAACCATACATGACTTCCATATTCTAAGATTTATATTTAAAATCATTTTCAGCCAAACAGCCAGGCTGTGTCTTACCTGCCTTTTTATTGCTGTATTAAATGAAAAATATTATATTACATTAAAATGAAAAAATTATAATTTTATTGCCTGGCAACAAAATTATTTTATTTTTAACAATTACCATTGTTTCAAAAAGTTTAAATAAATTTTCAAGTACTTTACTCTTGTTAAAACGTAAAAGGTTGCAGGTAAACTACCCCTTCCCCTTAACCGATCTTCACCAAAATCGAAAGTCATTGAGACCTCTACAATTCAGGGACGTATGCAAAAAATTATTTGATTCTGTTTGAATTTTCGGCTGTTATCGTTTGCCATAGAAAATACGCTTGATAAAAAAACGTTGCAGGTAAACTACCCCTTCCCCTTAACCGATCTTCACCAAAACCAATAGGTCTTGAGTACTCTACAAATCAGGGCTGTATGCAAAACATTATTTGATTCTGTTTGAATTTGCGGCTGTTATCGTTTGCCATAGAAAATCACCTTGTTAAAAAAACGTTGCAGGTAAACTACCCCTTTCCCACAACCGATCTTCACCAAAAACAATAGGTCTTGAGACCTCTACTATTTAGGGCTGTATGCAAATAATCTTTTGATTCTGTTTGAATTTGCGGCTGTTATCGTTTGCCATAGGAAATACCCTTGTTAAAACATAAAACGTTACTGGTAAAATACCCCTTTCCCTTAACCGATCTTCACAAAAACAATAGGTCTTGAGTACTCTACAAATCAGGGCTGTATGCAAAACATTATTTGATTCTGTTTGAATTTGCGGCTGTTATCGTTTGCCATAGAAAATACCCTTGTTAAAAAAACGTTGCAGGTAAACTACCCCTTTCCCTAAACCGAACTTCACCAAAAACAATAGGTCTTGAGAACTCTACAATTTAGGGCTGTATGCAATTAATCTTTTGTTCTGTTTAAATTTGCGGCTGTTATCGTTTGCCATAGGAAATACCCTTGTTAAAACATAAAACGTTACAGGTAAACTACCCCTTTCCCTTAACCGATCTTCACCAAAATCAGCAGATCTTGAGAACTCTACAATTCAGGGCTGTATGCGAAACATTATTTGATTCTGTTTGAATTTGCGGCTGTTATCGTTTGCCAAACAAACAAAATTACCCTTGCTAAAAAAAACCCGTTGCAGGTAAACTACCCCTTTCCCTCAACCGATCTTCACCAAAAACAATAGGTCGCGAGTACTCTGCAAATCAGGGCTGTATGCAAAAAATTACTTGATTCTGTTTGAATTTGCGGCAGTTATCGTTTGCCATAGAAAAAAATCTACAGACAGACAGACAGACAGACAGACAGACACACACACACACACACTTTTCGGAAATCGACTTTTTTTCATGTTTTGAGTGTAGTAGAATCAGAATCTGCAATAATCTCGAACACGATTTTTTTTGCCATCACCATACTTCCATTCCTTAAGGAATATGGAAGTAAAATATCGGTATGGAGAACCATACATGACTTCCATATTCTAAGATTTATATTTAAAATCATTTTCAGCCAAACAGCCAGGCTGTGTCTTACCTGCCTTTTTATTGCTGTATTAAATGAAAAATATTATATTACATTAAAATGAAAAAATTATAATTTTATTGCCTGGCAACAAAATTATTTTATTTTTAACAATTACCATTGTTTCAAAAAGTTTAAATAAATTTTCAAGTACTTTACTCTTGTTAAAACGTAAAAGGTTGCAGGTAAACTTCCCCTTCCCCTTAACCGATCTTCACCAAAATCGAAAGTCATTGAGACCTCTACAATTCAGGGACGTATGCAAAAAATTATTTGATTCTGTTTGAATTTTCGGCTGTTATCGTTTGCCATAGAAAATACGCTTGATAAAAAAACGTTGCACGTAAACTACCCCTTCCCCTTAACCGATCATCACCAAAAACAATAGGTCTTGAGTACTCTACAAATCAGGGCTGTATGCAAAACATTATTTGATTCTGTTTGAATTTGCGGCTGTTATCGTTTGCCATAGAAAATACCCTTGTTAAAAAAACGTTGCAGGTAAACTACCCCTTTCCCACAACCGATCTTCACCAAAAACAATAGGTCTTGAGACCTCTACAATTTAGGGCTGTATGCAAATAATCTTTTGATTCTGTTTGAATTTGCGGCTGTTATCGTTTGCCATAGGAAATACCCTTGTTAAAACATAAAACGTTACAGGTAAACTACCCCTTTCCCTTAACCGATCTTCACCAAAAACAATAGGTCTTGAGTACTCTACAAATCAGGGCTGTATGCAAAACATTATTTGATTCTGTTTGAATTTGCGGCTGTTATCGTTTGCCATAGAAAATACCCTTGTTAAAAAAACGTTGCAGGTAAATTACCCCTTTCCCTCAACCGAACTTCACCAAAAACATTAGGTCTTGAGAACTCTACAATTTAGGGCTGTATGCAAATAATCTTTTGATTCTGTTTAAATTTGCGGCTGTTATCGTTTGCCATAGGAAATACCCTTGTTAAAACATAAAACGTTACAGGTAAACTACCCCTTTCCCTTAACCGATCTTCACCAAAATCAACAGATCTTGAGAACTCTACAATTCAGGGCTGTATGGGAAACATTATTTGATTCTGTTTGAATTTGCGGCTGTTATCGTTTGCCAAACAAACAAAATTACCCTTGATAAAAAAAACCGTTGCAGGTAAACTACCCCTTTCCCTCAACCGATCTCCACCAAAAACAATAGGTCGTTTGCCATAGGAAATACCCTTGTTAAAAAAACGTTGCAGGTAAACTACCCCTTTCCCTCAACCGAACTTCACCAAAAACAATAGGTCTTGAGAACTCTACAATTTAGGGCTGTATGCAAATAATCTTTTGATTCTGTTTGAATTTGCAGCTGTTATCGTTTGCCATAGGAAATACCCTTGTTAAAACATAAAACGTTACAGGTAAACTACCCCTTTCCCTTAACCGATCTTCACCAAAATCAACAGATCTTGAGAACTCTACAATTCAGGGCTGTATGCGAAACATTATTTGATTCTGTTTGAATTTGCGGCTGTTATCGTTTGCCAAACAAACAAAATTACCCTTGATAAAAAAAAAAACCGTTGCCGGTAAACTACCCCTTTCCCTCAACCGATCTTCACCAAAAACAATAGGTCGCGAGTACTCTGCAAATCAGGGCTGCATGCAAAAAATTATTTGATTCTGTTTCAATTTGCGGCAGTTATCGTTTGCCATAGAAAAAAATCTAAAGACACACACACAGACACTTTTCGGAAAACGACTTTTTTTCATGTTTTGAGTGTAGTAGAATCAGAATCTGCAATAATCTCGAACACGATTTTTTTTGCCATCACCATACTTCCATTCCTTAAGGAATATGGAAGTAAATAAACTACCCCTTCCCCTTAACCGATCTTCACCAAAATCGAAAGTCATTGAGACCTCTACAATTCAAGGACGTATGCAAAAAATTATTTGATTCTGTTTGAATTTGCGGCTGTTATCGTTTGCCATAGAAAATACGCTTGATAAAAAAACGTTGCAGGTAAACTACCCCTTCCCCTTAACCGATCTTCACCAAAAACAATAGGTCTTGAGTACTCTACTAATCAGGGCTGTATGCAAAACATTATTTGATTCCGTTTGAATTTGCGGCTGTTATCGTTTGCCATAGAAAATACCCTTGTTAATAAAACGTTGCAGGTAAACTACCCCTTTCCCTCAACCGAACTTCACCAAAAACAATAGGTCTTGAGAAGTCTACAATTTAGGGCTGTATGCAAATAATCTTTTGATTCTGTTTGAATTTGCGGCTGTTATCGTTTGCCATAGGAAATACCCTTGTTAAAACATAAAACGTTACAGGTAAACTACCCCTTTCCCTTAACCGATTTTCACCAAAATCAGCAGATCTTGAGAACTCTACAATTCATAGCTGTATGCGAAACATTATTTGATTCTGTTTGAATTTGCGGCTGTTATCGTTTGCCATAGAAAATACGCTTGATAAAAAAACGTTGCAGGTAAACTACCCCTTTCCCTTAACCGATCTTCACTAAAAACAATAGGTCATGAGTACTCTACAAATCAGGGCTGTATACAAAACAGTATTTGTTTCTGTTTGAATTTGCGGCTGTTATCGTTTGCCATAGAAAATACCCTTGATAAAACAAAAAACGTGGCAGGTAAACTACCCCTTTCCCTCAACCGAACTTCACCAAAAACAATAGGTCTTGAGAAGTCTACAATTTAGGGCTGTATGCAAATAATCTTTTGATTCTGTTTGAATTTGCGGCTGTTATCGTTTGCCATAGGAAATACCCTTGTTAAAACATAAAACGTTACAGGTAAACTACCCCTTTCCCTTAACCGATTTTCACCAAAATCAGCAGATCTTGAGAACTCTACAATTCATGGCTGTATGCGAAACATTATTTGATTCTGTTTGAATTTGCGGCTGTTATCGTTTGCCAAACAAACAAAATTACCCTTGCTAAAAAAAAACCGTTGCAGGTAAACTACCCCTTTCCCTCAACCGATCTTCACCAAAAACAATAGGTCGCGAGTACTCTGCAAATCAGGGCTGTATGCAAAAAATTATTTGATTCTGTTTGAATTTGCGGCAGTTATCGTTTGCCATAGAAAAAAAATCTACAGACAGACAGACAGACACACAGACAGACAGACACACACACAGACACTTTTCGGAAAACGCGTTTTTTTCATGTTTTGAGTGTAGTAGAATCAGAATCTGCAATAATCTCGAACACGATTTTTTTTGCCATCACCATACTTCCATTCCTTAAGGAATATGGAAGTAAAATATCGGTATGGAGAACCATACATGACTTCCATATTCTAAGATTTATATTTAAAATCATTTTCAGCCAAACAGCCAGGCTGTGTCTTACCTGCCTTTTTATTGCTGTATTAAATGAAAAATATTATATTACATTAAAATGAAAAAATTATAATTTTATTGCCTGGCAACAAAATTATTTTATTTTTAACAATTACCATTGTTTCAAAAAGTTTAAATAAATTTTCAAGTACTTTACTCTTGTTAAAACGTAAAAGGTTGCAGGTAAACTACCCCTTCCCCTTAACCGATCTTCACCAAAATCGAAAGTCATTGAGACCTCTACAATTGAGGGACGTATGCAAAAAATTATTTGATTCTGTTTGAATTTTCGGCTGTTATCGTTTGCCATAGAAAATACGCTTGATAAAAAAACGTTGCAGGTAAACTACCCCTTCCCCTTAACCGATCTTCACCAAAACCAATAGGTCTTGAGTACTCTACAAATCAGGGCTGTATGCAAAACATTATTTGATTCTGTTTGAATTTGCGGCTGTTATCGTTTGCCATAGAAAATACCCTTGTTAAAAAAACGTTGCAGGTAAACTACCCCTTTCCCACAACCGATCTTCACCAAAAACAATAGGTCTTGAGACCTCTACTATTTAGGGCTGTATGCAAATAATCTTTTGATTCTGTTTGAATTTGCGGCTGTTATCGTTTGCCATAGGAAATACCCTTGTTAAAACATAAAACGTTACTGGTAAAATACCCCTTTCCCTTAACCGATCTTCACAAAAACAATAGGTCTTGAGTACTCTACAAATCAGGGCTGTATGCAAAACATTATTTGATTCTGTTTGAATTTGCGGCTGTTATCGTTTGCCATAGAAAATACCCTTGTTAAAAAAACGTTGCAGGTAAACTACCCCTTTCCCTAAACCGAACTTCACCAAAAACAATAGGTCTTGAGAACTCTACAATTTAGGGCTGTATGCAATTAATCTTTTGTTCTGTTTAAATTTGCGGCTGTTATCGTTTGCCATAGGAAATACCCTTGTTAAAACATAAAACGTTACAGGTAAACTACCCCTTTCCCTTAACCGATCTTCACCAAAATCAACAGATCTTGAGAACTCTACAATTCAGGGCTGTATGCGAAACATTATTTGATTCTGTTTGAATTTGCGGCTGTTATCGTTTGCCAAACAAACAAAATTACCCTTGCTAAAAAAAAACCGTTGCAGGTAAACTACCCCTTTCCCTCAACCGATCTTCACCAAAAACAATAGGTCGCGAGTACTCTGCAAATCAGGGCTGCATGCAAAAAATTATTTGATTCTGTTTGAATTTGCGGCAGTTATCGTTTGCCATAGAAAAAAATCTACAGACACACAGACAGACACACACACACACAGACAGACAGACAGACACACACACAGACACTTTTCGGAAAACGACTTTTTTTCATGTTTTGAGTGTAGTAGAATCAGAATCTGCAATAATCTCGAACACGATTTTTTTTGCCATCACCATACTTCCATTCCTTAAGGAATATGGAAGTAAAATTACCCTTGTTATCACATAAAACGTTGCAGGTAAACTACATCTTTCTCTTAACTGATCTTCACCAAAATCAATAGGTCTTGAGCCCTCTACAATTCAGGGAAGCATGCAAAACATTATTTGATTATTCTTTTTAAATGTACGGCAGTTATCGTTCATCATAGAAACAATTACTCTTGTTAAAACATTAAAAGTGGCAGGTAAAGTACCCTTTTCCCTTAACCGATCTTCAACAAAATCAACAGACCTTCTGTCTTTTACAACTGAGGAACGTATGCAAAAAAATATTTGATTCTGTTTGAATGTACGGCAGTTATCGTTCGTCATAGAAAAAATTACCCATGTTAAAACATAAAACGTTGCAGATAAACTACCCCTTTCCCTTAACCGACCTTCAACAAGAACAATAGGTCTTGAAAACTCTACAATTCAGGGATCTATGTAAAACATTATTTGATTCTGTTTGAATTTGCGGCTGTTATCGTTTGCCATAGAAAAAAATTACCCTTGATTAAAAAAAAACGTTCCAGTTAAACTACTCCTTTCCCTTAACCGATCTTCACCAAAAACAATAGGTCTTGGATACTCTACAAATCAGGACTGTATGCACAACATTATTTGATTGTTTGAATTTGGGGCTGTTATCGTTTGTCAAAAAAAAATCTATAGACAGACAGGCAACAGACACTTTTCGAAAAATGACTTTTATTCATGTTTTGAGGGTAGTACAATCAGAATCTGCAATAATCTCGAACACGATTTTTTTTGGCATCATCATACTTCCATTTCCTTATGGAACATGGAAGTAAAAAACGTATCTTGGTCGAAGCGGGGTATCGCTGTCACTATCACTAAACGTACAGGTAAATCGACGCTCTACTGTACTCCTCTTCTTCAGTGAACGTGTATTAAGACATGCAATCAACGAACACCAGAATCGTCGACCACACACACACACACACACACACACACACACACACACACACACACACACACACACACACACACACACACACACACACACACACACACACACACACACACACACACACACACACACACACACACACACACACACAGAGTACCGCCGCATTTTGCAGTAGTACACACACTGCAAGCGAACCGCATTCTTTCCACGATACACATTTTCAGCCACACCTAAACAGAACCACTTTCACCGAGTGCGAGCCGCAAATACTTCCAGCAACACTTGTCGCTTCACCGTCGCCAATAAATGCATGCGGAATTCTGCGCCTTTGATTCGTCCTACGACTACGTCTTAGACGGCGCTGTTCTCTCACACTGACCATAATATTCCGTGTTGACACGTAAGCACTGAACACTCGACTGTACAGAATATTTGACAGTCGAATTTGAATCTACATGACAGACTTCTGCTATCACAGAAAAAATATAAATGCGTAACAATCGGCAGCCATCTTCAGTGTAATTCTAAACTGATACATGAAAACTAATAATAAATAATACTCTGTCAACAAGTGATAGAGCTGTTTTGTTATTAAATTGAGTTCCCGGGCTGTTTGTCCGTGGTCCAATGCTAAAATCCATGGCAGACGTTTCGGCCGTGCCATCGACAGCCATCATCAGCGCTAAATCTGAGTTTGCGCTAACGTAGGATGTTCACGTTTCTGCTATGGATTTTAGCATTGGACCACGGCCAAACAGCCCGAGAACTCAATTTAATAACATTGAGTCCGGGCCGTGCAAGCCTACGAAGTGATACGAAGCCTTGGATGAAACTCTTACTATTGTGTGTTGGACAAATTTACTTTAATTATTGTATAAGACTGCCTGTTGATTTCTAACTGTCGCTAGTGTCTAATTAAAGCCTGTAATTAGCGACTTCATTGGTGTCAGTTATTCTGTTTCCACTGCACAATATGACGATCCGTGAGAGCGTCGTAACAATATTAATACACGTGGGGATTACATACAAAACTGACAATCTGCCCATGTGACAAAGATGCAGATTCATGTGTCGTGTGTGTGTTTTATGTTATGCTCATAAGCATAACACGGAAAGCAAGCTCATATTATTGTATTCATTTTATATGTCATTAATTCATGAAGAACAGATGGGTCTCAAAATAATGACCGTTTACACAAAACTCAACACACTGCATGAAACAAATTAAGTACTTCTATCGAACAAGTGAAGTACCGGCTTTTAGGGAAAAGTATTTCATAAGATCAAAAATAGTTAACTGCCAGACATGGGAACAAAACTGCCATTTTTACTTCATGTTCCACAAGGAAATGGAAGTATGGTGATGGCGAACAAAATCGTGTTCGAGGTAAGGGCCGATTCTGATTGTACTATCCTCAAAACATGAAGAAAAGTCATATTCCGAAAAGTGTCTGTCTGTAGAATTTTTTCTATGGCGAACGATAACTGCCGCAAATTGAAACACAATCAAATAATTTTTTGCATATGTGCCCGAGTTGTAGAGGACTCACGGCCTATTGACTTTGGTGAAGATCGGTTAAGCGAGAGATGTAGTTTACCTGGAACGTTATACGTTTTAATAACAAGAGTAAAGTACTTAATTTTGATAAATAAAGTATCCTGAAAAGAAGGCCATAATAATCCACTGTAGAAAGCTAGTTGAAATATCTATAAATAAAAAGGGTAGTTGAAGGGGGAGGGGGTCATTTTCTATAAATAAAAATGACAGGAAGGGGGAGGGGATAATTTTTTATATGTATGTGTACTACGTTATCGGCAACAAAGTAGTAGTTTGTTGTTAAAATTACTTCCCGGGACGTTTGCCCGTCATCCAACGTTTTATGCAAAACCAGACGTTTCGGCAGTGCCATCAACTACCATCATCAGTGAAAATCGAGTGCGCTAACGTGAGGTGGTATACGTTAGTTACTACAGTACTGTCGTTAAGGCTGAAGAAAGAAGTAGTTTCTATGGAAATATTTCATTTCGAAAATGATTTTAAATATAAATCTTAGAACATGGAAGTCATGTATGGTTCTCCATAGCGATATTTTATGTCTGGGATGTGACATTATATATGTTATATATGAATTTGCTGACGATATCGAAAAAGAAACTTGACATGTTTCAGGCGATTTCCGTAACTATTAAAAGAGCACTGGGAAAAAGGTAAAAAAAGAAACATATGTGGCATGTTATAAAATAACAGCTTACAGTGGCGTATCTAGAAATTGAGTTTGGGGGGGTCCGGGGTCGGATCGGCTTCATACAAAGTAAATAGACTTACAAAGGAAAAACAAGTTAAGACTAATCAACATTACTATCTTTAAAGTATGGCTGTAATCAGTCCCATTAAAGTAGACGGTAATAACATAATAAAAACATGCGTTACTGAAACACTGTTACAATATACTTATTGACTGTATTGATTTTTCTATATTTTAATGGTATACGCCGCCAATGGGGGTATAATAAGAAAGTTTGTATATGTAAAAAGAATTACTACTATATTGGCTTACACAGCTGGAAAAATAATAAAAATGCCTAAAAATTGAGAAATTAACAAAATTTGTCAATTTTGTAGATCTTCTGGGGGGGGGGTCCGTTCGATCCCCCTCGTAAATACGCCCCTGACAGCTCAAATGAACCCGTTACATGGTTCTGAGACACGGATGTTAACTTGTTTACTGACAAGACTATAAATCGCACACACGCTACGGCGATTCTTCAGATAAGTTCAAATATGCTTGAGAACAGGCCAGATTAAAAACGATGTTATAAGAAACAGAATAAGATATATTTTCCGTAAGGATCAGAACTGAAGAATACAGGTTACAGTGGGGGTAGAAAATGCAAGCGGAATGGCAGGGTAAAGATGCTTCAACAAATTTTAAATTATAAACCTCGATATGAAATAGATATGTGGACACAGTCCAAGATGGCTTGACAATAGAGGACGAAACAAGTGACAACATCTAACAATGAAGAAAAGAAGAGAAATATATACATCCATCTCCTACATAAGTCTATATTTCTCTTAATATATTCGTAAATGGTTCCAAAACATAAGGGACATGCCGTTACATTTCACCAATTTTTACTTCCTTGTTCCAAAGGAAATGGAAGTATGATGATGGCGAAAAAAAATCGTGTTCGAGATAACGACTGAATCTGATTGTACTACCCTCAAAACATGAAGAAAAGTCATTTTCCGAAAAGTGTTTGTGTGTGTGTCTATTGATTTTGGCGAAGATCGGTTAAGAGGAAGGGGTAGTTTACCTGCAACGTTTTATATTTTAACAAGAGTAAAGTACTTAATTTTGATAAATAAAGTATCCTGAAAAGGAGGTCATAATAAGCCACTGTAGATGAAATATCTATAAATAAAAAGGGTAGTTGAAGGGAGAGGGGGTAATTTTCTATAAATAAAAATGACAGTTGAAGGGGAGGGGATAATTTTGTATATGTATGTGTGCTACGTTATCGGCAACAAAGAAGTAGTTTGCTGTTAAAATTACTTCCCGGGCTGTTTGCCCGTCGTCCAACGTTTTCTGCAAAACCAGACGTTTCGGCAGTTCCATCGACTGCCAATATCAGTGAAAATCGAGTGGGCTAACGTGAGGTGGTATACGTTAGTGACCACACCAGCACTGTGGTTAAGCCTGAAGAAAGAAGTAGTTTTTATGGAAATATTTAATTTCGAAAATTATATTAAATCTAAATCTTAGAACATGGAAGTCATGTATGGTTCTCCATACCGATATTTCGCATCGCCGTTCCGTTCAGAAATTTTCCTCACTCCCCGTTTAGTATCTCACGACTTCAGGTGCACACAGTCATCGGAAACAGACTAGACAGAATAGGCGATGACGAATGAGTGAATTTCGTAGCCAGAATAAACATCTGTTGATCTGTTAAAACGTATCAACTTATTAATGATTCATTAACTGTCAGACAGATAAACGTTATCACAATCGATTGGTCCACCTGACGCCCTCGTTTCACTTGACACCTGCCTGCTATCCGCCGGCGACAAAACACCGACTTGCGTAATACACTTCACAGACTGATTACGCGGGGCTTACTTTTATCTATACTTTCATCCAATTGATTACATAACAGTGTTAGATGGAATGCAACTGTACTGAAATGTACTACTACAGTGCACACAAGCATTTAGTTATCTGTCCAAAAGGAGCCGGCAGAAGATTCCTCTTAAATTATCCCAACGATGGTGACTTCCCAAACTTTATAGATTTGCGCTAGTTCCGCGACTTTCGTTTATTTTCAGCCCATAAGTTCCAAGTTTTAAGGAGTCCGGGTGGCGCAGTGCACTCGCGTAGAAAGCGAGAAGTGTTGTTGGTTACACGTAGATTAGTCTCACGATTATAAACGATACAACCAGCCGAACTCTGAGCTCACCCAGCCTTAATTAGTATGCGGCATATTCGTCTAGATGAGTGATTCCCAACTGGCATCCCGCGACCTTACCCTGGAAAACCAGTTTAGTAAATTACTCTATTTATTTTAATAAGTAAATGACTAATACACTACTATTTTAAATGAAGATGATCTTGCAGGAGAAATCTGTGAAGAAAAAAAAGTTTCACTGAATCACTAATAAATGTACAGATTTCACCTTATGTATTTAATAGAATGGGTATGTGTCTTAGTCCTTTTTGTTTTCGTTAATTCCATACTTCAAGTCTATTTTCCTTTGGCTTGTAAAAAGACGTGTATGTCCGATATTTCGTAATCAGTTCGCGTCTGTTATTCAAAGTTACGTTTAAGCGTTCAAACCACAAGTCGACTCACAGAAAGTCTCGTGTTTTCAGTGGCTCCAGCAGATCGACCTGACTTTCCGCACTGAAGATTTTACGTAAATATACGATGTTTTCAAAATTCTTTCTAAACGCCGGGATGTCAGGCAGTTGTCGGTTGTTATCAATCGACATTTCATCGTCAACGTTTCGATTCCCCCCTTCGGGGATGTTCTTCAGACCGCCAAAATGCGACAGAGTATGCAAAAAAAACAGTAGCGGCAAATCGTCGCCGAACGATACCCGACGCTTCTTTCGAGTAGAAGTAACCCATAATCGTAGAATTATGTTCAGTCTTTAAAATTGTACAAAAGTATTAAAAAATGGAATACCAAAAGCTGGAAGTACACACAGCGGCCCTTTAGCCAGATGCACTCCTCGTACAGAGATAGATACGATTGGCTTCTATAAATATATTTATAGAGTAGTTATTCAAGTATGAGAACGTTATAACCGCATGACACACAACAGAGCATTAGAAGGAGTTCTGATATATTAGCTCAAAAGATACTTGGCATATCCAGGAGGAGATGGATACTGAAACAGATCAATTAGGGGCTGATTCTTGGAGTGAACATTATGATATTAATCAATTAAATTTCTAAACATTCATTTGTACCGTTTCATAACTAAAATAAAATTAAAAAATCGGTATGGGGAACCATACATCATTTCCATTTTCTAATTAATTATAAAATTATTTTTAATATGTACACTCAGAACGGAACTAAATATGTCAGCGTGCTTTTGGCAAAAACGCTGAGAAAGATAATCAAAATACGAATCGTAGGCCTACATAGTTGTTGATATTTTAAAAATAAAAGAATTAATTTGATTAAATTATCTTTTATTCAAACAACGCGAAAGAAAGCGAATACTGCCCAGCGTTTGTAATCTGTGAATTTTTGAAAACGAAAAATTATTTTGTTTACGTATTCGTGTTTACGATATTTTGTTAACATGGAACTATATCAATTATTAATATTTCATTTAATTTTTTTAAGTTTTCGGTCGAATAAATTTATAACATCAATACAAAAAATTACTCCCCCCACTCCAACTACCCTTTTCATTTATAGATATTTCATCTACCTTTCTACAGTGGATTATTATGACCATCTTTTCAGGATACTTTATTTATCAAAATTAAGTACTTTACTCTTGTTAAAACGTATAACATTGCAGGTAAACTACCCTTTTCTCTTAACCAATCTTCTCCAAAAACAACAGACCTCCAGTCCTCTACAACTCGGGCACATATGCACAAAATTATCTGATTCTGTTTGAATTTGCGGCAGTTATCGTTCGCCACAGAAACAATTGCACACACAGACAGAAACTTTTCGGAAAATGACTTTTCTACATGCTTTGAGGGTAGTACAATCAGAATCAGCACTTATCTCGAGCACGATTTTTACGCGATCACCATACTTCCATTTCCTTACGGAACATGGAAGTAAAAAATTTACACGGAATGTATTCCCATACGATTCTCAAAAACCTAAACGGCCGGCGATGAGTCATTCTACAGTTCTTATTCCCTCGTTTCTAATCTAGTTCACGTGTACCGAAATCGAGTTTACTTCAGATTCATCTGTTTACTCAACGTTGTGACAGCTTATCGTATCAGTCGGCTTCATTATCAGCCTCACCTGCGAGCGACCGTCACCACGTGGATACACGAGGATTACGTAACCAAGCCACACGTGTTCGTCCCGACCTGACGCTCCACCCGAGTTAATGATAAGGAATGAGTTTCAGAACTAAATAGGACGCGACAAACCGCCCAGCCCAATGATATTAACAGCTTAACGAAGAAAATGTAAACAATTTTTAAAAAAGGAGGGTGAATTTAGCTCAGTATATGGGTGATGTTAAGTCAGCTCGGTATATGAATTACACGTATTTCTATCGCCGATGAGGGTAAAGCCAAAAACGCTAAAGAGAAGTGGATAGTAGTCTGCTTACATTATTTAGCTTTCTTGTAAATGTGTGTTGTTTGTTGACCAAGGGAAAGAATTATTAGTTCTAACTCGACCGTTTGACATTTGTCTGTCTGTTTGGGGAATGTCTCACGTAACTTTTGAACACATTAACCGATGTTCGTAAAACTTGGTATGCGTGTTCATACGTTTACTCTACAGAACCCTATTATTTTTTAGACTGATCCCTCCAAAAATGGTGACAATTGAAATGCAACTACCATAAGTACAACCATTTAACTAACTGTCAAGAGGAGTAGCAGAAAATTCCTCTTAAATTATCCCAACGATGATAGTGGGTGGGAGGTAAAAATGTGGGGGTCAAAATTATTAAGAAATCGCAAATGCCCATGCGGGGTATCACATTAAAGGGTATTTTAACCACAATCTGAATATAGTGTTCATTTTTTAACGTTTCAACCTTTTTGGACGTCAGGGTTTGATAAAATCCCAAAAATTAATGTAGGATATCAAATTAAAGAGAATTTTAAATAACGTCTGAATGTAGAATGGAGTTTTGAAAATTCAAAACTTTGGACCCCAGGATGTTTGGACCCAAGAGATCAAAACTTTTGATAAAATTGTAAAAATCCAGCAGTGTAAAAGAGTAAAAGGAACCGAAACCCAAATCCGAATGTTTCGAATTTTTGGTATTTATTGTACGATTGTGTTCTCTACAATCGTTATATTTTACAATATTATGTATATTATTCAATATAGCTTCTTCTGCAAGTAGTGTATTATGTTCTTGTCGTTTCAATTGCCTGACGTATAGTTCACTGAAACATATCAGCACCGTCAGAGGTTTGTAAATGAAATAACTGTTATTATTTAACAATAAACAGAATTATTTCGATTATTGTTATTATAATATATTATTATATTATACATAATTTTATATATTTCGATTTTAATATACTAATATTGTATAATTACTGCAAGAAACTTTCTACTTACATATATAGAAATTGTTATAGTACAAAAAGAAATAGTAATGTTACCGGAATTTTTGTAATTCTGTCCATAACTGAATCCGCAATTTATGTAATAATAAATGTAGGTAGGGCTGTACTTCGTTCAAAATAGTGAGCGAGTTCTGCAGCTCAGAGCATATCTAGTTACCTTCGTTTAAAGAATTAATGGAAGATAATAGTTTTTTCTTAATCTTTCTTGTTTGTTTTTGGTTTTGCTGTTTCTAAGAAACAATTTACAGGCATTGCACAAATACAATGCACAGAGAAGGGCATTGAAAATGGTTCAATAAATCTAAAAAAAAAAATATATATATATATATATATATTTATGTTCATTCACCAATCAATGAATTCATTCTTCATTCACCAATCAATGAATTCATAATGTACAGATTATCAGTTAAATGTAGTCGCATTCATAAGCGAAGTTTTAATGTGTACTACGTTACTGACAACAAAGAAGTAGTTTCTACGGAAACTCACAGGTTCCCATTTTCGATCACGCACCAGCGGTCGTTTTCAAATGTGCGACACGTCTTTATAAACGTTTTCAATGTTAAAACAATTATGGACCAACTTCTAACACCCGGAATCATAAAAACAAAATTTATTTTTTTTATCAATCGAAGTTAACTACTCTATTGATTTTTAATATTTACTGTTTTCAACTCTTTTAAATGACAATTTGCAACGCTTTAAACATTTCAAAGTCACTACATATTATCAAGTTTATACTTTTACGAACAACAGTATTCCTTGGTGGTGGGCCGACTGATTTACAGTGATACACAAATGTGAAGTGTCAAAGCTTAGTCCGGCAGGTCTCCTTAAACTTAATACAGTGACATTTATTATGACAATAAATATTTAAATTAGTTACGACTAAAACAGCGCGGTTGAGTGGAGCCACACGTTTCGTTACAGACTCACGATATTTTATTTTAAAGATTATACGTTGGCAGAAGAGAGTATTGTCCTTTTGACAGTATAAAGAAGTTCAAATTTCCACTACGCCCATAGAGGAGTCGGACATATTCGTCACCCGCGGAGAGGTAGGCGTCGTGTCTTTGTTCCAGTTGTCGTGCTTATCGTCAGTTACACACCACTCGTGTCCGCAAAAACACAAACACGTTCTGCACCCCCCCCCCCATTATCCGTTTCTTTGGTTCTCCACGTTACCAAACCTAAAGCGGAACCAAGTTCAATGTGCAGAAGAACCAACGCGAATGTACGGAAGTTGTTTTTGCGCACGTCGAACGGATGTTACCCTTCAAATAACTGACACATACGCTCTTGTCTATAGTAATGTTGGTAACAATTTACACCAGATCACGTGTCGTAATACGAAGGTACTGTTACGACGGCCTCACTGATCGTCGTTTAGACAGTGGAAACAAATACAGACTAAGTCACTATAATCACTACCTTTAATTAATCACGAATACAGTTTGTTATCAACTTGTACAATAATCCAAGTTCTATTTGTCCACACGCAATAATAATGTCAAATACCAGAGCTCCACACTAATTATAACACAATAATACTTCGCTACAATACTTCAACCACCACTCGACCAGCACTAAGAAAATCACTCAACGTAACTGGTTGACAAAGCCGGCCTCTGTCCCTTTTATAGGTAGCGCGCGTGCTCCAGAATTTTCCAACCTTACTGCGGCGTAATAATGCGTATTTCAAGTGCTCTCCAGACACCTGCTCGAGTCGGGGTTGGCGGGGGGGGGGGACGCTCTCGGCTGTTCGAGAGGGTTCTATCGTTTCAGTATCGTATGTCGCCGGCATACGACGGACGAATGAGACCACATACGGTGAGAAATACAAATTTCCAAGTAATATAATAATAATATCTTTATTTCCATTATTAAAGTTTACAATATTCATTACATTCGGGTAAAACATTATGAAACCATGCGGGAAATGAGGATTCCTTTGAAACTAACAAAGCTAACGAAGACCATTAGATGCTCGAAAGCCAAAATTAAGTACGAGAATATGCTGACTGAATCATTTGCATTTAATAAGGGAGTTAAGCAAGGTGATGCGTTGTCGGTTAACAACCATCTGGCACAGTTCCTCAGCGGCCACGGCAACTTCAATGCCTACCTCCGCAGAATGAGAAAGGTGCAAAGCCCAGCACGCCAATACGGTGACTCCCCCTAAGAAGATGCCTGGCACACTTTTTTCAAATGCTGCAGATTCACAAGAGACAGGGTGGCACTGGAGATGGAGCTCGGGGAGTTCACGCGCAGTTGAGTTTACGATTCGAGGCAAGACGGATGGGACCGCATTTCTTCATTTATTCAGTGGGTCCTACTAGAAAGAAAAGACAGGCCCAACTTGCACCCAACGGGCAGTAGAAGATAAGGGACAACTAGACGGAGCCCGGTAAGGGCGCAACAGGCTCCAAACTGAAGTGATACGCTCAGTGATTCCAGGATGGCTATGAATGGCTGAATTAGAGGTTAGTTTTTAGTGGGCGAGAGTTCCACACACCAGGGGACACACGGTTTCCTCTGACGGTGCATAAAGCATTTTCCCCCTCTAAATATATGTACACTAAGTTATGTATAGCTTACATAACAGCAACTAGTAGACGTACAGCTTACAGCCACCATTTACTTTAATCTCCGTTTATTTTAATTAAAAGTGCTGTGATTATTCGGTGCGATAAACAACACCACATTAAGCCTATGTACTATGCATAAACCACGGCAGTTTTTCTTAAGATTAAATATATGAGACCAGTCACACCGTAAATAGCGAGTTGTAGAAATCGATAACTTGTTTGCCGATAAACCTGTATGTGATACATCCATGTATATTTTTGTGTTGGCGATAATCGAGCGATAATTTTTTTTTTTTTAATCTGAGTATTTGGTCGCGTAACGAATAATCGGGAAAAATTGTATACACTTTTTGTCCGTAACCTTACTGTACGGGTTTACGTACGATTACTTATATTAATTAATGTTTCGTTTAACCGTCATGCAGTTTAACCGTCATAATCTATTGATTTTGGTGAAGATCGGTTAAGAGAAAGGGGTAGTTTACCAGAAACATTTTATGATTTAACAAGAGTAACGTACTTAATTTTTATAAATAAAGAATCCTGATAAGAAGCTCATAATAATCCACTGTAGAAACGTAGATGAAATATCTATAAATGAAGAGGTTAGCTGAACGGGGTGGGGGTAATTTTCTATTACTGAAAATTATAGTTGAAGGTGGAGGGGAGAATTTTTTATGTGTACTACGTTGTCGGCAACAAAGAAGTAGTTTTGTGTTAAAATTGCTTCCCGGGCTGTTTAGCCGTAGTCCAATGTTTTCTGTAAAACCAGACTTTTCTGCAGTGCCATCGACTGCCATCATCAGTGAAAATCGAGTGCGAAAACGTGAGGTGGTATACGTTAGTGACCACAGTACTGTGGTTAAGGCCGAAGCAATAAGTAGAAAGAAGTAGTTTCTATGGAAATATTTCATTTCGAATATGATTTTAAATATAAATCTTAGAACATGGAAGTCATGTATGGTTCTCCATACCTATATTTTAAATACACCATTAGCGTATAGTCCCTACTTCTGAAATATAGGAAAATCAATTCAGTCAATAAGTGTCTTGTAAACAATGTTTCAGTAACGCGTATTTTTATTGTGTTGTTACCGTTTATTTTAATGAGATTTATTTAAGGATGTTATCACAAGTTTTTCAGCCACTTTATAAAGTTAGTAACCTTGAAATTAGTGCTAACTTGTTTTTTTGTATTTGTATGGAGCCGATTCGACTCCGGCCCCCCTCCAAGACCAAATTCCAGATACGGCACTGGAAGAGTCATTTGTATGGATAAAAGAGGTGTGACCACAGAACCCCCAACGGTTTAGCGATAACAGCGTTATGTTATCAGAAGGGTTTGGTAACATTACCGTCGTTAAAATTACGACGGACTATTACCATTGTTAAAATTATCTTACACAACGTTTCGAAATTACAAAACCTTTGGTCGTCTTCAGGGGATCTGCAAATTAACCTAATGCATTAAATACTAACTTCGGCCTACCCGAGATTCATTCACTGACGTAAGTGTGCTTCCCGGTTCTGACCAGCGAACTGACAGGGTAATTAACGTTTGTTCCTTTCTTTTTACATATTTTGTTTGTTGGTGGTGGGTTTTCATCAACATTTATTCTTTTGGCGGTTCACGTTTGATAATGAATGACTCTCGGGTAGGTCGAAGTTAGTATTTTATGTATCAGGTTAATTCGCAGATCACCTAAAGACGACCACAGTTTTTGTAGTCCTCGAAACGTTGTGTAAGATAATTTTGACGATGGTAACAGTCCAACTAAACCTTCTGGTAATGTTCACATACCGTGTAAGACATCCAGGTAAGATAATTTTGACGATGGTAACAGTCAAACCAAAACTTCTGGTAATGTTCACACCGTGTAAGACATACATGTAAGATAATTTTAACGATGGCAACAGTCCGACTACACCTTCTGGTAATGTTCACATACCGTGTAAGACATCCACGTAAGATAATTTTCACGATGGTAACAGTCAAACCAAAACTTTTGGTAATGTTCACATATCGTGTAAGGGTCATTCCGTATCAAATCAACGCGCTAAAATTAAAAATTTTACCTGACCATCTCAGAATTTGATGAAATTTGGTATGTAGGTAGTCCTCATGGAGATTAATAAAAATACAAATTTTTTTCAAATATCTCAAACGGTTTAGAAATTACGGCTATGTAAAGTTTTCAAAAAAACGGCCAAAAACGCACGTCCGACATATTTTGAAATCACCACAGCTGCTCTCCTAATTGAGCTAGAGAGATGGGAGTGGTGTTATTTTACTCAGTTTTTCATGCAGTTTTCATTGATATACAGCACAACATACCTTTTCATAAAAAGTTTTTTTGTAAACACAAAATCAAAATTTTAAATTTAATTTTCTCAAAAAGTGCATTTTTGAAAATTTTTTAAAAATTCCTATAAATAGTTTAAACCTTTGGTAAGTGATTCTCGAAATTTCAAAGTGGGAGGTAACATAGTTAAATAATAATTTAAAAAAAGAGCGTTTTATAAAACTGATGAGTAATTTTAATACTATGTACCTTTACATAATGTATTACAATGGTGATTATTACCGTAATTCTGTGCCAAGGGGGGCTGTCTTTAAGACAAATTATGTCCACAATTTAGTCATTTTAGTCTTATTATTTACTCAGTAAGTTTTTCAAAATTAAATGAGAAATAGTTTTTATAATTTACTTTATGCATTTTGTGTCAGGATGCAAAGGATAAAGTCACTAAAATAACAATCAGCAGTGGTCTGTTGTAGATTATTCATCGACCAAAGCATTGCATATTGGCAGGCCAAAGTGGCACAGATGCAGTTTGTGTATGCACAATTCACCAGAACGTAAAGTTAATGATAGAAAATACAAAATTAGGAGCTTTGACAAATAGACAACTAAATACACATAAACACTGTTTGGCAAAAATGCTGTGTAATTCACCAAACATTAATTGCTATATGAGTGAATGTAGAGAATGCCCTGGTGTTGCCCCAATTCGCAAAATCATTGAAGAGGCTTTTGAAGAAAATCTTATAGAAAATGTCACCTATCGTCAGTGGGTGTCTGTTGATCGTTGCAACCTTGAAACTTTACAGAAATCTAATGAAGATTTTATAAATGGTTTTTGTGACAAACTGACTCTCTTAATCAAACATGATTTTATTGCAAAGCAGCAGTCTTCATTCATTAATGACAAAAAAGAAAATTTAAAAGAGTCAGAGTTTGTAGTAAACTTAGATTTCTCTGAAAACTATAACATTGTCGTTCAGGACGAAGCTCAAAGTTATCACTGGGCAAGCGAACATGTGACAATACACCCTTTTGTGATTTATTACAGAGAAGATGATAAAATTAAACACGCAAGTTTTGTTGTAATTTCACCTTGTTTAGAGCATAACACTGTTTCTGTGTATACATTCAAAAAAAAAACTTGTCGAGTTCATGACAACAAAGTTTCAAACAGTGCCAAAAAAGATTTTTTATTACTCAGATGGGTGCGCTGCACAATATAAAAATAAGAAAAATTTTATCAATTTATGTTACCACAAGCAAGACTTTGGTGTAGAGGCTGAATGGCATTTTTCCGCAACTGCACATGGGAAAGGACCATGTGATGGGGTTGGGGGCTCAGTCAAGAGACTTGCTGCAAATGCAAGCCTGCAACGTCCATATGACAACCAAATTTTAACACCTATCCAACTTTATGAATGGGCAGTTGATAATTTATCTGGAATTAATTTCACCTTCTCCACACAAGATGAGTATGTTGAGTCCGAAACATTTCTGAATGACCGTTTCAGCCAAGCAGTAACTATTAAGGGAACTCAACAGTATCATGCTTATATACCTGTTCACTCAAGCGTATCAAAGTTTTGTGTAAAAATATTCTCTGAAGATACAACAGAAGGAACAGTGATCATCCAAAAATCCTCAGAAAAACTACAAATGTCAGAAGTAAGCGGTTATATAACGGCCGTATATGACCAAAAGTGGTGGCTGGCATATGTGTTGGAGAAGAATGAAGAAGAGGATGAACTAAAAGTGACATTTCTACATCCTGCTGGCCCTTCATCATCATTTTCATATCCAAGGAAGCCGGACGTATTGTGGATATCACTGACAGACGTGCTTAGCAAAGTTGATCCTACAACTCCTACTGGAAGGATTTACGTAATAACACCTGAAGAAGCCACAACAACTTCACAAGCTCTATCATCAAGTTCTACATAAAATTTTGCTAAAGATGTAAGTGTTAAAGATTTAATGTAAAGTGTATAAATAATTTAATATAGTAATGAAATATGTTTTAATATCTAGGCCTACTATCAGTTTTATAAAACGCTCTTTTTTTAAATTATTATTTAACTATGAACCCATTAGCCTCCCACTTTGAAATTTCGAGAATCACTTACCAAAGGTCAAAACTATTTGTAGGAATTTTTAAAAAATTTTCAAAAATGCACTTTTTGAGAAAATTAAATTTAAAATTTTGATTTTGTGTTTACAAAAAAACTTTTTATGAAAAGGTATGTTGTGCTGTATATCAATGAAAACTGCATGAAAAACTGAGTAAAATAACACCACTCCCATCTCTCTAGCTCAATTAGGAGAGCAGCTGTGGTGATTTCAAAATATGTCGGACGTGCGTTTTTGGCCGTTTTTTTGAAAACTTTACATAGCCGTAATTTCTAAACCGTTTGAGATATTTGAAAAAAAATTTGTATTTTTATTAATCTCCATGAGGACTACCTACATACCAAATTTCATCAAATTCTGTGATGGTCAGGTTTATACCCTGCGTTGATTTGATGTGGAATGGCTCGTAAGACATACATATAAGATAATTTTAACAATGGAAACAGTCCAACTAAACCTTCTGGTAATGTTCACATACCGTGTAAGACATACATGTAAGATAATTTTAACGATGGTAACAGTCCAACTAAACCTTCAGGTAATGTTCACATACCGTGTAAGACATCCACGTAAGATAATTTTAACGATGGTAATAGTCCAACTAAATCTTCCGGTAATGTTCACATACCTTGTAAGACATCCATGTAAGATAATTTTGACGATGGTAACAGTCAAACCAAAACTTCTGGTAATGTTCACATACCGTGTAAGACATCCACGTAAGATAATTTTGACGATGGTAACAGTCCAACTAAACCTTCTGATAATGTTCACATACCGTGTAAGACATACATGTAACCTAATTTTAACGATGGTAACAATCCAACTAAACCTTCTGGTAATGTTCACATACCTCCGGAAGTTAGGTTTATAGATCGTACAACTTCGTTCGTATATTTCACCGTACAATATGTTGGTTTCCATATCCTATACAAGCTCGATCTTTATACACTTCTGTTTGGACAGACATAAACTTCATAGACTCACTGCTAGGCTGTAATGTTGCTTCTGAGACACGACCTTCCGCTGGAAAGTTGTTGGGCTCGTACTATTTCCTGTTTGAGAAATTACGGAACTGTTCAAATAACTGGACGGTGAACCGCGCTAAAGTAGGCAACACGCTTTGAAATCGAATCGGCGATTAACAACATAACAAGGAGAGGAACCATTCGTAGCGCGTAGGTGTTCGCGTGAGCGTTATCAGGAGCAAGGTTTTCAATGAGTTGACACCAGCGTTTGGCTAAGAAAAACGGTGAATGTGCTATGTTCGCGTGTGATATTTAGAAGTGTGATATTAAATAAAACATAAAACGTGTTAGCGTATATGAAAACCATTTCATTCATCAATACTAACACGTTATTCGTAATCTTGAAAAGCTTTCTTGCCACTTTTCTACAATTTAACAAGCTAAAAAAAGTTTACAGAAATGAAGCCCCATTCTGGACTTAGGTTTTAGAGGGTGCAGAGCATTCATGTACGGCCATAAAGCTGTGAATGATGATGAGCTCATCAGAAACTGGCAAAAATTGGTGCAAATGCAGAATTTATCAAGCCCAATAGTTGTCTTGTAATAATGATTGGTTACTGAACCAAATTTAAATCACTAGGATGTCAAGAAATTTTGTTGCACGATTTAAATCCGGCCAGTGATTGTTGAATTTTGGTTCACCCCATTTTCAATTGTCCAGTTGTCCCATACAGTCTTTACAACTCGAAACATAGATTTTCTCATTCCACGCCTAACATACATTCTACTGATAAGAAACCTTTCGCTGTTAAGTTCTTTCTACAGGTGCACACTTGTATTTTCTTTCGTACGACTACTATATTCACTAGAATTTTAGCCGAGAATTAAAATTATTCCAAAAATATGCAACTCCACACGACGTTTTAGGAGCCCTTAAGTAACTAATCTTGACGTTAAACGGGCTGGTATTGGAACAATAGACTGTCTTCATTAATTTGGTACCGGGGAGGGATCTATTAAAACTAATTCTGTAATGAGCAACGTGCATTCAGATAACAATATGGCGTAATGAAAAAGGATTACCTCCATTGCGGAACACAGTGGTTAAGTGGATGAGAAAACGGCATGAAACAGGCTTAGTTCAGGGCGGATGAACTTAAAACCCCACGATCCGGTTGAGAGTAATCACTCAGAAGTGTTACGAAAAGTGAGGGACAATTAATTTCATCCAAAGTCTTAATCAGCCCATTACAAAATAATGGACTTCACTTGGATGGTATGATTTTCAAAATAAAGTGTTACTGAATTAAGAAACCCACCACACATATGGGTGTAAAATAAAAATCAACAATAGTTTTATTTGGTTACTGCTTTTTCATAACAGCAGGCTGAAAAAACGTCAGGCTGCCGACGGAACGATGATTTCGTTAAGTTGAAAACGGTGCCGTTCGTTGTACGTAACATACGGACACACAGTCCTACCCAAAATGCTGTTTGTCACGCCCAGCGAAACAATACTGCAAATTGTACAGTGATGTGGAAGGCCGGCACAACGGTGTGACCTCCGTGTCGCCATTGTGACAGAGGATATTGGTTCGGATCTGTATCCGACAACAATAGGCCCCACAGTACAATGCGACATGCATCCAACGTACACCCAAGTGCAGTTACCAATCTAGTTTCTGTCATTTACACGTCTTTTCACCTAAATGACCTCTTTTTGCCTGCACGTCTCTCAAGCTTCTCTCGTCTTCCCTCTTCCTCGCTCATTATCTCTCTTCTCTCTCACATTTATTCGACACGATTCTTAATATCGTATTATTAACTTTACAAGTAACGGATATTTTTTACCGGTCTATTTGCTAAATATCCGTGATATATGTTATATTCTGATACTTGTTTCAATTTGTTACCACATTTGTGTCAGAATGGAGTGCAAATTCTCAAAAAAAAATTTAATAGATTAACTTAGTTTGGAATTCTTTTATCATATAGCTCAGAGTGGCGAATGACCACAGATAACAAAGCTTCTCTACCCCTCCGAACAAATTTTCTCGTCGGGGAGGGATAAATCGAATGAAGATTGACTAGACTGAATACCACAAAATTCATTAATTAAATGATGTTTCGAAACGGACTACGAGTAAAGTCCGTAGTTGTTTCAGATTGTTTAATAGTTCGGGACATGGAAGATGTACGATTCCCTACATATAATGAAAATAAATATTAAAATCTATTTACTAAATTAAGATAAACATAATGAAAAATCAATATTAAATCACTAATATTTTTTAAATTTAAACTTAATATTTAAAGTACAATAACCCAATAATATTATTTTTTATTTTTTAATAGCTTGCATTTCTATTAGCCTGTTAATTTTGATAAACAACTATTTATTCTTGACTTACGAATTGACTTCTCTTTTCTCAGTTTACATAATTTCTTATTTTAATGCTAGTTTATTAAACTATATTTGTTTATGTGATTTCTTTTTACTGTTAACTATCGGTAAGATTAACATAATTCTCTTATTATTAACTTTACATGTAACGGATATTTTTTACCGGTCTATTTGCTGTAACAGATACATGTTATAATCTAATACTTATTTCAAATTGTTACTATATTTGTGTCAAAATGGGGTGCAAAGCCTCAAAAAAATTTTAATGGGTAACTTAATTGGAAATTCCTTTATCATATAGCTCAAAGTGGCAAAAGATTAGAGACAAAGCTTCTCAACCCCTCTGAACAAATTTTCTCGTAGGCTATATCAGTGAAGGTCCA
The DNA here is from genome assembly GCA_034769895.1 of Magicicada septendecula. NCBI lineage: Eukaryota > Metazoa > Arthropoda > Insecta > Hemiptera > Cicadidae > Magicicada > Magicicada septendecula. The sequence goes on along the minus strand of CM068374.1, from coordinate 102,601,630 downwards.
GGAAGTTGAACACCACGAAATTTAGGAATTAAAGATTATTATGAGTTTCAGGGAAGTGTTAAGTAGTTCGCCAAAGGAAACGAGTTTGAAAGAGTATAATAATTTTTTGAGAATACAAATTTCTTTTCAGTGTCCGCTATATGGGTTACTTAGAAGGGACGGCATACGGGAATGTGACTGTTTGCATGTTGGCAGCAATGCATAAATATTCGGTATAAAGTAACCGCCCTCCGTCATCTGGTCAAACCGGCAGGTCCCAAATTGCAACAAATCCTAGGACCTTTCTTCGCCTACTGTAATACTTGGCGAATAACAGTAAACGCGGACAAAACCCAACTCTGTGTTTTCAACTCCACTGGACGCAACATGTCGCATTTCTATACAACGCCTGTCCGCGTTGGCCCATCATCAGTACGTCCGAAGCGTGATTGCCAATATCTGGGCGTCACGCTTGACTCCAAACTTACCTGGCGACCACACATCAAACGCACAACTACCATCGCCCGTACCCGCCTCCGTTCTCTCAGAACCCTCAGCCGACTAAACCACTGCTCCAGCGACTTACTAGGCCGCACCTATACTACATGTATCCGACCCATCCTCACATATGCCCACCCAGTTCTCCTTACTGCCTCTCCAGCCTACCTCGATCTCCACCGTGTCACAGAACGACGGGCCCTACGACTCATATACCGCCGACCACACCTGACGAAGACTTCCAATGCCGCCCTGTATGCGCTTAACACCCGCTTCCCTGACCTTGATTCCTTCCTTGTTAAACTCAACTGGAAGTATTCCCGCACAGCCTCCCGCCGCAATTCCATACAAACGATAGTCCCGTCAATTAATAGAAACACCCGCAATACAAGCCGACCTTCCTACCTACTAAATCGCCTCCTCGCAATAGCCAATGGTCCTCCCCCTCGCCGGCGTCAACGACACAGACCTGGTTAAGCAGTAATACATACTATTTCCCCGCCAAGGACTTATCTCTCCCCGGCAGTAGCGACCTGTCTTCCTAAAGCAGCCTCAATACTCAACACACGATAAAACTCCCCCACACTCTCTTCACTTCACCACAGTAAACACACGCTCTAGTTCCCCACACTTACGTACCCGCATATAATCCAAATCTGTTCCTTCCGCCTCCCTTGACGGCTCCCTGTCGCCACCTAACAGCTTTGGCGACCAGCGTCACACGTCCCAGTCTTGGCCCCCCCCCGCAAGAACGTCGCAGAAAAATATGAAGAAATAAACAAAACAAAGCAAAATGAATAAATAAAGATGCTCCAGAACAACTATAAAGGCCACATCCAACTACCTCTCCCGCTCGCGTATGGCTACACACTACACCTCACACAATATAACCAACACACAGTACTCTCCCAACTAAGTGCCTCCACCTTCTCCGCGCTCCGGTCGTCTGGCGTACGTCCCCTCCAAAACCCCTTACCTACACGGCTGAAGGGAGCTCGTCTCCAAAACAGCCCGAGTCCGACCATACTAGTCGGGAAAAAAAAAAAAAAAAAAAAAAAAAAAGTCAATGATGAGCTGGCATTTAGTAGGCAACTGATATTTTGACGATATAGCAACGCGTTTTTCTGTGAAAAAATTTATTAAAACTAATTTTGTAATTGATGAGCAACATGCATTTACTGTAGGTAATAATATGGTGTAATGAAAAAGGATTAGCTCCATCGCGGAACACAGTTCTTAAGTGGGTGAGGAAATGGCGTGAAACAGATTTAGTTCAGGAGGGATGAACTGACAACCATAATCCAGCGTGAAATGGGACTAATTACCCCAAAAAATATTATGGAAAGTGAGGGACAATTTCACTTACACATGACTTGGACGGTATGATTTCCAAAACAAAAAGTGTTACTGAATTAAAACCCCATGTATGGATTATTTGTAAAATAAAAATCCACTTTGGTTCCTATGTATTCTTCACTTATTGAATATATTCACCTTCCAGGGCACCGTCCTGTACTTAATCATTTTATTTAATCACTGCTTTTTCAAATTGACAACATTTTTTCGTACGTTATATTTCATAACATTAAGTAAAGCGGATACGTTCCTGGTCTTGGTTAAGGATTGTTCTACAAATGACACCGCTGTAGTTCTGGAATACTGAGCTACCATAATTTTTCCGTTCCGCATTCCAACCTACAAATATATGTATCCTAAAACTCGTCGAGCCACATCAAGTAGCGGACAATAATAAGGGGAAAAGTAGTAAAAGGTAGAAAAATGCGTGGACAACATCGGAGAAAGGCGGCTGTGTTGGTGTCAAATAAACTAGTCTCATAAAAGGAATCTTACGAAACTTAAAACTACATTTTCTAGAATCAAGAACATCAATTCCTTAAGAAATTTCACAAACGTGCTTACATCTGGTTTGCGTATAACGAAAGTTTAGTGCGGCTGGTTCTACAACTGATATCAAATGTTCCTGGCCTATCCTTCCTCGTTTTACTGATGTTTTTTTGTGACTCATGTATATATAGCCTTTTTGTTTCTGCATCGAAACGTATTCACTGTTCAATATACTGTGTACCCTTTTGAAATATTGTAAAATTATCAGTGTCTTTATTATTATTCCGTTACAGAGCATAATTCCTAACAATTATGAAAGACATTATTAAATTTAGGATGATTTACAAAGAAATATGTTTCAATTACAAGAAGTAGCGAGAGAGTACTCACCGACAATTTCAGTAAGAAAGACCAAAACAATGGCCTTTAAAGGTAAATATCCAGTGAGGACTAAGATAGTTATAAACACCAGCACTTTAGAAAAAGTGAGCCGTTTCAAATCTCTGGGCTGTGCAGTAAGCTATGAATGTGAATATGATATACGAGAGAAGATAAATACACTTAGGAATATTTGTGGTACGATTCATAGAAATCATAGAAATAAAACAAGACACAACACAAGGATTAAATTTTATAAGACAAATGCAATACCCACATTGATTTTTGCGAGTGAGGCGTGGGTCATGACAAAAAAGGAAAGCGGCAAGATTCGGAGCGTTGAAATGCAATTTCTTCGAAATACTTTAAATTATACATTGCAAGACAGAATAAGGAATGAAGATATCAGAGCAGAACTCGACGTAAAGGACACAAATGAAATTATTTTAATTTACACAAGACAATGGTGGGATCATCTACAAAGGATGACAGAGGATTGATTGCCGAAAGCGGCACTGAACTACAGGGTGGCGGAGGGAAACGGGAAAATATGAAATAATTACAAAAAATGAAGGAACGTTACAAAACTTTATTTGAAGCTCAAAATATGTTCTACAAGACTGGAAATTACATTAGGCATCACTTTTTAAAAATTACATCAGTTAAATGGTGCCCATTTTGCCGTACACATTCAGTAAGTCGTTTCTGTAAGTTTTGCATAGCGCGGCGCAATGTGTCACCTGGGATTTTGGTGAGTTCCTCTTCAATCTGTGTCTTGAGCTGAGCAAGGGTTCTTGGTCTAGTCTGGTACACGATGCTCTCTTCAGATGTCCCCATAAAAAGAAATCACAGACTGAAAGGTCTGGAGATCGGGGCGGCCAAGCGATGTTAGCATTCCTTGAAATTATGCGATCCCCAAACAAACGTTTCACTGCTGTCATATACTGTCTGGCAGTGTGTGAGGTGGCTCCATCCTGTTGAAACCAGGTGTGCTGAATGTCAAGATTTGGAAAAGTATGGAGTCTTGGAGCCAAAAATGTCTCTAGCATGTTGACATAACGTTCAGACGTCACAGTGACAGCAGTGCCTCGTTCATCTTCTAAAAAGTAAGGGCCTATCACCCCATGACACGACACTGCACACCATACGGTAACTTTGGTACTGTGTAATGGACGCTGGTGAAGCTGAGCAGGGTTTTCTTGAGCCCAGTAACGGAAGTTCTGCTTATTCACGTATCCACTTAAGTGAAAATGGGCTTCATCGGACATCCAAAGATTTTGAATAAAGCCCTTGATTTTAGCTTCATCGGACATTCATCCTCATTGATTTTAGCCAACAATTGTTCACAAATTTGCAGGCGCAATACACAATCATTAGGATTCAGTTGTTGCACAATCTGAAGTTTGTACGGATGAAATTGAAGTTCACGGAGTATTCTTTGAACGCTCCGACGTCCGAGCTGCAATGACGAGGCAATTTTTCGCTCCGAACGACGAGGACTCCTTATGATGGCAGCTCGCACGGCATCAATGTTTTCTGGAGTACGTACAGCCCGTACACCCCCACTAGGCTTTTTCTTCAACTGAACCAGTCTCTTCAAAATTACGAACCCACGTTTCGATTGCGTGTAACGAAGGAACTTTACGGCGGGGCGGGATCTGATAGTGGCGCCGAAACTCTCGTTGTGCAGCTGTCAAACTGTCACCATGTCGGTAAAACGGCCTTACGGCGACCGCACGCTCTGCACCGCTCCACTGCTCCATGGTAACTAAATGTCCGTTACTGCTAGACAGACAGTTTCACTTCTGCTACATCTACAGGGCTGCCAACATCAACTTCAAATTTTCCCGTTTCCCTGCGCCACCCTATATAAAGCCATTGGTAGAAGGGACGTGGGTCGTCCGAGGATCAGATGGGTGCCGGAACAGGTTTATATAACCTAATCCTTGAAGAGGAGAAGAAGAAGAAGATAATTAAATTTGTAAACTACCGGCCAATTGGGTTTACGGTGGGTGGCCAAAAAGATTAGAAATATATGAATCACGTTGTAAGCAAACCCGGCAGGTTCCAATTTCAGTAATGTTGATTCCGGTCGTGACAGCCTTCACAATTATGAAAGTCGTGTTGTTGCTTCAACGTGGTTACATGTTATTGTACGTGCACGTATCTCAGTTCTTTATTTTTATTTACTTAGCCTGTATTTACAAAACCTAAAGCGAAATCGAACATTGAATTTATACATTCAATCATTTTACTGCTCACTGAATTTTTGCGCTTGACTGTGAATTTACGAAACTCGAGTTTCACAAGCGAACGCGAGGCATTGAAATATGGTTCCACCAAGCTTATTTCATGAAAACGATTTTAATGAAGAAATTTGTGTTAGTGGTTGAAATCACAAGCAGAATGATCACTGTTGCACACCACTATATAAAAATTATCCCGATTAGCGCTTTCAAGCTTCACAGCTCATCGTCAGATCGGAACAGACAGAAATTATGTGAAAACAAACCCTTCACCCCTCTCACCCCACCCTGCTCACACACAACAAGCTATAAATTAATGTCCCTTCCCCACCTCCTAAACCCTGTCCCACCATCTGTACAGGTGAGACAGGACGAAAATTCGTATGCAGGTTGTCTGACCACAAACGTGGAGAAGGTAATAGAACAACCAATTCGTTATATGCAAGACATTTCATAGAAGACAACCATAAGTTTGTTAATCCTTTGGAAGAATACGAAATTGTAAAAGTAGTAAATAACACAGTTGAAAGGAAGCTTAGAGAGGAGTTAGAAATATTGAAAGAAAGAGAAAAAGGGTTAGACAATTTAATTAATATTAAAATTAAATTTGATAATGAAGAAATATTTTATAACATAATTAAGAAGTAAATGATAGAGGACAGATAGATAAGATTAAGAATTATATTGCATAGTACTAATTGGATGGTTTAAAATAAGGGTGTGTGACTGACCCACGTGTGTGGAGAGGAAGAGGGTAAGTTTAAAAGGATGCACACACACACACACACACACACACACACACACACACACACACACACACACACAACACTGAAACACAAGGAATTTGCTAGAAAAATATGTAACTGTACAGATGGTGGGACAGGGTTTAGGGGGTGGGGAAGGGACATTAATTTATAGCTTGTTGTGTGTGAGCAGGGTGGGGTGAGAGGGGTGAAGGGTTTGTTTTCACATAATTTCTGTCTGTTCCGTTCTGACGATGAGCTGTGAAGCTTGAAAGCGCTAATCGGGATAATTTTTATATAGTGGTGTGCAACAGTGATCATTCTGCTTGTGAAAACGTTTTGCTAAAAAAAAAAAAACTTCCTTTAGTGTACACGCTACCAAGCATTCCTCCCTTGGGTTAAGGAAGACACCAAATTCCTATGTATGTCGAATACATAAGAAGGGTTATAAGAATAAAACCCTTCCTCTGTTATAACTGAGAAATAATGCAACACTGCCTGGAATTGAGGGTTACCATACGTTATATAAAATCTTTTGTAATAGGCCATCGTTTAGAAGTTCAGTAACACTGTTCGTAAGCAGACTACAGTGTACAGTGTCCTTTCACACCTGTACAGTTTACACTGTATCATGTATAACATTGTAAAGTATACAGTATACCATTACACACATTGTAAACGGATGTACACTGTACATATGAACAGAAATACAGCACTTTCTAAACGACGGCATATTACAAACTGTGTTTTATATTGTATAATTATATGTCATGTTCTTAAATGGTAAACGTTAGTTCCAAAGACTGTTGCGTTACTTCCACAGTTATAACACAGAAAGACCTTACTTCTCCAAGTACAGTGGAACTCGCGAATAACGAGCTCGCTTATAACGAACAGCAAAAGTACGAGATTTGTTTGGTTTTGAATCTTAGTAATGATAATTAAACTCGCTTTTAACGAGTAGGAACGCATTAGAGACTTGGTTATAACGAGCATTTTATAGCAGGCTTGTCATGGGTTAAGGTCTAAAAAATCATTAACGCAATTTAGTGAAACTAATAATGTAAGTGAGGAATTCGTGGAATATTTCACTAAATTATAAAACTGTTTTGATATCTAAAGATACAAAATTACTAAAAAACAAAAATAGATTCCTTTTTTAAGGTTAATTAAGTTCTGTGTGCGAAATATAATTTTGACGATTCCATTTAGAACGAAGAACAAAAAGAAATATAAATTACGAGTGAATTTTCTTGGAATTTAAAAATTAATGTTGTACATGTGGCATGGCAAGTTTTGCGTTTTTTGCCAGATAGCCGGCTGATTTTTGGTAAGTTTTTCCTACACAGTTACTTTTAATGTATTTCGCGAATGCACTATACAGCAATATTCAGCAAAGAATGTTAGCGTAAAAAACGTTAATATTCTAAATTTCACTTTTAAGCGTAGAATGTAAAACATGTCAAAATTTTATTGTGCAAAGCCTCTTCTATACTCTTCTATAGTAGACTTTTTTTGTTGTGTGTTCGATAATCACGGTATACAAATTTAGGCTTGCGAGTGGTACTCGGATGTAGCGTGCACCCGGTTTTAACGAGCACATTAGTCCGGTTCCTTGAATCTCGTTATAAGCAAGTTCCACTGTATATCTTTCTATCATGTAGTTCACGGACTTGCATATTTCACAGTTCCCTACGATACCATCCGATTCACAATTTCTGTGAAATGTGGGCACGAGAAAAGCAAGGAACGTATTATTTTTATATAATTATACATATTTGAGTAATTATGTTATATATTCCTAATTATATTATAAAAATACTACTTACTATTACTGTATTATTATTACTGCACGAGGTTACAGTGTTAAAAGTTACACACGAAACAATTTCTTTAATTCTTTCTTACGAGGAAACACTAATTTCGACCACCAAAACCTGTGATCGCTTTCAGGTAAAGAAACCAAAAGAAACCAGATTTCCTCTACGACTAAGGCAAAAAGAGGAAGACGATGACATCTGCATTAAAATATTAGAAAAGCGACTACAATGGCTATCACGTGACCTATACGTGAACACCCGGAAAAAAGAAAAATTATACATTTCACTAAGCATTAAAAACGAAAAAACAAACACACAGGCTACTTTAACTATTTTATATTTTACAGTTAATTTTACCTTATTCATGGTGCCCGAAAATTACCTACACCACTTGGCTATAATATAACGCACATCACAAAAGTCTATAATTAGGCGAATGGTACACTGCACAGACGACAACGGACTTGTAAATCTCGATACGCCCGCGGGGATCCCACAGTGAGTCAACAGGGAAAAACCAACACCCTGAGGACACAATGCATCTTCCACATTTTAAAAACATTATGACGCATATTTTAAATATTTCTATACTGACTTGTCAGAAAGGGCAGCTCCAACCTTTAGATTATAATCATAGAGCTTTTAATTCAATCCTCTTTCTTAATCTTGTTGTTTCAGACGTTTTCAATACATTTCGATTTAGCATGCATGTTTACGTCTAACTTGGAACCACTGCACACTTGTGAAAAGGGTTGAATCATGAACGCCTTGGAGGAGTTTGAAATTTACAGAGCATACACAAAAACAAGCAGTCGCGGGATCGTACTGATGGACCAGCTAAACTGTAAATCCAATACGCTATACGGTACCGCCTTGAGCCTGCTTTATAAGATAGAGACGAACAACCGCTCAGTAGTCGACCAAACGTGAACAGGTGCGCACCTACTGACGCGTATACAGTGTCAATGCTATTTAATTTTAACCGATGACGACCTCCTACGAGGGATATTTTAAGATCTGATGATGAAGCATATACTTCGACACGCGTCATCAATATAAAAAAGAAGTCACAAGACGAATTGAAAAAGGTTAGTTCGTCTATATTTCGATTTTCTCTGCCATACACGGCATTTCCAAGTCAGTTATTTCTGTTTTTGCTGCCGTCAATTCCCTGTAATAGTAACTCAAAGACCGGAAACCAATAACTACAGCACAACTTTTCTGCCATTAAATATTGTTTATTTGCCCCATTTTCCCCATTGTATACCATAATTTTATAAAGGCAACAAAACCACATGCATTTATCTGAATTGATTTCGGTGTACAATTGTCTTCATTACCAATCGTCTCACAGAGAATAAATTATCAATGCACGATCCTCCAGGTGTGAGAGTACTCCAGCCGTCCACTCTTTAATTCGTCTATAAATCCATCACTCAATATCCTGCCATACAGTCTACGTGCAGATGCAACTAACTCATCCCTCTGATATTCCAGAAACTAATTTTATCTCCCTTTTTTCCAACTGATCTTACGTTCGCCATCTTGCATTCACCGGGAGCAGAGGATTCCCGATTATACATTTGTAACATTAATTAATTATGTATAACATTTCTAAGTAACCGGCGGGTCATATTTTGAAAGCTCTCAACAGGTATATCTCAAAATTCAGCGGCTCTACTGTTTTTCGTTGATATTCGGTATTCTTTTACTCCTTCTACAATTATTTGATCATATCCGTTTCCTACTACGTGAAGTTCACAGTCAAAGTCCAGGACCTGTGACCGATTCTCCGTTCAAAGGTTCGCGAAATATTATTTCAACGCCACTCTGTTGTATTAAAATTCTGTCCTTTAATAACTTTTCAAGCTGCCATCGATTTGGTGCTTCAGTGAAGACCACCCAGATCCACGCATTTTTCCCAAGATCTACCCTAAGTTTCACTATTCTCTTTCCAGTCATGTAACAATATCTTCTATACACGCCTTCCCCTTCAACCTAGATTGAAATAAAACGATAAAATTAAGAATATTCTAGTTGGAGAAGTAATACAATTTGATAAAATATATTACAAGAATCCTGCAAGAAACTTAACGAGTTACTTACAAGGAAAAAATATATGAACTGCAGAGGTAGCGAAGTTGGTGTTGTTACAAGAAGATTCGAAATAAAATGTATAACAAACTTTGGAAATCTTCTATTCCTTCTTCATGCAGAGTTCTTTTTTATGTTTACGTTCACTTTACTGTCGTTTACATACTACGTTCAAATAATTTTCTAATAACAGGTTACTAATGTGAACACTTCACTGTTATTACACAAAACAGTAGAAATACAATAAAAAATACACTTCAACTGTATTTAAATTATCTGCCGGGCTGTTTGGCCGTGGTCCAAGGTTTCCATTAAAACCAAACGTTTCAGCAGCACCACTGCCTGCCATCTTCGGTGGATGTATCGAGTCTAACCTAACGAGGGGTGTCGTACGTCAGCCTTCACCACAGTACTGTGGGCCGGCTTCAGTTTCAGTTGTATAATTTAAATACAACTGACACCGGCCGTGAAAGCCTTCCAACAAAAATACACTTCAACGCTTGCGCAAAACTGAAGAAATCTATAAAATAAAAAAGGCTAATATATAGATAGCCACATAATAAATAAATATCATCAAAAACGCATTAAAAGCGATGCACAGTAAAACGTGCATAAATTTTACGGAGACAGCCCTACACATAATTTGCATTCGAACTGTGTTAAATCTTATTCGACGATAAACAGGAACGTTAACCACCATATATTTACGATACAATTATTATCGCGAGGAATTACATTTTTATAAAAATAATAACATTATATTAGCGAATATAATTATTTAGAGTGCTCAGTGCATACACGATCACGTGTCTTAACGAACGCAGCTACGCTTTCGATTCAAGCTAACTAGTTTTACGACAAGCTTAACTATGTACAAAATACAAGCTTGTGTTCTCGTCACACCGCGCGCGCGCACATACACACGCACACACACACATACAAAACACATGCTCTGAAATATTTATTTGATTTTTTTAACCCGATGTCTTCGTATAGTTGTTTGAATATCTTGTTTCCGATTTGATGAACCTTCCTTAACTTCTTATTTTTTCGTCGCGATAAATTTGTAAACAGAAAAATTATAAATATATTTTTCGTAAACAGAACTATATATTCGTATATAGTAAATAGAAACTGTTATAAAACTGAGCTACAATTTCGTTCATTTATAACAAAAACTTACCTCAATGTTACTTAAACTCTCCTTATCCTCCTCCTATGGCGCTAGAGCCCGAAGTCGAACCTTGGCCTCCTCTATCCTGACCCTCCACCTCTCTCTATTAGTAGCAAATATCTTACGCTATTCTCTTCACGTCTGCATACTCTTCGAAACCCATCTCCGCTTAAGAAATCCAATATTTGTTTTCCTTTCAGGCCGTTCCACTGTTGGTTCAGTCATTAACCAAACTAAGATTCAATATGTCTCGCGACATGAGCTTCGAGTTTTTTTGTCTCAATAAACTTGGTATTGCTCACGCCAATTCTACAAACTTTTCATTTCTACCTCCATCAGACTAATTTAATTGTTAAAATCTCATAATACGTTATCACAATTTAAATGCTTCCAGTCGTCTTTCTGGTACTTCTTACGTTCAGCTACCAATTTTTTAAAGTCGGACAGTCCTCACATATTTTGTGTGGAAGCATCAAGGAGAACGATGACAATCTAGAGAATCTACAGTCGCGGCCAAATATAATGTGAGGTTCAACGCTACAATGTGATCGAGAGTGGAATCTCTCGGTTGTCATACCTTCACAATACTCGAAGTGTTGTTGAAGTGTGTGTAGAGTTAAAATTGCGGAAAACAAAAATTTCATTATCCACTTCGACTACGTATGGATACACATCTATAGTCAGCGTAGCTTGATACGGTAAGGAGATAGTACAACAACCTTTATTGTCTAAGAAGAACCTTCAACAGAATATTTGTTTAGTTGTAAGTAGCCTATAATTTGGTAACAGAATTTACATCCTGTTACGCAGTGGTCGATTGCTTTGTTCTGTTATTTTCAAAACGTTCAGCCACCCACCGGAGGCCTTCTTCAGTAGAAAAAAGTTTATAAAGTGTTCGACAAAAGGGTGGAGAGCCGAAGGCACCCTTAACCGAAGTAAAAACACACCGGCGGCCTTCTTCAACCGGAAAAGTTTATAAAGTGTTCGACAAAAGGGTGGAGAGCCGAAGGCACCCTTAACCGAAGTAAAAACACACCGGCGGCCTTCATTAGCCGGAAAAGTTTATAAAGTGTTCGACAAAAGGGTGGAGAGCCGAAGGCACCCTTAACCGAAGTAAAAACACACCGGCGGCCTTCTTTAGCCGGAAAAGTTTATAAAGTGTTCGACAAAAGGGTGGAGAGCCGAAGGCACCCTTAACCGAAGTAAAAACACACCGGCGGCCTTCTTCAGCCGGAAAAGTTTATAAAGTGTTCGACAAAACGGTGGTAGAGCCGAAGGTACCCCTAACCGAGGTAAAAACACACCGGCGGCCTTCTTCAGCCGAAAAAGTTTATAAAGTGTTCGACAAAACTGTTCGGGAGAGCCGAAGGTACCTCTAACGTTTTGCCTTACGAACCTACATAACTTACTGCTTTTACCACGGTTGGGAATACGACGTACGGCTCTCCACCCTTGTGTCGAACACTTTATGAACTTTTTGCTACTGAAGAAGGTTTCCAGTGGGTGACCGAAACGTTTAGACAAAGACAGAACAAAGCAGTCGATCACGGCCTAACAGCTGAATATAAATTCTTTTCTTAATTACTTCTGCCGTGATAGCCTACGTAATAAACTTAGCAGATAAATTGTTAAAAAGTCGTATTAAGGAAACGCGTGAATTGGTTATAAAACAAAACCTCCAACACACGTTACACTTCAGAAGGAGGCGAAACGTAATCTGCCGATGAAGGAATCAAATTACGTTTACTACGTACTTAAGGCACGAGATAACGGCGCATATGCCTGATCAGATCAGATCAGAACAGGAGATTATATCTCTGATACTCTAATAACACATTTATGATTACCGTAAGAAAATCGTGAAAAGGGTAATATCAGATGACAGAAATTGTCTGGTTCTGGGTCACGGCGATTAGTTGAATGTCGGACGACTAGAAACAGACGCAACAAACAAACAAACAAAAACCCATTAGCACAGATGTGGACGGCAGAGCGATGACTGCCCTACAGAATGTTGCGTTGCACTCTGTCAGTAACCGTGAGCAATAACAATCGCAGCAAATCTAATCAAGCCATATCGTTTATACTTATATTTAACACACACACACGCAAAGCCATTAAAGCGCCGTTACATAATTGCACCGTACACACACACACACACACACACACACACACACACACACACACACACACACACACACACACACACACACACAATTAGCTGCTGCAAACAGTAGACAGATTCCACCACACGTAGGTCAACCGTAACTAATTCGTCTTCAACACTTTAAGGTAACGTGCTGATATCTGGACGACAGCGCAATGTGTGTGTTTCCGTTAAGAAATTCACAAGTCTACAGTCCTCGCTTTTATACGCTGCGCTACCAGTAATGGTCGTTATTTTCATCGTCCAACGGACGTACAGATAATCACTGCAGTCCTGAAACACGGACGTGATTGGAGACAATTAGTTAAACCTATGTCATTATACAGGTATTTTTATATGAGCATGCTTCATTTGCATGTTACTAAATATGTGTACGTCAATTAGTTACTCTACCAGTCATGATCAGGGGCGTATTTACGGGGGAGGGGTGAACGGGGCCGGATTACCCCCCAGAGGGTCAAAAAAAAAGTTGACGATTTTGTTAATCTCTTAATTTTTAGGCTACTTTATTATTTTTCCAGCTGTGTACGCTAACACATTAGTAACTCTTTTTACTTCCATGTTCCGTAAGGAAATGGAAGTACGGTGATCCCGAAAAAAATCGTGTTCAAGATAAGGGCTGATTCTGATTGTACTATCCTCAAAACATGAGAAAAGTCATTTTCCGAAAAATGTCAGAGTGTACAATTTTTTCTATGGTGAACGGTAACTGCCGCAAATTCAAACAGAATCAAATAATTTTTTGCATACGTGCCCGAGTTATAGAGAACTCAAGGCCTATTGATTTTGGTGAAGATCGGTTAAGGGGAAGTGGTAGTTTACCTGCAACATTTTATGTTTTAACAAGAGTAAAGTACTTAATTTTGATAAATTATCCTTAAAAGAAAGTCATAGTAATCCACTGTAGAAAGGTAGATGAAATATCTAGGTATAAGTGAATAGGGTAGTTGTAGGGGGAGGGGTAATTTTCTATAAATAAAAATGATAGTTGAAAGGGGAGGGGGATAGTTTTTTATGTGTACTACGTTATCGGCAACAAAGAAGTAGTTTGTACGGAAATATTTCATTTCAATTTGTAAACATAAAACTCTATTTACAGGGAACACATTTAACATGTTAGAAATTATCGAACCGAATTCAAGTAATGATTTTAAATATAAATCTTAGAACATGGAAGTCATGTATGGTTCTCCGTAGCGATATTTAAATATACAAACAGGTTTATTACACAGCATTTGCGTATAGGCCTCCTTTTGAAATATGAAATATAGGAAAGCCAATTCAGTCAATAAGTACTTTCTAAACAGCGTTTCAATAACATGTATTTTTATTGTATTGCTACGGTTTACTATAATGGGACTGATTTCAGTATGTTACACATGGTTTCAACCTCTTAACAGATAGTAGGCCTAATGTTGATTAGTCTTAACTTGTTTTTCCTTTTGTGTGAAGCCGATTCGACCGGACCCCCCCCCCCACGCGAAATTCTACACACGCCACTGGTCATGATGATGATGACGTCAACGAGGGGGTAACGAAACTGTTTTGACGAGAAGAACGGAAGCCCCCCAAGGTCTTTGTGTGCTAATTTTGTTTATTACAATAAATTTCCTTAGCACTTATTGGAAATGGTTAAAAGAAATGCGCACTAATAGAGGCTGGTCGGCAACGATACGAGTTACTATGACGATAACAAACTGGTTCACTGGACAATAGTATTTTCGTGCTTTCATTGAAAACCGGTCCACTCATATAATACACAAGTAGATGGGTATATACGAGTATATAAAAATTTATATGGGTATATAAAAAACACACGGCAGTATGGGTGCGCGGCGCACCCTACGGAGGCTGAACGGAGTACTGACGTGTGTTTAACAACTGGGCATGTGATTTTAACATCTGACGATCTCCACTGAGTAAAGGAATCTGATGATGGAGCATGTGTTCCGAAACGCGTAATTTTAAATAATAAAACAAAGTCACACGACGGATATAAGGTAATTTATTAATTTATAATTAATTAACGTCGGGTTTAAATTGAAAAAAAAAATTCCCATATGAAGACCTTCAATAGAATATTTATTCTGCACATCGATACGAAAGTTTAAATGGCGCGAAAACTGTTCGAGGGACCATAGTGCAAGCTGAAAGTAGTGTAAAAACTTCCAAAGTGCACCGTTCGTCATAACCGACAACCAGACTGAATCGATATCTGAATTCATCATCAGAGAAAGTGAAAAGCGCCCAAATTGTAATATAGGCCTACTATTATTACATTGTCCCACATCCTAGTCACACTGACCCACACACAGTGGTTCCCAAACTGTGCGCACTACGGAGCAATTTTTAGAAGATCGTCAAAGATCACTTTTGAGAAGAGAAATTCGTTACCGAGTCAAAGTTTTCACTTAGCACCTGTTTAGGTACTACACTGAATGACAGCAGTGTTCGCGACAGAAGACGTTTTTAAGCATCTCGACTGGTTAAATGTCGAGTTTTATTTCAGTCGAACTTCTACATTCCCCTGTAATTTACAAAAATAAGGAAATCACTTTATTGCATAAACGAGAGACAGCAAAAACATAATAAGATAATACTTTTGAGAACAACTTAAAAGCAGGTTATTTTACGCTTTCTTTTCATTTATCAAGTACGCTGAGAAACTACAATCTGAAACTAACAAAAATCAATTCTTGGACTAAAAGACGGCGGACAAAAACTAAAACCAGTCTAGACATATGGTATACAACTCTCGGGATTCACCTAGAAAAGTAACAGAATAATCCAGATAATTCAAAACAAAATACTAAGGTGTACTGATGACGCCCCATAGTACATATGAAATGAAGATATTCACAGAGATTTGGAAGTCGCTTCAGTCGAAGCGGTAGTTCAGCGATTCGCCAAGAAGCACGAAAGATGTCCGCATACACATCCATTCAGAAAACAATATAAATAAATAAATATAAAACATTAATAAATAATTAACAGATAATTAAGAGCGGATATGTATATTAATTCTGAAACATAATTTTGTAATAATTTTTAATGAAGAAAGTTGTGTTAGTGGTTAAAATCACAAGCAGGATTACAACTGTTGCACACCACTATATAAAATTATTCCGATTAGCGCTTTCAAGCTTCACAGCTCATCGTCAGATCGGAAATGAACAACAGACATGAAAACCAACCCTTCACCCCACCCCACCCCACTCTGCTCACACACAACAAGCTATAAAACAAATGTCCCTTCCCCACCCTCTGAGCCCTGTCACCTCCATCTGGACAGTTACATATTTTTCTAGCAAATTCCTTGTTTTTATTCTAGAAACGGTATTTGATAAGGAATAAAAATATAGAAAAAATCCCAGTATTGCAGAAAAGCGGAATTTATAAATTAAAATGTAAAGATTGCAACAAAGTGTACCTAGGTGAGACTGGACGAAAATTCGTATGCAGGTTGTCTGACCACAAACGTGGAGAAGGTAATAGAACAACGAATTCGTTATACGGAAGACACTTCATAGAAGACAACCATAAGTTTGTTAATCCTTTGGAAGGCTACGAAATTGTAAAAGTAGTAAATAACACAGTTGAAAGGAAGCTTAGGAAGGAGTTAGAAATATTGAAAGAAAGAGAAAAAGGGTTAGACAATTTAATTAATACTAAAATTAAATTTGATAACGAAGAAATATTTTATAACATAATTAAGAAGTAAATGATAGAGGACAGATAGATAAGATTAAGAATTAAATTGCATAGGACTAATTGGATGTTTTTAAAATAAGGGTGTGTGACTGGCCCACAAGTGTGAATGAGAAAGACGGTTAGGTTTAAAAGGAATGTACACACACACACACACACACACACACACACACACACACACACACACAACACTGAAACACAAGGAATTTGCTAGAAAAATATGTAACTGTCCAGATGGAGGTGACAGGCCTCAGAGGGTGGGGAAGGGACATTTGAATTATAGCTTGTTGTGTGTGAGCAGGGTGGGGTGGGGTGGGGGTAAAGGGTTGGTTTTCATGTCTGTTGTTCATTTCCGATCTGACGATGATCTGTGAAGCTTGAAAGCGCTAATCGGAATAATTTTTATATAGTGGTGTGCAACAGTGATAATTCTGTTTGTAATAATTGTTGATATTGTCGGCTACCAGTTTCTAGACGAGCTTTCTAGATCTGACTTAATCATTTTTTTTGTATAGTTTTGTCGGTAGTGTCTCTAAGCAGCACATACTTCAAAATAAATTACGTCGATCGTATAATTCATTCAACACATTGTTGACAACGCATGCGCATTAAAAAAAGACATTCAGTGGGGCCAACACTGTATCTAAAATTCTCCTATATATCCTTTCTTCTGAGGTATTTGTCCGTTTTCAAATTATCGGGTGCGTGAATTTTAGACCAACCGTTATCAAAGTAAATCAAAAAATTAATCTTATTCTTAATTTTTCATGTTTCTAAGTTTCTTACTGAGTGTGCTGAGCCAGATGTTTAGGCTACAACTGAGCCAGTCTTGAACTGGTTCATCACTGTACGTTAGTCTTGGATTGTATGTTAAGAGATTCGCCGATATAGAAATATAGAAAGACTTTCGGCTTGTCATCACGAAAACAGGAAGAATTCAAGAATTCTTTGTTTACAACATCACTGAACGAATAAAGCTAGTTCTCAGTTTTAACTCGACCGTTCGGCATTTGTGTGTCTGTCTGTCTGTCTATTTTTTTGGTTTGTCTCATGATAACTTTTGACTGGATAACTTTTAACTATTTTCGTAAAACTTGGGAGACGTGAGCATTCTTTTGCCCTACTGTTTTTTATATCGATCCCTCCAAAAAAAAAAATTAGCGGACAGAGGCAAAAATGTGAGTTAGTCAAAATAGTAAAAATAAATGGCAAACATGCATTTAGGGTATAAAATTAAAAAGAATTTTAATTAAATCTGAATATAACCCATAAAATCTTTCAAAACCCATAAAAGTACCAAATATTTGAACAAATTTTAAAATCCAGACTATAGGGAGTTTAACTCATATCCAAATGTAACGTTTATTACGACAATTTATGCTGCAACTTCTCGACAAAACTGAACTTGTGAGAAAGTTAAACAGAATGAAGCCGTTTGACCTAATGTAATGTGTCAAGTGACAGGCATCACTAGAACAAAGTGACTATACGACGCCCATCCTACACTTTGTGATTACTGATGAGATGTAAATTGATAAATGGGTCCAGACCAGACTCAATAAAATAAATAGGACAAAAATTTGCCTAGTATATTTGTTTTTCAGTGAACGGCCTTTCATTTTTGCTCTTTTGGCCCCTTTTAAATCTTTTAAATGTCGCGTAGTAGTCCCCAACAAGCTCCTTCACTCGTACAAAAGCACCACTGCTTCTGTACCGAAAAACTCCACTGCTTCAAGTACAAAATATTACGGCTTTTTTAAACCAGTCTCCTTCCTGCCCCGTCTCACTCGTTCCCTTAAAACGGCTCTACTAAGACTAGTAGTTAGAGACTCCGTCAATGGAACTCGTAAACCACCGAAGCTCCTGTCAGCAGGACCTTCACACGGGTACAGTATTAAAAGATGAAAGTACACCAATATTTACAATTTATTTACCGCCACGCACAGTCAAAGCGTGTTACAAACGGTAAAAATGACTAAACGAAAACATAGTTATGAAAATCACACGTTATCAGTGCCTACCTCCTTCCTCGCGCGCCGACGTCTCTGACAATGGGACGGCGGGCTACTGTTGCGAAACACGACACGCTCATCACACGCACGCCACTGTATACACCGTATGCTACTGTACATCCATGCACGTAAAACTGCGTAGTTACAGTCCAAAGTACCGAGTACGCAGTACGTTGTACGTATACGCAGAATAAACAATTATACACGTGTAATAATTGTTTGATAAGCTAATCACTTCGTATCGAGTTCATGTCGCACTTCTTATTATACCACGCGGAACACGATAAAAAATGTTGTTACGACGGTCTAACTGATCGTCGTATGGTAAAGTGGAAAACAAATACAAGACACCAATGAAATCACTAATAACCAGCTTTAAATTATCATAGTTAATAATTTGCAATCAACAAGATTGTTTCTTACAACAATTCAAGTAAAAATTGTCCACACGCAATAATAATGTCAACTATAAAGAATTTCGGACAACAACACTTCGCTACAAACACTCGATCCGCACTTATGCAATCACTCAACACCACCGAACTGACAAGCCCCCTCAATATGCATGCCACTTAAATGTTATTCAAGTGTTCTGTAGAGTACTCTGGAATGTATTTTATTTGAACGCGGCCCTGACTGAGGCACACCTGTCACACTAGGCGGGAGGACTCTCTCGGCTGTTCTAGGTGGTTCCAGTCGTTTCAATATTCACTTCCTTGTTCCATCAATAACCGGTCTATTTATTCGAAGAGCGGCAGCCACACAAATAGGACGTAGTGGAGTATCTAGGAGCTGATCGGGGGGGGGGGGGATGAGACCGGCTTGAAGGTCGGCTCCCAATTTTTCTTCGGGACAAATGATACGTTCAAGATTCTTCCCACTTTATTTATACGCCTTAGTTATCACATAAAAATGGGTTAGAACTAGGCCTACGTTAAGTGATTAAGGAATTTTACTGAAATTTTTAATAGCTCTGGGGGGGGGTAGAGATTGATCCACTGCCCCCCGCCCAGTAGTAACGCCACTGCATGGGTGTACAATGACAACGGCCGAAATGAAATGCAACACGTGTCACATAATGAGTCGATGCGACGTAAATTGAATATAGGCCTAAAGTCGGTAATTCAGCACGCCAAGAAAACGTCGAATTAAATGCGGCAGGCATATAAATATTAGTGCCTATATGCGGAAACGTTTCGATACATCGAATACGCGTCAATGGAAATTTTTACATCCGGGTATTACGTAAGCTATCACGGACGAGTCAGCATTATTAGAATCGATAGAAACGGGGTTGTTTGGCCGTGGTCAATTACTTAAATTATTATTGTTACTATTATTTCTAAACGTTTCGGCCACGTTTTCGCAGGTCATCTTCGGTAGACTATAGCGTGCAAAGGGATTTCAAAGCCGAACGCAACTCACTGTCGCGAGGAGTAAGTAATGAATAAACTCTGGAAACGGGTCGTCTATATAGCTTTCTTGCTTTGTAGTTTGCTTATTGCTTACTCATCGACAGTGAAGAGTGTGCGTCTCGACATTCCTCTGAAGCCTACAGTCTACTGACGATGGCCTCCGGAGGTGTGGCCGAAACGTTTAGAAATAATAATCATAATTTGAACTATCGACTAAGGCCCAACAGCCCGGTTTCTATATTATTTTATACTCGAGGTTAACAAGACAATTGAGACTCCGCACTGGACGGAAAGAGAAGTCGGAGTACGCTCAAAGACTATGTAAGCAATGAGCAAACTCCGAAAACGAGGTCGTCTATGTAACTTGTGATGTCACATAGGTGATGTTTCGTAGGTTGCTCATTGCTTGTTCATCGACAGTGACGTGTATGCGGCTCGACATCCCTCTCAACGCAATAGTCTACTGAAGATGGCATCCGAAAATGTAGCCGAAACGTTTAGAAATAATAATAATAATAATAATAATTTCAGCATCGACCACGGGTTACCAGCCAGGTTTCTATAATATTTTACACCCGGGGTTAACAAGACGCTTGAGACTGTTTACTGGACAGAAATATAAGATGGAGTACGCTTAAACGTCGAGTAAGCAGTGAGCAAACTCCCGATAACGAGGTCGCCTATATAACTTGTGATGTCACATAGATAAAGTTTTGGAGTTTGCTCATTGCTTACTCATCGAGCGCCTCGATATCCCTCTGAACGCAATAGTCTACTGAAGATGGCATCCGAAAGTCTGGCCGAAACGTTTAGAAATAATAACAATAAATATTATTATCATTCAAGCAATCGACCACGGCCCACCACACCGGTTTCTATAATATATTATACCCGGGGTTAACAAGACAATTGACTGAACTGCGAACTGGACGGAAAGAGAAGTTGGGAGTACGCTCAAAGGCTGTGTAAGCAATGAGCAGACTCCGAAAAAGATGCCGCCTGTGTAACTTGCGATGTCACATAGGTGACTCATTTATGTGAGTCACATAGCTCACTGCTTACTCCTCGACAATGCGGTGCGTTCGGCTCGACATCTCTTTGAACGCTGTAGTCTACTGAAGGTGGCCTCCAGAGGTGTGGGCGAAACGTTTATAAATAATAATCATAATGTGAGCAATCGAATACGGCCCAACAGCTCGGTTTCTATTGATTATAATAATGTTTTATATCAGAGAGACAACTGAGACTGCGGACTGGATAGAAAGAGAACTTGGCGATCTCCACAATCGTTACTAAATGTGTGTACAACAATAGACACGTTTGTATACGATTCGAGAGTACAAGCGAAGAAAATTTTAATTCAGAAATACATCAGTTGATGTGAAATAAATTATACTATTCCATAAATATCGTGAACCGCATAGGATTGCGGGCTAAATAAAGGGCACTCTTTCCTACTCATTAAGAAGACAGAGTCTCAAAAAATACGAAAAAATCTGAACCACCCGTCAACCACCAGTCAACTAGCAATGTTTACACACGGCTTACCGCAACAAAAATGCTGGTGGGCACATAACTAATTAACCTAATTATTTTATTTCACTTAGGCCTATATGACTACATTTTCATACGCACTTTTTTTTAGTTTCTTACATTTCCTTTTTCTTTATCCCTCTGGAGGGATGTTTTAACCACTAAAACGCTTGCCCTACTAACTTACTGTAACCAATGGGTACACTGATGGGTACCGTAGGTAGAAAAGCAAACGTCAATCATCAATTCACTGGGTTCACTTTACAAGTACTGTAAATTATTTTTCTAAACCGGGACTTCTGTCTAATTCTGGACAGTAAAGGATGGAAGATTAATTACCACACATCACACAGTTTCAATCACCAGATTACCCGAGTTCCTGTGCCAGTCGAGTATCAAGTTCCCTGCAAAGTAAACAATGACAATAAGTCAAGGCGCGGCAGACCAGCGATAGATAAGGCATTCCATAACTCACGAACTGTTTACTTGAAGGCACACGTGAATCGTGGCCTAGATTCCGCGGCGTATTATCTCGTACCTGGCTCTGTCTATCGATCCTCGCCAGCGACCACCTTCCTCCCTTCACTTATTAAATTATTTACACTGGTTAGGTTCTGTTGTTATTGTTTTTATTATTTATGGACCTTCACGTAACAGATGGAACATATTACTTTAATCACAATTACGTTTCACTTCGGGGGAGGGGGGACTTGGGGGATGTATTGGAAAAGTGTATGTTTCATTGAGCGTGTATAAGGATTTCGCTTATAACTATTATTACCAACAAATTGAAAATCAAGTTCACTAAGTTAGGTCAATCAAACTGGTCGTGACAACGTGATTGTATCAAGGTATTCCTTAGCTGGTCTACTTCACTGGCACACGTCTACTGGTCTACTAATTACTTTGCTAACGCCGAACCAAAGTGCTACTTTACCAAAGTTAATACGTTTTCTTCAGACAGACTATCCACAAAATTCATAACCGAGAAAGATCACATCCTTGTTTACTGTTAACATGGCGTGGAGATTTCTTCTTCTGGACTGCACTGCCTTTGCTTCCTCAAGTACTTAACGAAGCCTTCCGACTCATTCCAGTAGTACGCAGCTCGTTGGTTGCTTGATTCAGTGAGTATGTCAGAGAGTTTCGTTGGTTTTCTTCATCACATTTTTCAGTTATATTACTAATTACTTCGAGACCTTCACTGTGAACAACGAAACTTCTTTTCTTTCTTTCGATGACCCTTGAAGAGATATTGTGAGTAGACAGCCACAAATAAACAAATAACAGGATAATTCACTTACTAACTGAAAGTAACTAAAAGTACACTAATCCTAAACGATAATTCAAATTTTTTTAATGTTACTATAACATAACTACTTGAAAAGTATTAAGTTGTAAACACCAAACCAATAATACGTCTTTGAACGCACTTAATTCCGCAACGGTAGAAACAGGACTACAATAAAATTACAAAGTCTGTAACGTCTGATCGCCTTTGTGAGTGGATGCCAGTCTGAGTGTGAACAGGGTCACGAATCATTGGCCTTGATAAACTAACGACAATGACACAAACACAGTCACTCATACTTTATCGTCTCCATCAGAGACACAGAGTTCAGTCTCATGTAGATATGGGACTTACTAGATAATCACCTTTTCATCTTTCTACCACGTTGTCGACTTCACTGCAGGACGTATACTAGTCTAGCTCAAACTATTAATGTAGGCTATCAGGATAACTTTTATCGAATGTAGCTATGTTGTTGACACGTTCCTGTATCACTTAAACAAAGGCCTACACTGACAGCAGAATTAAGATGAATGGCTTTGACAAGCTGCAGTTGCTGAATACTAATTGCGTCTTTCCACTAAACCGCGTTTCTTCTACTCCCTGTATTTTAGTTTACATGAATATGAATCCCGTTTTGAGACATGAATGGTCTCCGTTGCAACATTGTTGCCTTATCGCCCAAACGTGTTAAAATTTCTCACAATTTCTTACTAACTAACAGTTGTTTCCTTTCTTTGCCTTACCGCCAGAAAACTATTAGTTTCAGCTTGTGATCCCGAATAGTCTGAGCGAGCGATACCCACCGATACACCTGAAATATTTCATCTTACACGTTACTATATTTTGTTTTACCGCGAGCTCTTACAGATTGTCGCCTCCGAATACGACTCCGATAGTGTAATACATAAGAACACTGAAAAATACAGAGCTTAATTATCAGTTATTTAAACACAGTACCACGAACCCGCATAAATACATACTGACGTTACCGCATAAAGACCTACGTATATGTGGATTCGATGGCGCCACTTGACTAGTCACGGCATTCCATTCTCGTGCGATAACAAGTCGCTAACCTGTGCTTCTAAGAAAAATGCTTACTGATAGTTTATAAGGCTGTAGTCTGCGCGGCTTAACATAATTTCGAACTGTCGTAATTACAAATGATCAACAGTGCACAACTTTCTAATATTATGAATATCACTATGTTCCAACGGTCATTACATGCTCATCAATATCGGTGACTAAGTGACTAAGACAAGCGAGTGCAATACAGAAATAATGACAATATTTGACACTACAGTAGAAATTACAAACTTAATTTCCCTTTGCGACACAAACTGCAGATGGTTTCTGACCTCGGCAAGTATTCGCCTCCAGAACAGTCCAACCCTGCATCTTCCTCTCTCACTCCCAAGATTTCCAGATCATCTCACCTGGTCACTCCATTTTATTCTAGGCTTTCCCGATGCACTTCTCCCTCTCTGTCCCCCCCCCAAGATACCGTCCACATTCTCCCCTCCCCTCTCGCTCTTCTGAAAACGTGCCCCACCAATCTAATCCTTCTGATTTTATCTTCCGTTACTAAGACAAGTTGTTCGTACGATTCACCGTTCTTCTTCCTACACCATTGCGTCTTCACACATCGGTCCATATCCTATTCATCACCTTATTCTAAGATACGAAAATTTTCTTTTCTCTCTTCAAAACTCGCGAGAATGGAGGATGGAAGAAGACGATGACAAATGCACGTACAGTATGTGAAATAATAAGTCTATCACAAAAAAATCTGAAAATTCTGTTCCCTTACATCCGAGTTGCACTTTGCCGTAATTCCACGTTGGTTCGTCTAAGCGGCGAACGACACGATCGGGTCATATTACTTTCCAACGTTGAGTCGGCTCCACTACGTCATAATCGATTGTGCACACTGATTTAGTAACTGATTGTTTCAACGGGGTTGTGAATTTTTCTCGTTCCGCGCGCTAGACGCGCATTTATGTAAGAAACGTGCCGGTGACTTTCTAAACAGCGAGTTTAAACAAATATCTGTGTAGAGTACTGTTCTGTATGTCTGTGACAAACAGCGCTGGTCGACATTAATTACCGCCTCCGACTGACTACACGGTAGTTCTTCTTTTCTTGTACCAACCGATGCACGTGTTCGCGAGCGAAACAATAATAAACGTTGTTCGTAATGTAGCCTATTTAATAGGCTTTGCCATTACTCAAACGCCTGCGCCCGCCTATACACAGACCGATCCTTCAATTAATTGAACGAGCGAAGCGAGTTCTCAGTTGTAACTCGACCGTTTGGTATTTGTCTGCCTGTCTATTTATGTGCTTGGAGCACATGAGTACACACTTTTACCCTACAAGACCACTCAAATCACTATTGTTTTTCAGCTTGATTCCGCACCAAAAACAGGGGGTCTGGAGGCGAAAATTTGAGGCCAAGAATTGTGAAAAAATCGCAAATATCCAAGTGGAGTATCAAATTTAAGGGAATTTTTACCAAA
Organism: Magicicada septendecula; assembly: GCA_034769895.1. Classification (NCBI taxonomy): domain Eukaryota; kingdom Metazoa; phylum Arthropoda; class Insecta; order Hemiptera; family Cicadidae; genus Magicicada; species Magicicada septendecula. The sequence continues at coordinate 102,576,205 of CM068374.1, read as the reverse complement.
CTCTGAATATAATGTTCTGTTTTAGAAATTTAAAAATTTTGGGACGCCGAGGCCTATAATTGAGGGTCAAAATTTTCATAAAATAGCAAAAACCCATTCACGTGTCAAATGAAAAACAATTTTAAACAAAATCAAATTAAAATGTTTTTTTTTTAATTTCAAAATTTTAGGACACCAGGACCGAAAAAGGGATCAATAATTTGAAAATTGTTTAATCCAACGGGGTGTCAGACTGAAGAGGATTTTAACACAAATCGGAATGCAGCGTTCAGTATGAAAATTTGTAATTCCAAGAGCACCGCTGCCCCGAAAAAATGAAACTCAAAATTAAAAAAAAAAATTTGAAGTCTATATGGGGGGATCAAAATTATACAGACTCGGCAGCGTTAATAATTTGATAGTGCTAATATATTCAAAACTCTGCTCAAAACATTTGCTTAATTTGAGTTTTAAAAATTTGCTAAATTTTGAATCTCCAAAAAAATTTGTAAGTAATATTAAATAAAAAAAACATATTTTTATCAGTTGTGCACATTTCTGAAAAGTATTAGGCACAACTCTTCAGATATTTAAGGAAAAATACATAAATTCAAAAGATAGGATTAAACTGTTTGTTATTTAGGTATTGTGGTTATAAAATTAACTGAGAAACCAAAGCAGTAGTTTGGATATTTTGTGTTTATTGTAATGATTGACTTCTATATTAGTCATTTTACTAAAAAATATAAAAAAAATAGGATGAGTAATCGGGGTTTTTGCAATTTTCTGTTAATAGAAAAATTATCAAATATCGTAATTTATCTAAACCAAATATATTTCATACATAACAGTCAAGAGCTCTGCAGTTCAGTTGCTTACTACTGTAGTTAGTGAGTGATATAACATATCGAAAAGTTCTTCATGGAGAAAAGTACCTCACTCAAAAAAATAAGACACACAATGATTCGAAAACGCCTCCTGGCGGACTACTTCCGTTGCAGCAACATTAGTTTTGATGTTTCGGTCACAAAAATAATCAGTCTCTGAGTGGAGGTCGATCCTGGCCGAAACGTCGAAACGAAAAGTACTATGAAGAATTATCACTCCTCCGACAGTACGAGTTATGTAGTTCCTCGATCCTGTAAAAGTACTAACGAAAGTAGATCATTTTTAACAACGCAAAATGTTTAACAGCCCTACTTACACAAATTCTAGGTCGGCACTTCTGGTAATAGTGCCTTTCTTTGAGTTTGTAAAAGATGTTTCTTCTTGCTCACGTAGCAGCACACCTATACTGTTCCGGTGAGTAATAAACGCTCCGACCTTCCTGCGGAAGTTCTCCAGGCCATCCGATTACGGCGCCAGCTCCGCCGCAGATGGCAGCATACCCGTGACCCTGCCGCTAGTCGGCGTTTTCGAGCCCAGTCGGAACACGTCTCGCAGCTTCTGCTTGACGTAAACGCGGATCGATGGGACTCCTATTCGGAGTCCTTGGAAGTCGACCACGCCTCCGTATGGAGAGCCGCTGGTAGACTAAAAGGCGAAAAGA